>JAJAGP010000699.1:0-259431 GCA_025084515.1 Ancistrus triradiatus | reverse complement strand
GTCCGATCATGCCGAGTTTCGTGTTTGTAGCTCAAAAATTGACCGAGTTATGGCTGTTTTTAAAAAAATCCCATTCAAGTGAATGGGACGTTTTTTCGCACAAATGCGAGTGTAGCGTGCGAATGCAACAACATTTCTCTTAGCTATCGACAAGCACACTTCTCCGGAACATGCCGGACGTTTTGGTGTTTGTCCCGTGTCGATATCTCGAAAACTGTAGGAGGAAATACGTACCGAAAATTTGGTGGAATAATAATAAAAATAATAATAATAATAGTAATACGAAGAACAATAGTGTGTTGCTTGCGCAACACACTAATTAAAAGTAGAAAGTGCAGTTCCTGCAGAAACTGCGAGTGTGTTGCGGCGGTGCGTGCCCCAGCGACGTGCATCGGGGACCGAGTATGTAGGTCGAAAGCCGACTGTAGTCACTGTAGTCACCTCAGGGTGCACACAGGACCAAGGCTGCTGAACTCCAAAACGTTAGGTCTAAAAATGACTGAGTTACATTCAGTGACCTTCCAGAGGCCCCAGTGACCCGTCAGGGACCTCAAGGACAGCAAAAGCATGACATGTCACCTCAGATTGCACCCGGTATCAAGCCTGCTGAATTTAGTTGCTGTACATTGAAAATCAACTGAGGTATGGTCAATGACCTGCCAGGGGCCCCAGTGCCGCATGACGTTACCTCAGATTGCACGCGGGACCAAGCCTGCCAAATTTCGTGGCCATAGGTCAATATCTGACTGAGTCACAGTCATTGGCCCCGCTAGGGGCCCCAGTGCCCAGCCATGGTCCTCATAGGCCCCATGAGCATGACAAGTCACATCAGATTGGACCCGGGACCAAGCCTGCCGAATTTTGTGGCTGTAGGTGGAAAACTGACTGAGTTACGTTCATTCTCCCACCAGCGGCCCCAGTGCCCAGCCGGGGTCCACAGGGGCCCCTTGGCCATCCCATGTCACGTCAGATTTCACCCAGGACAAAGCCTGCCAAATTTTGTGGCCGTAGGTCGAAAACTGACCGAGTTACAGTCATTGGCCCACCAGGGGCCCCAGTGCCCAGCCGGGGTCCTCATGGGCCCCATGGGCATCACATTTCAGTTTAGATTGCACCCTGGACCAAGCCTGCCCAATGTCATGGCTGTAGGGCGAAAACTGTCCTGCCAGGTACCTCTTTGCCCTCTGTGGTAGTATTCTAACAATGTAAGTTCCTACTCCAGACTTAGGAAGTATGCAAGTCCGAAGTTGGCGTACTTGGTATTGAGAAACGGCCGTAGTGTCATCTTTACTGCATTAAACAGCATGGCCGAGGACGTCAGGGGCCCCAATGGCATCACATTTCACCTCAGGTTGCACCGGGGATAAAACATCCCGAATTTTGAGTCCATAAATGAAAAAATAACTACGTTACAGCCAATGACCTTCCAGGGGCCCCAGTGGGGATTGCCAGGGCCCCAAAGTCATCACATGTCACCTCAGAGTGCACTTGGGACCAAGCTTTCCAAATTTCTTGGCCGTAGGGCCAAAACTGAGTTATGTTAAATGACATTCCAGGGCCCCAGTGCCCAGTTGGGGACCTCAAGGGCCCCATCGACATCAATGTCACCTCAGGGTGTATGCGGGACAATAGCTTTCCAAATTTCATGCCCGTAGGTCCAAAACTGACAGAGTGACACTCTACGACAATCCAAGGGTCCGAATGCCCATTCGGGGACCTCAATGGCCCAAAAAGCATCACAGGTCACCTCAGGGTGCATCCAGGACCAGACTTTGAGTTTCATGACCGTAGGTCCAAAACTAACTGAGTTATGGTCAATGACTTTTCAAGAACCCCAGTGCCCATTTGGGACCTCAAGGGACCCAATGGCATCACATGTCACCTCAAGGTGCACTGGGGACCAAGTTTGTCAAATTTTGTGTCCGTAGGTCAAAAACTAACTTAGTTGCACTCTATGGCCTTCCAGGGGCCCCAGTGCCCAGTTTGGGATGTCAAAAAAGGCATCACATGTCACCTCAGGGTACACCTGGGACCAAGCTTTCTGAATTTTGTGTCTGTATGTCCAAAACTGACAGAGTAACACTTTATTACCTTCCAGGGGCCCCAATGCCCAGCTGGGGACCTCAAGGCCCAAAATGGCATCACATGTCACCTCAGATTTCACCCGGGACCAAGCTTTCTGAATTTCATGGTCTTAGGCAAAAAACTGACAGCTCTCCATTCCTGAGTTAGCTCTCAGTTAACCTAGGACTGAGCCTGTTGATTTTCATGGCTGTATGTCAAAAATTGTTCTGCCAGGGTCCTCTGTGCCCTGTATGGTACTATGTGTACAATGAACCTAATGGGTTTCAAGGGAGCTGATCAATATCATTCTGTTTCTATGACAGCTGTTCTTTATGTGTGTGCGCGCCTGCGTGTGTGTGCGTGTGCGTGTGTGTGTGAGAGAGAGAGAGAGAGAGAGAGAGAGAGACAATGACAGATGCATTTAAAATCCTCAGTGGCTTACTATTACTCTCCAACGTAAAATCAGCTTGAAATGATTATTTCGATCTATTACTTCAATATATATTCTATATACTCTCAAAATATAAAGATTTAAACGTTTAACTTAATTTAAACATAGGCGATCGAGCACACACAAATAAGAAAAGTCAAGAAAGGAGGGTCCTGGAATTTGGCCAAATGCAAAGATTTTTTTTTTTTTTTTTTATCAATTATTTGCTTTAATTAATTTTAATTGCTTACAAACATAAAATGCAGTTACTTGGTGATGTAAAACTAACGCAACAGGACATGCAATCATAGCAACAGGAAATGCAGATGTGAAAATGCATGAAAAGCTTGGAGTCTCTTTTTAATCAGGTCAGAGATAAAATTTGGAAAGAGACCTACTGTAATTCATCATGTTATCGGAGTTCAAGCCAGCACACAGTTTTCTCTGTGGTATGTAGCTTGCTCTTTTCATTTTTTATATTGTATTAATAATTAATATATGAAGCAAAATCAGTGAAATCAATCACACAGTAGGAGGTTCAAGGAAAAGTGTGTTTAATATTTTCTATATGTAAGGAGGTGTGTTATAAGAGATTATCATGTAAAAAAGTTTATTTAGGACAATAAATAAACCTTTTTTTACAACAGAGCATTGTCTCAGAGGAGCTTTACCACTTTCTAGGTCTACAGCTTCAAATGAGCAAGCCTAGGGCTACAGTGGCAAGAGAAAACTCCCAAAATGTGATGAGGAAGAAACCTTGGGCATGCAGTGTTTGTAGCACTCCTCTCTGTATATGCAGTTATGTATGAAATCAATTTTTTGTAGCAGGGAGCCATTGCATTTGTGTATTTGTAGAGTACATTTTATCCCTAGGTTCCAACTTCTGTCTGTTTCATACACATGTAGAAAAAGAAACCTGTAATGTTAATGGTCATTAAAAGAATTGCAGCACTGTGACTAAATAATACAGAGCAGTGTTGATAATTCAATATCCACATTTGCATTACCATTTAGCTGGAGCCATGGTGACTGGATTCTAACAAAACAGGAGTGGGCTCAGTGTTAACACAGATGAAGCATCCGATGGCATGTTAGGTTTTTGTTTAGAGACAGAGAGCATGCCACATGATTTTCCTAATAATCATGTAATTAATCTACGGGCCCCAGAGGATATTACAGGTGAAGGCTGGAGGTCATACAGTGGTGCTTGAAAGTTTGTGAACCCTTTAGAATTTTCTTTATTTCTGTATAAATAACCTAAAAAAAGTCCTAAACGTACATAAAGAGAACCCAGTTAAACAAATGAGACAAGAATATTATACTTGGACATTTATTTTTTAAGGAAAATTATCCAATATTACATATTAGTGAGTGGCAAAAGTATGTGAACCTCTTGGATTAGCAGTCAATTTGAAGATGAAATTAGAGTCAGGTTTTTTAAATCAATGGGATGACAATCAGGTGTGATTGGGCACCCTGTTTTATTTAAAGAACAGGGATCTATCAAAGTCTGCTCCTCACAACATGTTTGTGGAAGTGTATCATGGCACGAACAAAGGAGATTTCTGAGGATCTCAAAAAAAGAGTTGTTGATGTTCATCAGGCTGGAAAAGGTTACAGAACCATCTCTAAAGAGTTGTGACTCCACCAATCCACAGTTATATTGTGTACAAATCGAGGAAAGTTGACCCCAGGAGTGGTCAACCAACAAAGATCACTCTAAGCGCAAGGCATCTAATAGTTTCCGAGGTCACAAAGGACCCCAAGATAACTTCTAAGCAACTGAAAGCCTCTTTCACATTTGCTAATGTTAATGTTCATGAGTCCACCATCAGAAGAACAATGAACAACAATGGTGTGCATGGCAGAGTTGCAAGGTGAAAACCACTGCTCTAAAACAAACATTGCTTCTCATCTGCAGTTTGCTAAAGATCATGTGGACAAGCCAGAAGGCTACTGGAAGAATGTCTTGTGGACGGATGAGACCAAAATAGAACTTTTTGGTTTAAAAGAAAAGTCTTATGTTTGGCAAAAGGAAAACGCTGCATTACAGCATAAGAACCTTATCCCATCTTTGAAACATGGTGGTGGTAATATCATGGTTTGGGCCTGTTTTGCTCCATCTGGGCCAGGATGGCTAACCATTATTGATGGAGCACTGAATTATATCAGATAATTCTAAAGGAGAATGTCAGGACATCTGTCCATGAACTGAATCTCAAGAGAAATTGGGTCATGCTGGAAGACAACGATCCTAAGCACACAAGTTGTGAAAAGAATGGTTAAAGGAGAATAAAGTTAATGTTTTGGAATGGCCAAGTCAAAGTCCTGACCTTAATCAAATCAAAATGTTGTAGAAGGACCTGAAGCGAACAGTTAATGTGACCAAACCCAGCAACATCCCAGAGTTGAAGCTGCCCTGTATGGAAGAATGGGCTAAAATTCCTCCAAGTTGGTGTGCACATACTTTTGCCACTAATATGTAATATTGGATAATGGACCTCAATAAATAAATGACCAAGTATAATATTTTTTGTCTCATTTGTTTATCTGGGTTCTCTTTATCTACATTTAGGACTTTAGGACTCTGTTGATTTTTTAGGTCATATTTATATAGAAATATAAAAAAAAATTCTAAAGGGTTCACAAACTTTCAAGCACCACTATAGATTTGCTGGACAATTTGAAACAATCCTAATTCCTCAATGCACAGTTTATCACTCACATTCCTGACAACTCTTTGCTCTACTTCCACCCACCCAGTTTTCTTTAAATTTATCTGCACCAGGTGTCCAACTGGTTTGGGAACAAGAGGATCCGTTACAAGAAGAACATTGGCAAGTTTCAAGAAGAGGCCAACCTGTATGCTGCCAAGACTGCTGTCAATGCTGCACATGCTGTGGCTGCTGCTGTGCAGAACAGCCAGACAAGCTCACCCTCCACACCCAACTCTGGTAACCATGACAAAATTATCATTAGCCTTGTCATCTCATCACATTCTTTTCTAGGTATTTGCTTTTCCATGCACCAAGTTTCCTGGTTGCAAGTGCAGAGCATATAAACCAAATGAGATAAGTAAAATCAAGCAGACATTTTATAAAATGTCTCAAATTAGTGTGATATTATACCACAGTTAGTTCCGACCCCACAATCTGATTGGCTGAGAGACTTTCTACTCGTGACATTATTGTCCGATAACAGCACGCTGAACGACACTAAGTATTACTCTGTGTCATACACACATAACCTAGCAACAACGCCCATATCCGCCCTAAAAGGCAGCCAAGTTATGATGACACAAGTAAAATGCTACCAGAATGAAAGCTATAGTTAGTTTATAAAATCTATTTGTTTTGAAAAATATTAAAATTTGGAAGATGAAGCCATTAACCAACTTGGACCAAAGGTTTGTCACTTTAAGGATTTGGAAGCACTGGGAAAACTACTTTAAATCAAATGTCCCGGGGTCACAGCTCATCAGAAGAGCAACGACACTGAAGTCAGTTTTACTATCATCAACATAAATTATCTTAATCAGCTTAATCACTCACAAAGAAGTCGTTTGCTCGTGTTAAACTCTGTGTCTTTCATTAAATACCATCCATGGCTGAACGGAGATTCATTCATCTGAATCTGTTAAGTATATTATCTGTTAAGTCCAGCTCCTAACCCAGCAAAGCTGCTGATGCTCGAAAAACTCTGCCGTTACTGTTAAGATTCGTGGGAGAATCCTCTAAGTATACCCAAAAAAGGAACCCAAAATGCAGACCCACAGCCAGAACCAGACAGGTATGAAATAAGATAATTTATTAACACTAATTTATCCAAATAAGTAATGCCAAAACAAGAACAAAAACCGTGCAAGATCAGGGTCGAGTCCAGAGAACCAGCGCAATGGAAAAGCAGAAACCAAAAGGAGTGCAGCGTTGGCGAAGCGTGTCTCCAGGGAGGAGAGTCCATCTTCCAGGAGGCTGTGGTACCACAGCCAAGAAGCGAAGCCAGGATCCAGGAGGAAGCCTTCCTTGGAGAGATCCACAGCCGAGGGGGGGGTGGGGGTGGACAGGACGTGCAGGTCGATGGTAACAGGTTCGTGGCAAGACGATCTGGCGACACCTCGTTCTCTGCGTTGGTCTAAGTAGTTGTATCAATCAGTCCAGACGATCAGGAACACCTGCAGAAAAGAGCACAACAATGCACACACGCCGCACTCGGAAAAACCAAAACAAAAAGCGAACACCGAGCAAGGGACCGGGTAAAAAGAGCAATACAAAACTAAAGCGAAGGGCAGGGCAAACCCTGACAGTACCCTCCCCTCAACGATCGCCACCCAGCAATTAATGGGGTTTGTCAGCAGACTGTGAACACTAGGCCGCCGCCGATGACCTGGGCGGGTGGCGGGGGTTTGGCTGGGGGGCTAAGGTCCGAGGAGGCGACCGGTTTAAGCTGCAAGGTGTGGAATGTGGGATGAATACGCATGTGTCTAGGTAGCTTTAAACGGTATGAAGTGGGGTTAATTACCTTATCGACTTCAAATGGAACGATGAAGCGAGGCGCTAGCTTCCTGGACTCGACATGGAGGGGAACATCCTGTGCCGAGAGGCAGACAGACTGCCCTGTTCATTAGATTGTGGATGAAACCCCGACGTGAGACTGGTGGTGGCCCCGATGCTGGTACAGAACGCCTTCCATACTTGGGACGAAAACTGGGGTCCCCGGTCCGAGACGGTATCCGTGGGGATGCCGTGGATCTCAAACACTTGGTCAAACAGAACTTCGGAGGTCTCTAAGGCAGACGGGAGTTTAGGCAGGGCCACTGAGTGAACAGCCTTGGAAAACGGGCAACAACAGTAAGGTTCACAGACTTGCCTCTAGATTCCAGTAACCCTGTGACAAAATCTATGGTGATGTGGGACCAGGGGCACCCAGGGACAGGGAGAGGCTGTAGAAGGCTGGCAGGAGGCTGGTGGGACGATTTATTCCTGGCGCAGATAGTGCAGGCTGCCACATATTCCTTGGTATCAGCCCCCATGGACGGCCACCAGAAATACCTGTGACGCAGTGACAACGTGTGGCGCACTCCCGGATGACAGGCAAACTTAGAATGGTGGGCCCACTGAAGGACCGTGCTGCGGACTTAGGTGGGCACGTACCTGCGACCAGGTGGAGCTCCCCCAGGGACTGGTTCTTCACCCTGTGCCTCTTCGACCGCATGTTGGACCTCCCAGGTGAAATGAGCCACCAGATGATACGACGGGAGGAAAGAAAAGAAGAGGGCCCAGCAGACCTGACGAGATCTTATGGTTGGTCCATACGACGAACGGCAGCTCTGCGCCCTCAAGCCAATGGTGCCACTCTTCTAAGGCCAGTTTGACGGCCAACAGCTCATGGTTCTCGACGTCATAGTTGCTTTCTGCAGGGGATAGGCGGCGCGAGAAGGCGGTGCAGGGGTGCAGTTTGTTGTCAGGTCCAGTGCGCTGAGACAGGACGACGCCCACGCCGGAGTCCAATGCAGTCCAGGATGAAGGTGGCTGAGATGGCTTGACGCCACTTCCCCGTGGTTAGGGTGATCGAACACAGCCCTAAACCGACGGAGGAAGTTGTCATATGAGACCAAGTCAAAATGAGCTCTGGACAAGGCGGCCTCAGCCCACACCAAAGGCTTGCCCTGAAGGAGGCCCACGACATAGGGTGACCTTACTGGCATTGGTGGAAAAGGCCGCAGGACACTGCTCAAACACCATCCCACACTGAAGCAAGAACCCACAACATTTGGATAGATCTCCATAGAAAGGTTCTGGGTGAGTGTAGGTGGTACCAGCCATAGTGTACAGAGATGGGTGTTGTGGTCCGGGGGGGCTCAGAGAGGGTGCAGGGAATCTCACGGAAGTGGGAGCCACTGGTGTAAGGCTTGTGGAGATTCCTTGACCGGTGGGAGTTTGCAAAATCTGATCATGCTGGGAAAGCCAATTCTCCTGACGAGAGAGAATCTCCCCAACGGACCGGCTGACTGTGTATCTGCAGATTAGTTATGGCCAGATCGTTAGGATCCGTGTTAGAGTCCTCTAAGTATACCCGAAAAAGGAACCCAAAATGCAGACACACAGCCAGAACCAGACAGGTATAAAATAAGATAATTTATTAACAATCATAATGCCAAAACAGGAACGAAAACCGTGCAAGATCAGGGTCAAGTCCAGGGAACCAGCGCAACAGAAAAGCGGAAACCAAAAGGAGGGCGGCCCCGGCGAAGCGTGTCTCCAGGGAGAAGAGTCCGTCTTCCAGGAGGCTGCGGTACCACAGCTGAGAAACGAAGCCAGGATCCAGGAGGAAGCCTTCCTTGGAGAGATCCAAAGCCGATCGGGGGTGGACAGGACGTGCAGGTCGATGGTAACAGGTTCGAGGCAAGACGATCTGGCGATTCCTCGTTCTCTGCGTTGGTCTAAGTAGTTGTATCAATCAGTCCAGACGATCAGGAACACCTGAGGAGCCGCCCAACACGGGTCTGAGCCAGTCAATCCTGCAGGAAAGAGCACAACAACGCACACACGCCGCACTTGGAAAAACCAAAACAAAACGCGAACGCCAAGTAAGGGACCGGGTAACTAAAGCGAAGGGCAGGGCAAACCCTGACAAAGTTACATTTCTGACTGACAATATTAACATTAATTGCTTCGTCTTCCAAATTTATAATCACCAATCAAATGGGATCCTAGACTTTTGTTTAACACCGGGATCTCATTCATATATGTTTCAGTTGGTAGAATTGTGTAACAGCCTGCCTTATAAACCTGACACATTTTATTTGTATATATTGGCTATGCCAATATCTCACGTTAAAGCACTCCCTCTTGTGTATTATTGCTTAAATAATAAAAAATCCTATCCTATTTTATTTTGTCTGCACATATAAGTGGTAATAGAAATCTTTATTTTAAACATATTGTGCTCTAAGAAGCAAATTAAGTATATTGTTTGTAATTGATTAGCGGGATGATGGAGTATTCAAACTTATCGACCACACCCAACCTTGGTAACCATGATGAAAATCAGCATTACCCTTGTTGGCATGTCACATTCCTTCCTGGATCCTTTTTCATGCACCAAGTCTCCTGGGTGCAGTGATAGTACAGTGGGGCAAAAAAGTATTTAGTCAGCCACTGATTGTGCAAGTTTTCCTACTTAGAAGGATGAGAGAGGTCTGTAATTTTCATCATAGGTACACTTCAACTATGAGAATCCAAAAAATGATAGTGTAGGATTTTTAAAGAATTTAATTGTAAATTAAGGTTGGAAATAAGTATTTGGTCAATAGCAAAAGTTCAACTCAATACTTTGTAACTTAACATTTGTTAGCAATGACAGAGGTCAAACGTTTCCTGTACAGTGGTGCTTGAAAGTTTGTGAACCCTTTAGAATTTTCTAGACTTCTGCATAAATGTCACCTATAACATCATCAGATTTTCACACAAGTCCTAAAAGTAGATAAAGAAAACCAAGTTAAACAATTGAGACAAGGATATTACACTTGATCATTTATTTATTGAGGAAAATGATCCAATATTACATATTAGTGAGTGGCAAAAGTATGTGACTCTCTAGGATTAGCAGTTAATTTGAAGGTGAAATTAAAGTCAGGTCAATCAATGGGATGACAATCAGGTGTGAGTGGGCACCCTGTTTTATTTAAAGAACAGGTATCTATCAAAGTCTGCTCTTCACAACAAATGTTTGTGGAAGTGTATCATGGCACAAACAAATGAGATTTCTGAGGACCTCAGAAAAAGAGTTGTTGATGCTCGTCAAGCTGGAAAAGGTTACAAATCCATCTCTAAAGGGTTTGGACTCCACCAATCCACAGTCAGACAGATTGTGTACAAATGGAGGAAATTCAAGACCATTGCTCCCCTCCCCAGGAGTGGTCGACCAACAAAGATCACTCTAAGAACAAGGTGTACAATAGTTTGTGAGGTCACAAAGGACCCCAGGTAACTTCTATGTAACTGAAGGCCTCTCTTCATGTTGAAATAATAACAAACTAAACTGTCTTTTCTATACCCTTCTTACTCTCTTCACCAGTAATTAACATAGCAAGTGATGTGAAACCTTGTGGAGTGTGGGCTGCTGTCCCAGTCTCGGTGTGTCATCTGGTTTTGTGTTTTTCTAGCTATGTATATTTTGTATTAATTTTGGGCTTTAAAGTATATAGTATTGTACAAGCTCCAATTCTCTCACATTGGCTAATGTTAATGTTTATGAGTCCACCATCACCATCAGAAGAACACTGAACAACCATGGTGTGCATGACAGAGTTACAAGGAGAAAGCTACTGCTCTCCAAAAGAACATTGCTGATCGTCTGCAGTTTGCTAAACATCACATCGACAAGCCAGAAGGCTACTGGATGAATGTTTTGTGGCCGGATGAAACCAAAATAGAACTTTTTGGTTTAAAAGAAAAGTGTTATGTTTGGAGAAATGAAAACACTCCATTCCAGTGTAAGAACCTTACCCCATCTGTGAAACATGGTTGTGGTAGTATCATGATTTGCCCTGTTTTGCTCCATCTGGGCCAGGACAGCTTGCCATCATTGATGGAACAATGAATTCTGCATCATATCAGAGAATTCTAAAGGAAAATGTCAGGATATCTGTCTATGAGCTGAATCTCAAGAGAAGGTGGGTTATGCAGCAAGACAATGACCCTAACCACAAAAGCCGTTCTACCAAAGATTGGTTAAAGAAGAATAAAGTTCATGTTTTGGAATGGCCAAGTCAAAGTCCTGACCTTAAATATTGTGGAAGGACCTGAAGCGAGCAGTTAGTGTGAGGAAATCCACCAACATCCCAGAGTTGAAGCTGTTCTGTATGGAGGAATGGGCTAAAATTCCTCCAAGCCGGTGTGCAGGACTGATCAACAGTTACAGGAAACGTTTAGTTGCAGTTATTGCTGCACAGGGCGGTCACACCAGATACTGAAAGCAAAGGTTCACATACTTTTTATACTCACTAAGTAGGTAATATTGGATAATTTTCCTCAGTAAATAAATGACGAAGTATAATATTTTTGTCTCATTTGTTTAACTGAGTTCTGTTTACCTACTTTTAGAGCTTGTATGAAAATCTGATGATGTTTATGCAGAAATATTGAAAATTGTAAAGGATTCACAAACTTTCAAGCACCACTGTACTTGATCTCAGCTCTCTGCAGGTCATTCATCAGGTCCCTACATGTAGTTCTGGGATTTTTGCTCACCGTTCTCATGATCATTTTGACCCCACGGAATGAAACCTTGCGTGTGGTGCCAGATCGAGGGAGATTATCAGTGGTCTTGTATGCCTTCCGTTTTCTTACAATTGCTCCCACAGATGATTTGTTGTAGATTTACTCTTCCCAGCCTGGTGCAGGTTTACAATTCTCTTCCTGGTGTCCTTCGACAGGTTTTTGGTCTTGGCCATGGTTGAGTTTGTAGTCTGACTGTTTCAGGCTGTGGACAGGTGTCTTTTATACAGATAATGAGGTCAAACAGGTGCCATTAATACAGGTAACGAGTTGAGGACAGAAGAGCTTTTTAATGAAGAAGTTACAGGGCTGTGAGAGCCACAAATCTGCTTGTTTGTGGGTGACCAAATACTTATTTTCCAGGATGATTTACATTTAAATTCTTTAAAAATCCTACAATGTGATTTCCAGGATTTTTTTTCTCATTTTGTCTCTCATAGTTGAAGCGTACCTATGATTAAAATTACAGACCTCTGTGATCTTTCTAAGTAGGAGAACCTGCACAGTCAGTGGCTGACTAAATACTTTTTTGCCCCACTGTAAGTGTTCTTAACTCCAGTAATTAAGTATGTCTTATAGAGCACAGAAATTAAACAAAATAAGTAAAATCAAGAAGATATACTTTATAAAGTAAATGTGTTGAAATAATAACAAACTAAACTGTCCTTCACTAATTATAGCACATGTAAGTGTCAATGCAATTATAATGCAATAGAAATATCTTAATTGGAGTAGTATTGATATGTATATAATTTGCAACCTGATTGAGTATACCACTGACTCAGATTATTAGTATTATTATTATTATACAATTATTTTGTGACTGCACCCATAAGGAGTTTTGGATGAGAGACTTAAAGGGGTCCCCTTTTTCTTGCACCCAGGATTCCCGATGAAAGATGAAGAGTTTCAGATGGACTCTGCAGAGAACAAAAACACTCTATTAACCAACATTTTTACTGGTACTGATCTTTTCTATACCCTTCTTACTCTCCTCACCAGTAATTAACATAGCAAGTGATGTGAAACCTTGTGGAGTGTGGGCTGCTGTCCCAGTCTCGGTGTGTCATTTGGTTTTATGTTTTTCTAGCTATGTATATTTTGTATTAATTTTGGACTTTAAAGTATATAGTATTGTACAAGCTCCAATTCCACTTATTGTGTTCCTTTGTCAATGCTACATTCCAGTGTGATTTAGTCACGCGTGTGTGTGTGTGTGTGTGTGTGTGTGTGTGTGTGTGTGTGTGTGTGTGTGTGTGTGTGTGTGTGTGTGCGCACATATGGTATATGATCTGCATGCTTAGTTATGCTTGTGTGTGTTTGTGTAGAAATCATCTACTCTATTGTTGTTCAGACACTTACATTTTTCCCTTTCAGGTTCAAGTTCTTTTAACCTTCCAAACTCAGGGGACATATTCATGAGCATGCAGAATCCAAATGGGGATTCTTACCAAGGGGCACAAGTCGGAGCCAATATGCAGTCACAGGTAGGCTTTGCATACAGTGACTGGGGCTGTATGCCAGGACAAAAACTTGCTAGCTATCCATCCACCCAACATGTGCATGCCCTCCAAGTCTTAGTTTAACAAATGAAAAAAGATGATGACTGAGGGATGGGTGGCAAAGGATGGAACTTTTAAACAATGCCAAATTACCCTTCGGTTAATTCTTGTTATCATGACTAAGCGTTGTCAGTTAATGCACAGCTTTAGAATTATGTTCTATTAGCAAATTGATCTTGCACCTGGAACAGACCCCATTTTGCTGCTGATGTTGGGAGTGCATTTGGCTCTGACTTGAGCTCTTGGGTTGGTATCAGGTGTTTAAAATTCTTTGTTTAAACCTTTTGTTGTCCATGTTCCACGTTTGTTCTTTAAATGTTTTACCTACACATCTATGTGATGATATTACTAATAGAAATACAGATTAATCTATAGTGTAATGTTGTATTTTATGCTATATAGTATATCACTTGACATGTTAAATCCTGTAGTGTTATCATCCTTAGGATATGGTCTGTGTAATTAATGTGAATACAGATTTATCTTTTTTTTTTTGTTGAACAGCTAACTGCTATCATTCCAGCTTCTTTCTGGTATTAAATAAATATAATTTACAAAAATATATCTGAAGCCTGCAGTTTGCAGTAATTTATAAACTTAAAGACATTCACTTAGATGAAAAAACATTCCACCTATTGTGTTAATAGCAAAAGTACAAATAAACCTATTTTCATAGTTCATAAGATAAATTCAGTTCAATTGTACAATATCATGGAAGATTTTTAAAATAAATTCCGACGTGGGAATTGGACACACCACTTTTTAAAATAAGCCAAAGTACAAAGTAAGCTTTCAGAGAAAAAGTGGTATCCTTCGACTATATAAGCAACTGAATTTCAGTGGAATATTCAGTGGAATAAATTTGATTAAGTATTCTACCTTTTAACCCCAAGCTGTAACTCCAATAAAGCATCCATTCACACAGCCTTTCTTTTTAGACATCAGTGTTTGATGTGTTCATGTATTACCAGATGTTTATGAATTCATAGTAGAGTACTTGTTGATCCTGACCTCCTGTTTTGTATTCTCTAGGTGGATACCCTGCGACATGTTATCAGTCAGATGGCAGGATACAATGATAACATTGGGGGGAACTCAATGTTTAGTCCACATGGCTTAAATGTGAGTGACTATTCATCACAAATAACCACATTATTGATTAGATTTTTTTATATATATTTAAACTTGTTTAGCTTTACTTCCTAAGAAGTTACTTATTTAAGTTACTCTGTCACGATATGCATTCAAATCATAGGATATATTGCTGTACATTAATACACTGTATGGACAAAAGTATTGGGATACATCACTTAATCGTTGAATTCAGGTGTTTCATTCAGCCCCATTGCCACAGGTGCAGAAAATCATCTTTGCAGTGAACTAGAATGGAAATTGCTACTCAGGGCTCTCGTCCAACATCACTGCCTGACCTCAAAAATGCACACAAATTCTGGATGAATTGTTACGGTTCGCCATATTAAAACGATGACGAACCATATTAAACAAAATATAAAGTGGGTGGAACCCAAGTGCAGTTAGCTCCAGTTGGTATTGATAACTGAAAAAAAACTAAATAAATAAACAGAAATAAAACCGAAGATATAAGTAACTAAAGAAACTAAATAAAAGAAACTGCACGCCATAAGCGTACTGCAGGGATATTCAATGCACGTGCCTCCGTTGTGCAATAAGCGCCTCAGGTCTGCACATGCGCAATGCGCAGAGACAAGAACAGAGCTTCCGCTAACTCGTGCCGCTTGACCGCGATTCAAACGTGGCCGTGGGAGTGTGGCACGGTAGCAGGGAGTGAAGAGGAAGTGGTTAATAAACACACCGTCCTCTTCAAACGCGATTGGGGACTGAACACGCCCGATCACGGCGAGGGGGGGGGCGACCGCGTGAGTAAGGGACAGCGGGGGCAAGGCTCAGAGTTGCCGGAGCAGCCCGGTAAAAGGAAAAAATAATAAATAAACACAAACGCTCACCCTACCCTATCTAGGGCCCTACCTTTACCGAGCTGCCTCCTCGCAGCCCCCGTCTGAGGATGTTAATACCCCCAGAACGATACCTTTGTCCCTATAAAACAAAATAACAAAGAAAAGAAATGGAAAAAAGCCATCTGAGCGAATGCAGGCAGCAACGAGCGCTTGTGTGCACCTAGTCGGGTGCATTGAGGAACCCCGTGGGTGCGCGTCAAAAACGCAGGGAGCATTGGCGATGCAGATGTGAGTGAGCCCAAAGGTGTACTTATGAGGGCTGTGGGTGTCGCCACTTATCGGCGACAAGCCCGCGAAAGGCTGACGCACGCGCTGACGCAGCTCACGCCACCAAGCAGGGATAACTCCTGGCCATTAGCGGCCTGACATGAATGGTCAAAAATTCCCATAGACATAGTCCAAAATCTTGTAGAAAGCCTTCCCCAGAAGAATGGAAACTGTAATAGCTGCAAAGGTGGGACTAGCATATTAATTCATATGGATTTAGGATGGGATGACATAGAAATGCCAGGTGTTATATGTAGGTGCCCCAGTACTTTTTTCCATATAGTTTACAGTGGTACTTGAACGTTTGTGAACCCTTTAGAATTTTCTAGATTTCTGCAAAAATGTGACCTAAAACATCATCAGATTTTCACACAAGTCCTAAAAGTAGATAAAGAGAACTCCGTTAAACAACATAGAAAGAAATATTATATATTGAGGAAAATTATTCAATATTACATATTAGTGAGTGGCAAAAGTATGTGCACCTCTAGAATTAGCAGTTAATTTGAAGATGAAATTAGAGTCAGGTGTTTCCATCAATGAGATGACAATCAGGTGTGAGGGGGCACCCTGTTTTATTTAAAGAACAGGGATCTATCAAAGTCTGCTCTTCACAATACGTTTGTGGAAGTGTAGCATGGTACGAACAAAAGAGATTTCTGATGACTTCAGAAAAAGAGTTGTTGATGCTTTTCAGCCTGGAAAAGGTTATTAAACCATCTCTAAAAAGTTTGGACTCCACCAACCCACAGTCAGACAGATTGTGTACAAATAAAGGAAATTCAAGACCATTTTTACCCTCCCCAGGAGTGGTCGACCAACAAAGATCACTTCAAGAGCAAGGCATGTAATAGTTGGCATGGTCACAATGGACCCCAGGGTAACTTCTAAGCAACTAAAGGCCTCTCTCACATTAACTGATGTTAATGGTCATGAGTCCACCATCAGAAGAACACTGAACAACCATGGTGTGCATGGCAGGGTTGCAAGGAGAAAGTCACTGTTCTCCAAAAATAACATTGCTGCTCGTCTGCAGTTTGCTAAAGATCACGTGGACGAGCCAGAAGGCTAATGGAAGAATGTTTTGTGGACGGGTGAGACCAAACACTTTTCATTAAAAACCAAATCTATTTATGTTTGGAGAAATGAAAACATTCCAGCATAAGAACCTTATCCCATCTGTGAAACATGGTGGTGGTAGTATCATGGTTTAGGCCTGTTTTGCTGCATCTTGGCCAGGACAGCTTGCCATCATTGATGGAACAATGAATTCTGAATTATAACAGAGAATTCTAAAGGAAAACGTCAGGACATCTGTCCATGAACTGAACCTCAAGTTAAGGTGAGTCATGCAGCAAGACAATGACCATAAGCACACAAGTCGTTCTACCAAAGAATGGTTAAAGAAGAATAACGTTAATGTTTTGGAGTGGCCAAGTCAAAGTCCTGACCTTAATCCAATCGAAATTTTGTGGAAGAACCTGAAGCGAGCAGTTAATGTGAGGAAACCTAGCAACATCCCAGAGTTGAAGCTGTTCTGTATGGAGGAATGACATAAAATTCCTCCAAGTCAGTGTGCAGGACTGATCAACAGTTGGAGGAAATGTTTAGTTGCAGTTATTCCTGTACGGGGGGGATCACACTAGATGCTGAAAGCTAAGGTTCACATACTTTTGCCACTCACTAATATGTAATATTGGATCATTTCCCTCAAGAAATAAATGACCAAGTATAATATTTTTGTCTCCTTTGTTTAACCTGGGTTCTCTTTATCTACTTTTAGGACTTGTGTGAAAATCTGATGATGTTTTAGATCATATTTATGCAGAAATATTGACAATTCTAAAGGGTTCACAAACTTTCAAGCACCACTATGTATAACTTAAATCCAATGACAATGAGTATCATCAAAACAAATGCTGATGAATTTAATCATGTAACCAAGAGGGTCAGTGTATGCAATTAGCACATTAACAGATCATATTAACAGGTACAGCAAATCTCACATGACATAAGTTAATTGCAACACATTGTCTGACACAAATGCATTGTTGCCCTGAAAAATTACAAAAGAATGAAATTTTGGTGCAATGCATATACAAACATGCAATATTAAGGTAATATATAGTGTGCAGCTGTGCCACTCTGCAAGATTGGAGCCATGTTGAGAATATTTTCTTCTACAATGTGTTAATTCAGATTATGAACAGTGTCAGAAATCAAAAATATGTTTATTTATTTATTTATTTTTCACGCCATGCCCCGGTAATGTATCCAATCATTACCAGGGCAAATCAAACCCGTCATGTATGGCATCTTTAATTGTGTTGTAGTCCCTTTGGTCTGCAGCAGTGTAGATGAAGTGTCATGCTATTGCAGGCTCAAATCACAATTGCACAGTCTTTACCTCACTTCCTCACCTTGTTCCAATGTTTGGGACATACTTTTATATACACTGCTCAAAAAAATAAAGGGAACGCTTAAACAACACAAGATAACTCCAAGTAAATCAAACTTCTGTAAAATCAAACTGTCCACTTAGGAAGCAACATTGATTGACAATCAATTTCAAATGCTGTTGTGCAAATGGAATAGACAACTGTCAGGAGTCATACCAGGTATGGACTCTAGAGGGTAGTAACCACTCTCTTTTCTTGGTACGATTCCTGGCAGTCGCTGTGATTGAGCTGTCAGTCAGTAGACCGCGCAATCACAGCAAATGATCCACAGCTGCTGCCCTTGGCTATTTAAGTGCCTTGCCACTGGCAGTAGCTGTCGAATCATCTGACTGCACACGCCGCTTTTGCCCCCGATCATCGCTACAGCGTTTTATTTAATTACGATCCTGCGTGCCACACAAGCATGTGTTCCGAGACCTCACCCGTCTCCCCCCGCTCTGTTCAAGAGCACCGCGCATCCGCTTTCATTTTATTTCCTCGTTTGTTTTATTTCTTTGTTAAGGATTGAGTGGACAATCTGCACTCGCTAAGGAGTGTAAGATTTTGTAGCGCTGCGAAGCATGAGGAAAGGTTGGTGTGGAGACAGATAGAGTAGGTTGAGATTTATTTCGCCTTTTCATTTCACCAGCTCGAGCCCCTCTCTATCTGCTCCCCCCTCGCTCGCGCTTCCAGAGTTAGCTCCTGGACCTCCAGTATGGAGGTCCCCAGATGCAGTGGACGGTGGGTTTTGCTACCCGGGTCACGGCTGGCATTTGGGGGGCCGTTCCTTCTGGACCCCCAGCCACTTATTCCTGCCCCCGAACCGATTACTATTTTTGATATTGAGCAAGGTTCCGTGGGTGTGCAGGAATAGGTGGCTGCATTCATAGCCCTAGAAGCACACAGCGGCTTGCAGGGACCGGCCCTCTTTGAGCTCTTTAGATTGGGTCTCAATCAGGATGTGGACTTCGAGCTGTGTTTTCTCCCACCTGCCTCCTCTTTTGACCACCTGCTCGAGCTGGCAATTGAGGCGGAAGCCCGTCTTGAGCAGCGTGAGAGGAAGAGGAGGGATCTCAGTAACAGCTCGAGTCCACCCGGTCCCCTGCCAGGGCATATAGCACCACCTAGTCCCATTCATGAGCGCACTGCACAATCAAGCTGTGAGGGAGAGCGTACAGCGCCCTCCAGCAGTGAAGCTGGGTTCGCCGCGCTCGCAGGCTCCTCACTAGGGTGGTCAGACCCTGTGCCTGAGCGTTTGGCACCTTCTAGCCCTCTACCTGGGCTCGCCGCGCAGGTTTGTCCCGTGTATCAGCTGAAAGACTCCACAGTTGGACACTTAGTGCCGCCTGGCCCCGTACAGGAGCCTATTGAGCCCACAAGCCCAGTGTATGAGCACCCTGGCTCCACAGAGAGGCTTATAGCGCCGTCTAGTCCCGTTCACGAGCGCGCTGAGCTGGTAAGCTCTAGTAATGAGCACTCAGCTCCCTCCAGTGGTGAACCGGGGCTCGCCGTGCTTTCATGCTCCGCTCCAGGGCAGTCAGATCCTGTGCCTGATCCTATGGCACCCCCTTGCCTTTTAGCTGGGCCCGCCGCGCATGTTGGTCCCGTGTTAGAGCTGTTGGTCTCCACAGTAGGACTGTTAGCAACGCCTGGCCCCGTACATGCCCCGCGTCTGAGCAACCTAGCTCCACGCCTGGGCATTATACGCACCGGTCGTTGCTGCCGACCCCTGCGTCTCGGTCTAGACCGATTCCAGTGCCGCGATCCTCGGCCCCTATCCCCGTGCCACGGTTGCTGAGACCGACTCCCGCACCACGATTGGTGGTCCCGATCCCCGCGCCTCGGTCTAGACCGATTCCAGCGCCACCTAGCACTGTTGTTGAGCACTCGGCGGCCGTCCCCGTCCCATGGTGGCGACCGTGGATGTGTTCTTTTGTCCGCTCGGCCAGATGCCTAGCCCCCACCTTTTTAACGGGCCTCGCTGGGCCGAGTTTCACCCCTGAGCTGCCAGTTCTGAGCTCCGCCCTGGAGTTATCGAGCTCTGTCCCTGAGCCGCCAGCGCCGAGCTCTGCCCCCCAGCCGGCGAGCCCCGTCCTTGGGCCACTGGTGTCTAGCCCCACTCCTGAACCGCTGGTCTCTGCCTCTGAACAACTGAGCGCAGTTTTGGCCGTAGGACCGTCAGGCTGGTCATTAAGCCCAATGTGGGCGCCGAACCTGCCAAAACCTGCCCCCCCTTTCCATTCAGTCCCTTTCTGGGGGTTTGCCCTGCCTCCCGATCCTGCTGGCCACACAAGCGTGTGTTCCGAGACCTCACCTGTCTCCCCCCGATCTGTTAAAGAGTGCCGCACTGCCGCTTTCGTGTTATTTCCTCGTTTGTTTTTTTTCTTTGTTAGGGATTGAGTGGACAATCTGCGCTCGCTAAGGAGTGTAAGATTTCGGAGCGCTGCGAAGCGTGAGGTAAGGTTGGTAGGGAGACAGATAGAGTAGGTTGAGATTTATTTTGCCTTTTCATTTCACCAGCTCGAGCCCCTCTCTATCTGCTTCCCCCTCCCACGCGCTTCCTCAGCGCCACGTGCCGATCGGAGCTGCAGCAGCGCTCAGCCACGGCCACTGCTTCTCTCCCTCTCTCCCTCGTTTGTGAAGCGCTCGGCTGTGACGTGTGTGTGTGTGTGTGTGTGTGTGTGTGTGTGTGTGTGTGTGCAGCTCGCACATTCGCTGCCTTTTGCATACACACACAGAGACTCACCTTTCTTTGTTATTTATTTATCGGTATTTATTTAATTCAGTTTATTTATTTCATTCCATTTCAGTTCATTATTACCATCTTGAGCTAACTGCATTTGGGTCCCATATCTTCTTATTTAGTTTTGATGGTTCGCCATCGTTTTTATATGGCGAACCGTAACAACAACAGGTGGAAATTATTGGCAATTAGCAAGACACACTCAATAAAGGAGTGGTTTTGCACGTGGGACCACAGACCACTTCTCAGTACCTATGCTTTCTGGCTGATGTTTTGATCACTTTTGAATGTTGGTGGTGCTGTCACACTCGTGGTAGCATGAGACGAATTCTACAGCCCACCTAAGTGGCTCAGGTAGTGCAGCTCATTCATGATGGCACATTAATGCGAGCTGTGGCAATAAGGTTTGCTGTGTCTGTCAGCGTAGTGTCCAGACGCTGGATGCGCTACCAGGAGACAGGCCAGTACACCAGGAGATGTGGAGGAGGTCATAGGAGGGCCGCTACCTCCACTTTTGTGCAAGGAGGAACAAGAGGAGCCCTGCCAGAGCTCTGCAAAATGACCTCCAGCAGGCCACAAATGTGCATGTGTCTGCATAAACAGTTAGTAACTGACTCCATGAGGATGGTATGAGGGCCTGACGTCCACAGATGGGGGTTGTGCTCACAGCCCAACACCGTGCAGGACGCTTGGCATTTGCCAGAGAACACCAGGATTGGCAAATTCGCCACTGGCACCCTGTGCTCTTCACAGATGAAAGCAGGTTCACACTGAGCACGTGACAGATGTGACAGAGTCTGAAGATGCCATGGAGAGCGATCTGCTTCCTGCAACATCCTTCAGCATGACCGGTTTGGCAGTGGGTCAGTAGTAGTGTGGGGTGGCATTTCTTTGGAGGGCCGCACAACCCTCCATGTGCTCACCAGAGGTAGCCTGACTGCCATTAGGTACCGAGATGAGATCCTCAGACCCCTTGTGAGACCATATGCTGGTGCGGTTGGCCCTGGGTTCCTCATAATACAGGACAATGCTAGACCTCATGTGGCTGGAGTGTGTCAGCAGTTCCTGCAAGATGAAGGCATTGAAAGTATGGACTGGTCCGCCCTTCCCCAGACCTGAATCCGATTGAGCACATCTAGGACATCATGTCTTGCTCCATCCACCAACGTCACGTTGCACCACAGACTGTCCAGGAGTTGGTGGATGCTTTAGTCCAGCTCTGGGAGGAGATCCCTCAGGAGACCATCCGCCACCTCATCAGGGCATGCCCAGGCATTGTAGGGAGGTCATACAGGCACGTGGAGGCCTCACACAATACTGAGCCTCATTTTGACTTTTTAACTTATTACATCAAAGTTGGATCAGCCTGTAGTGTGTTTTTCCACTTTCATTTTGTGTGTGACTCCAAATCCAGGCCTCCATTGGTTAATAAATTTGATTTCCATTGATGATGTTTGTGTGATTTTGTTGTCAGCACATTCAACTTTGTACAGAACAAAGTATTCAATGATAATATTTCATTCATTCAGATCTAGGATGTGTTATTTGAGTGTTCCCTTGAATTTTTTGAGCAGTGTATTTCTATAAAGACCAAATGTTCCCAAAAGGACTTGCCTTTCCAATCTGACTTGTCTTCCTGAAACAGCTGTTTTACAAAAACACTTTCTTTTGAAAAACCAAAAGTTACCGTGGTATACGGTTAGCGCACCACGTTAGTATAAATATAGGGTTAGGTGTAGCATTAATAAAATACAGTAAATATACAGTAAACATATGTCAGTGGAAAGTTACCAAAAGATATGTTCCACAACACTATGTTCCTTTGTATGTATGTGTGCATGCATCATCTACCCACTCCTCTACCCAACAGAAAATCGGTGGTGGTGTCAGCCTGGCTGCCCTCACTAGATGAAAGACTGACGAAGAATAAGAGTGTGAGAGAGCCATGAGGTTGATGGCTGGCAGATGATCCATGTCACCAGGGCTGAACAGACTTCTTTAATGCTCCTATTTCAGTCCCAGCCCAGACAATGTGGCTGGAAAAGGATCAATTTATTTATTAACCTATTCCAGGAACTATAAATCAACAAAGAGCTAATTCCGCCACAGAGCATTCTCTTCCGAAACACACACACACACTCACGCACACCTGCACACACACAAGTTTGTCCTTCTATCACTTCCAATTGACATAATATTATATTAATAGCTAATAATGCTACACCCAACCATAACCTTACCCTCATTATCATAAACCCCACCCCCCAAAATAAAACAGCAAACTGTTCTCAAAAGGTAAAAACTGATCTTTAAACCACACACATACCACACACATACACACACAAAACAGCTCATTATCTTTGTGAGGACTTTCCATTGGGGGCGGGGGGGGGCCTCCACTGTCACTTTCACTTGTTGTCCCTTTCACCCACACAAACTTAGCTTAGCCTATTCCTCTTCTTGACTGGCAAGAAAATATAGAGCGACAAACTGCTGGTCTACTGCAGAAATGTGATTAGACATTGATTTCAGAGATTAGTCCCATTACTAATGAATGTTAAGCAAATAAATTCTTTTTGTTTTGCATAATACACAGAGTGGTGGTTGAAAGTTTGTCAACCCTTTAGAATTTTCTATATGCTCTGCATAAATATGACCTAAAACATCAACAGATGTTCACCCAAGTCCTAAAACTACATAAACAGAACCCAGTTAAACAAATAAGACACAAATAATTATACTTGGTCATTTATTTATGGAGGAAAATGATCCAATATTACATATTAGTGAGTGGCAAAAGTTTGTGAACCTGGTAGACTGTGGTAGCCTAGCGGGTAAGGTACTGCACTATGAACCAGAAGGTCCAGGGTTCAAATCCCACCTCTGCCAAGCTGCCACTGTTGGGTCCTTGAGCAAGGCCCTTAACCCACAATTGCTTGGAATTGTAAGTCGCTCTGGATAAGGGTGTCTGCTAAATGCTGTAAATGTAAATCTAGGATTAGCAGTTAATTTGAAGATGAAATTAGAGTCAGCTGTTTTCAGATGAACAGGGATCTATCAAAGAAAAGACTGCTTGGAAGTGGAAGTGTATCATGGCATGAACTAAGAAGATTTCAGAGGACTTGTTGATGCTCATCAGGCTGGAAAAGGTTACAAAACCATCTTTAAAGAGTTTGGACTCCACCAATCCACAGTCAGACAGATTGTGTACAAATGGACTAAATTCAAGATGATTGTTACCCTCCCTATCACTCCAAGAGCCATGTAATAGTTGGCAAGGTCACAAAGACCCCAGGTAACTTCTAAGCAACTGAAGGCCTCTCTCACATTGACTAATGTTAATGTTCATGATTCCATCATCAGAAGAACACTGAACAACAGTGGTTTGCATGGCAGGGTTGCAAGGAGAAAGCCACTGTTCTCCAAAAAGAACATTGCTGCTCATCTGCAAGGCTAAAGAGCACTTGGACAAGCCAGAAGGCATTAGAAGAATGTTTTGTGAACGAATGAGTCCAAAATAGAAGCCAAGTCAAGTCAGATCTGTTTATATAGCGCTTTTTACAATGGAGCATTGTCTCAAAGCAACTTTACAAGTTTAGATTATCTCCTAATAACTACGTCCAATCCCAAATTGAGCAAGCCTAGGGCGACAGTGGCAAGGAAAAACTCCCTGAGTGTTATAGGAAGAAACCAAAAAGGGACCCAACCTCCTTGGGCGGCGTAGATGATAAATCTAAGAGCGAAACTAAAGTCATGGAGTCAAAGTTCGAATAAAATGTGAAGTATGCACATCGACATTAAGTGGCCCGGGTATGGTGGGGTTGGAGCTGATGACGGAAGCAGCTTGAGTAGAGCTACAGCGGATGAACATCATGTGTGGGGCTGGAACTGCCGGAACACAGCTCGGAGAGAAAACAGAAAATGTAATTAGTTATTAATTAAGAGCACAGTGTCTATTAACAATCACTGATGCCATGTGTAGCATGAGACCCCGGCAGCATTAGCTATAGCAGCATAGCTAGAAAGAGGAGGAGAACTGGTAGGAAAACACAGCCAAGAGGGATCACATGAGACATTGGCAACCCACGGGAGGCAAGAAGACAGCAACCCCAACGTTTCTGATCACCATAAGAACTTTGACTAATGACCCCCCAGCTCTGCCTTATCCTAAAGCAGGATGCACGAGTCAAGATCATGAGGACCGAAGCCCAGTTCAGCCAGAGACCGCCCACTCGACCACTCCTGGCTAGCGGACAAAGCAGGCAGGCCAGACAATGAGTCCACACTCCGGCCCCAGTGACCCAAGCCATGCATCCTGGTCTAACTCTAGTCAAAAGCCTGTGTAAATAGGTTATGTCTTTAGCCTAGAGACTTTAAAATTTGGAGAGTGTCTGAGTCTCGAACGAAAAGTGGGAAGTTTTTATTCCAGAGTTTGGGGGGCCATGTATGAGAAAGCCCTTTCCCACTGCTGTGACTTTTTTTTAATTCTAGGAAACTAAAAGAAGTCCTGCCACCCTGTGAACGAAGTAGACTGGTTGGATTTGTAAAACTCTAAGAGTTCACTCAGATAATGTGGGCCAGGCCATGTAGAGCTTTATAAGTTATAAGAAGTATTTTGTAATCAATGCGGAATTTGACTGGTAACCAGTGGTAGTGATGATAGAACAGGAGTGATATGATCAAATTTTCTAGTTCCAGTTAGCACTCGGGCAGCTGCATACTGAACTAACTGAAGTTTATTTATAGATTTTACTAGAGCATCCAGTTAAGTAAGGCGTTACAGTAATCCAACCTTGAGGTTATAAACGCATGAACAAGTTTTCTGCATCATTTTAAAAGAGAGGATATTTCTAAGTTTAGTGATATTACGTAATTGAAAAAAGCAATTCGAGTGAATGATGCTAATGTGCACATCAAAGGAGAGATCTGAATCAAATGTGACCCCTAAGTTTTTTTACAGAACTGACTGGGCAATACTGGACAGCCATCTAGATTTAGGATAGATTAGTTGATGTAGCCACACCTGTCTCTCACAGCCTTGGGTCCCACTAATAGAACCTCAGTTTTATCTGAGTTAAGTGAGGAGAAAATTAATAACATACAAATCTTTTTATTTCCTTTACACAGTCCTCGATTTTGTTGATTGTAAGGCTGTCATTAGGTTTGGCTGATATGTACAGCTGTGTATCATCTGCATAGCAGTGGAAACTAATGCCATGTTTACGAATAACTGAGCCTAGTGGCAGCATGTACAGAGAGAATAAAAGCGGGCCAAGCACTGACCCCTGAGGCACGCCATACTTCACTTTTGAGAGCTTGAACTTTTTTGTTAAAAAAAAAAAAAAAGCATTATGCTTGGAGAAAGGAAAACACTGCATTCCAGCATAAGAATCTCATTCAATCTTTGAAACATGGTGGTGGTAGTATCATGGTATGGGCCTGTTTTGCTGCATCTAGGCCAGGATGGCTTGCCATCATTGATAGAGCAATGAATTCTGAATTATATCAGAAAATTCTAAAGGAAAATGTCAGGACATCTGTCCATGAACTGAATCTAAAGAGAAGGTGGGTCATGCAGGAAGACAATGACCCTAAGCAAACAAATCATTCTACCAAAGAATGGTTAAAGAAGAATAAAGTTAATGTTTTGGAATGGCCAAGTCAGAGTACTGACCTTAATCCGATCGAAATGTCGTGGAAGGACCTGAAGTGTGCAGTTAATGTGAGGAAACCCACAAACGTCCTAGAGTTGAAGCAATTCTGTTCAGAGGAATGGGATAAAATTCCACCAAGCCAGTGTGCCATCCTGTTCTGTCATGTGCAGCAGTTACAGGAAACATTTAGTTGCAGTTATTGCTGCAAGCAAAAGTTCACATATTTTTGCCACTCACTAATATGTAATAATGAATCATTTTCCTCAATAAATAAATGAAGTATAATATTTTTGTGTCATTTGTTTAACTGGGTTCTCTTTATGTAGGACTTCTGTGAAATCTGATGATGTTTTAGGTCATATTTATCCAGAAATATAGAAAATTCTAAAGGGTTCACAAACTTTCAAGAACGACTGTATATGTGATTATTTGTCCCTATGGTGTGGCTTGATATTAAATGAGTTTAGGATAATCAGTTTGTGACACTGATGTGATTTCTTTTATTAACTACTCTGTCAGTCATACCCTTCATTCTTGTCACTTGAGTATTGCAAAATATGCTTTTTAATTTCTTATGTTTATTTTTTTCTTGTTGTAGGCTAACGGGGATATGGCAAGATGCTATGACTCCATGTTCAGTGATCTCTCCTAGAGAAGGCCCTGGTAGTGTGCACTCTGATACCTCAGACTGATCTCTTCATTGACCTTTCCTAAAATCTGGGCCCAACAGAACCCATAGACAGACTTAACAGAGACACAAAACCCCAAAAAACGGGAAGGTTGTCTGCATCCTTCCTAAATCTACACATGTACTTATGCTCATCTTCACTGGCATTCAGCAGAATCTTCTGGTTTTAGTAGACCATGCCTGTTTCATTTTAATAATAGTTTCTGCATTGCACATGTTTATCAAGTAGTTCTGCCCTTTTCTGGTATTTAAAGTGTACATTCTCATATTTTTGCGGATTACAAAGTTTTTTTTAGATTTGTACATTTTAGTGTAAGGTGCATTTGATATATTTCATAAATTCTTTACAGCTGTAGGTACTTAGTCTACAGTATTCTAATTCATGACAAAGAAGTGGAAGTCCTGACACAAATAAATATAGCTCATTCATTACAGAGCTAAAATTCTACATAATTTTATTAATTTCTACATAACTTTACATAATTACTACAAAATTCTACATAATATTATTTTGGAATTGTAGAGGTGATTCTCATTTAATTATTTCCTCTTTCTGATCTCACATCTTAATGTCCCACTTG
Organism: Ancistrus triradiatus; assembly: GCA_025084515.1. NCBI lineage: Eukaryota > Metazoa > Chordata > Actinopteri > Siluriformes > Loricariidae > Ancistrus > Ancistrus triradiatus. The sequence goes on along the minus strand of JAJAGP010000699.1, from coordinate 231,729 downwards.
CATACTTGTGATTAAAATTGGTCTAAATTTGGTGATATGTAAATTTAGGAAACATAAATTATAATGTTATTTTCAAATGCTTTAATTGTCACACAAGTGAACCTCAGCTTATATGAGGCATTTTTAAGAATTACACAATGTCCCTGGTTTAATAAGGGCATGAATGTGTAAAAGTGTGTCCAAGCAAAATAACACCAGCAAAAATAACAAACATTATGTGCCAGCTGATTTACTAATAGTGTGTACACGAAATTAGGTACATATTTCTCATGACCAAAATAACCAGTCTCACCCATCTTGTGCCATTTTGTTTTTTCCATAATGAATATGCAGCTTTGAGCCTTTGTACATAAACCTGTAAAAACAGTGAGGGATTAATACAAATTGAATCATATGGTGTGTGCAATTTAATTAGGTTTTTTTTTTAGTGAACTGACTATTATTCTAATGGAATAAGATTTTCAGACATCTGTTACGCAATGCTACAGAAGGACATGTGTAATGATTATACACAATTTTGATAAGAAAACAAATATGTTTGAGATTGAAGAGTATAAATTGTCTTTCAAAATACGTTCCTTGCCCATGTCACAGCTTTTCTTAATCACACAATATAAACGATAATTATTGTTCTGATAAAATAATTTCTGACTAATTACCACATTCATAAATCATACTGTTTCGACAGTATGATGTTATGACACACTTCATAGCTGCAATGCAATTTTTTGTGCTTGTAGGTAAGCTACACCTGTTACTAGAAAAAAAAAAAGCTTAGGTACGGGAGATGCATCAATCTTATGAAAATTCAGTATATTATTATTTACATTTTAAACTTGACCAGTACAAATGGTGTGGTTTGACCAGCAGACAATACAAAGAAGTTAAATTAGAGTCTCTGTACTTTAAAAGCCATCGCAAAAATATGTGTAATGACACATGATGAACACTGTTATATTCATTAATTTATTTCTTTATTTTAATGTGACCAAGATAGGAAATAAAAATATCACATATAATTTTTTTTTTAATTATTATTATTATTATTATTATTATTATTATTATTATTATTATTATTATTATTATATTTTTGTGGTATTACTCCACATTAAAGGCCTCTGCACTTTAGTGTGACAGTAGTTTATTAAAAAAATATTTTCTTATTGTTTTGGTGTTCTTTGTGTGTTTTGTCAGTTGCACAATAACCCTAAGTAAATCACCTGCAACATACCCACTGATGACTTGCACAACTGCTCAAACAATTGAGTACTGTTTGTTTGGGATCTTATTAAATCAGGGCCAATAAGTGCTGCAATGAAGCCAGTATGTGTCATAACTCATTTTGGCATCTAGTGACTATGAGTGGAGACGTAAGGCAAAAACAGTCATGTATAGCATAAGAGTATTTACACATCTCACAAATCAGTACAAACCTTTTACCTCACTTACACAAATAGGCTTACATGAACCAATACAATTTTAACATTTTTCTGTCTTTTGAGTCGTCTCACTGACTACCTCCCAACAACATCACCACTGTTAACTATTATGTATTAAAATATTCAGTTCTTACATAATTTTGTTAAGTCTTGTAATAAATTATTTTCCACTTTGTTCATGCAATTTGTGCATTTTAGTCTTCTAAGACTATTAGTTGCATTCTTGCAACTTTAAAAAATATGAAAATATTACAAATAATATGAAGTAGGAGAATGAAAGATTTTGAGGTGATTTGGAGGGAGAATGTGGTTGGAAATAAGGGAGTGAAATAAACGCCTTTAACTGTTGTAAATAGTGAACATTTTAAATGTTTGTTCATCCTGTTACTAATTCGCTTAAAAACATAAATCATGACTAAACACATGTAATGCATAGCCTTTCAGTATTCCAAACTGTTCAGGCCCTGTAATGACAGGGAACAAAGTTTCTGTCATATTTTGTATTCTATGTGAGATCTAACACTGATAAGTCAAAAATTATTTGTGAAAGTGATTCTAATGTATTAAAGATGTTTCGTGTTTCTTTCTAACCAGACTACACCCTGGACTTAAAAGTCTTCCTCATGGTAGTTATGTAATTTCAAACATGTAATTTCAAACATGAATAAATCGTTTTTTTCCTTTTCGTAATGCAAGTGCTTGAGGTTGTGACTTTCTTGCAAGCAATGAAAATAAATGAAATATATGATTTTTTTTTTACACTTCAGTTTAGCGCACAGGTACTAAGATGTGTTTATCATACCATATATAAACAGATATTCACACATCAAGATGTTTATGTGAAATGCAATGAAGTTGATGTGAAGATTTCCACTGCTGTACAATTTTAGTACTCAAGTCCAAATGTTTTTCAATGTCTTGGACCAGAACGTCTTATCTTGCCAGGGTTTGTCAGAACTGTCTTTGGTCTTGACTATGACTAGTCATAAGTCATAAGTAGTCCTTAGATAATCTGTTTTTTTTCACATACAATCGCCAGTTAATGACACTGAAACTCCTGCAAAGTGAAGTTGCTGGCAGGGACATGTAACTTATCCTACTAATTGGAAATCAGACATTATTTTGAAAAATTTGTACAATTATTACAACATGGATATCTTAACACAACAATACTATACTATTAGCATTACTATGAAAACTAAAAATGTGTTAGTACATACCATATACCAAATATTTTAATAAAATAGAGCCAAGATAAAATGCATGTGTATAGCTGTCCAATGACTGCACAGACATTTTTACTGAATTTATAAATATCAATATGTTTATTACTAAACTTTGAAGAGTAATTAACACTAACTGAGCACTTTATGAACACCTGTACATCCACTGATTCATGCAATTATGCATTATCTGATAATAAGTCATGTAGCACCACTGCAGTGCATAAAATCAAGCAGATCCATACAAGCAACATATGCCACATCAACCATCAGAGGGAAAAGTGTGGGCTGGCACCTCACTGAAAAGAGGTCAACAGAGAATGGCCAGATTGGGTCAAGGTGACAGAAAGACTAACTACTTACAATTGAGCTGAGGCTGGATTACAAAAGCAGAAGACCACATGTTAGCCAAGAACTGAAAGTTGAGGCTGCAGTGGGCAACCTGTCCAACAAACCACTGGAAATTCAGCCGCCACTGGTAATGGCCCATTAGTCCATTACCATGTCAGTTTGGATAGTGTAAGAAGAGACAATATAAGCCTTTTTACAGTTTATTGAAAATGCATCATATTACTATTGAGAAAATGTGATGTAAGAAATGAATAAATTTATTACGTTTTGGTCTTGCTCTATGATGCCATGATGTAAAACAGTTTTTGTCTTGCTGATTCATATTTTGATGTACAGCTTGCATGTGTCATGAATCGCCATTCACACATTTTAGCAGCCACAAGCAAGTATTTACATGTATTATAGTCTTTTGCACCGGATATACGCATTACAACAGCCTATTGTCGACTATAAAATGTATTACTATCATTCCATTTGGTTGAAATTGGTTGTATTTTAGTTATTTATCAAAAACATACAAGTAGGTCTTCAAAGTTACAAATTTGAGATTCTGATAAGCACTTCCAGGCAGCATAGAGCATTCAAATTTTACTTCATTGAAACTTTATACAGCTGAAGGAGCCCACAGCTGAATCTGTTTGCAGGTTTCTGTGAAATGCTTTATAGAGCACAGCACAATGTTTAACTTTTGCAGTGCTGAAATATGCTACTGATTAAGCTAATCAGGGAATTATCAGGCCATACAGGCTGTTATATACTATACACATTAATCAGCACCATGCACACTGTTCATTAGAAATACAAGTCAAATAGAGTTTACATAATCATCACAATCATCCTCCTTGGGATGAAACAACACAGCCATGTGGTCTTTATTTACAGTGGTGCTTGAAAGTTTGTGAACCCTTTAGAATTTTCAATATTTCTGCATAAATATGACCTAAAACATCATCATAAACAAAACACAGTTAAATAAATGAGACAAGAATATTATAATTGGTCATTTATTTATTGAGGAAAATGATCACAATGTGAACACCTAGGATTAGCAATTAATTTGAAGGTGTTAGAGTTGGTGAGGTCAGAAAGGACCCTAGGGAAACTTCTAAGCAACTGAAGGCCTCTCTCACATTGGCTAATGTTCATGAGTCCACCATCATAAGAACACTGAACAACAATGGTGTGCATGGCAGGGGTTCAAGGAGAAAGCCACTGCTCTCCAAAAAGAAAATTGCTGCTCATCTACAGTTTGCTAAAGATCACGTGGACAAGCCAGACGGCTATTGGAACAATTTTTTTGTGGACAGATGAGACCAAAATAGAACTTTTTAGTTTAAAAGAAAAGTGTTATATTTGGAGAAAGATAAACATCGCATTCCAGCATAATAACCTTATCCCATCTGTGTGTGGTGGTAGTATTATGGTTTGGGCCTGTTTTGCTGCATCTGGGCCAGGACGGCTAGCCATCACTGATGGAATAATGCATTCTGAATTATATCAGAGAATTCTAAAGGAAAATGTCAGGACATCTTTTCATGAACTGAATCTCAAGAGAAGGTGGGTCATGCAGCAAGACAACAACCCTAAGCACACAAGTTGTTCTACCAAAGAATGGTTAAAGAGGAATAAAGTTAATGTTTTGGAATGGCCAAGCCAAGGGCGACCTTAATCCTGTCACACCAGATACTGAAAGCAAAGCTTCACATACTTTTGCCACTCACTAATATGTAATATTGGATCATTTTCCAAAATAAATAAATGACCAATGCCTTCGCACGGCTTCTCCCACTCACGCTGTGAGTATCCTTTGCAGATATCCCCACGCGGGTATCTGACGCTTTGCGCATTCGCGGACCTGCACGCCATTGGCGCGGCGGAGACACGTCATAGGCGTAATAGTGAATAGGGGCGCGACGGTCCTCTTTTCTTTTAGTTTTATTATTTACCTTTACTTTTGGGGAACAATTATTTCTTTTATTTACTATATTTTGGTTCACCACGTCCATTTGGAGCTATCTGCACTTGGGTCCTAACCCGTTATTCTTTTGTTTTCACGGTTTGCCTTAGTTCTTATATGCCGAACCGTAGCAAATGGCAAATAATTTTGAGATTGTTCTCATAATTGCATAATATATTGCTTGGAATGAAATCTCACAGCAAAAAAAAAACATCCTTCACTAATAAATGTACTGTCATTGACAAAAAAAAAAAATGTTGCATGTTATGTCGCATGCAGATACGTAAATTATTACAAGTGTGGTTTGACACTTGGGGGACACTGGGTTAGCATTATCCTGCTGAAAAATGACAATTGGAAGCCCTGCCATGAGAGGCAACACATATGGCCACAGGATGCCCTGCACATATCACCGAGTTGTTAGTGTCTCTTGTATCACTACTAGGGGTGACTCCCCAGGTCATCACACCAATGGTTGGGGCAGTGTGTTGCTTCAAAACAAAGGCAGGATTGAAGCACTCACCACGAGCCCTTCATACTCAAACCCAACTGTCATCAAATCCCAAACAGAACCTAGAATAATCACTAAAGACAATATGGTCACAGTCCATCACAATCCAGGTTTCTCATTCATGACACCACTGCAAACAAAGGTAACAGTGGCTGGCTGTTAAAGGCAGGACACGTAATGGGCAACATGAAAAACTCACACCAAGAGGTATTCTACCCAAGAGTAGCCTCTGAGAGCCTTTTAATAGACAGCGAGGGAAGCACTTTTATATCTGCGACATAACTGCAAGTATAACTGTAAGCATTCTATCTGGATGCTTAATTTTTTTGTCAGTGAGTGTATAAATATGCAGTATACTGTTGGTTAATGTCCTAAACATCCAATGATTCCCCTTTTTGTTTTGACAAGTTATTCATTTTCTCCAGCCTCTGCATTTCTCTTAAATCTTGTGTGAAAAGGTGATGACTTAATTGAACCTGGTTTGGAGGTGACTACGAAAGCTGGTGATACTTGGGGCAGTTAAATGTAAGGTGATTCTAAATTTAAGTTATTGTGTCTCAAATAAATGCTTATGTCCATGGGTCATTAACTACTAATTTCAAATGGAAGTTGACATACATGTGTTACTTTTCATTAGACATCCATGTGTAAGACATCAATGTGCAAGTTTTCAGTGCATACCTTCAACACTGTATGGTTTTGTACAGTTTTAACAAACATGAAAGTAATAAACAATGTAGTTGAAAGTTTGTGGACCATTCTGAAACATTATCATTATTTTTCTTGAACCATTCTTTGGAGAGCAAGACGTTCTGACATGTTCCTTTACATATTGAGGGTATAATTCAGTATTCAATTTTTCAACAATAATGGCAAGCCTTCCTGGCACAGTTGCAGCAAAACATCCCAAGCCATGATAGCACCACCACCATGTTTCACAGATGGGAAAGGTTCTTAAGTTGGATTCCAGATTTTTCCTTTTGCCAGTTGTAATGCTTCTCATTTAAACTAAAACTTTCTAGTTTGTTCTCTCTACAAAATGATTTTCTAATAGCCTTCTGGCTTGCCCATATGACCTTTAGCAAACTAGTTGGCAGCAGTGTTCAACTGGGAGAGCAGTAGGTTTCTCCTTGCAATCTTGCTATGCACACCATTATTAGTCAGTGTTCTCTTGATGGAGAACACTAACATTAGCAAATGTGAGAAAGACATTGGTTACATGAGCATGAGGTTCTCATGCTCCTCATATATCGCTCATGCTCCACATATATCTCCTTTGGTTTTGCCAAAATACTCTTCCACAAACATGCATTGTGAAGATCAGACTTTGATATATTCAAGTTCTTTAAATACAACAGGGTTCTCTCTTACACCTGATAGTCATCCAACTGATTAATATAAGCCCTAACTCTATAAATCAGTAAACTCAATAAATAACTAAATAAATAAATAAATGACCAAGTATAATATTTTTGTCTCATTTGTTTAATCTGGCTGTCTTCATCTACTTTTATGACTTGTTAAAAGATCTGATGATGCATTAGCTCATATTTATTTTCATAAATATAGACAATTCTAAAGGGTTCACAAACTATTAAGCACAACTGTATTATAGATTCTTCTCTGTAATTAATTTAAGGCAATAGAATAGAATACCATGGAAGAATTCACAATTTGTTGGTCCAAAATATTATTAGCAAATAATATCTGGAACCAGCAAATAAAACACGATTCAAATATTCCATAATGTGAAAAATAATTTTGGATTGTTACTGTAAATATGGATTGTAACAATACAATACTATGTATTGTTCAAATATCGCACTTTTTTCTGATGCTTCTGGTGAGTGTTGCTCAAATGTCCCAGTTTTATTTTAGCTGAAGTACTGTACATTATTTACAAATATTATTTTAAACATGTATGGGTTTATTACTGAATCAGTATAATCAAAGCAAAATTTCAGATAAAAAATTATTGTTTTAAAATCTCAGTAGTGCTAACAACGTTGAGACAACTGCAAAGACATACATCATACAGGAGGCTTGAGAATAAGACAGTTTGCAGAGAAGATATGCACTGATCAGTACTTGTTAAAGTATGATGTATGACACTCTGGGAGTTGTACAGTTACCTGAAAGTTTTTATCCTGTACTCTCTTAATCCTACACCAAAACGTACTCCACATTATATTTTAAAGGAGAATTAATAGGTCTATAGCATCTGGATATTAATGGAGAGGTTATTCTATAATGACTATTTGATTTATTAAAAGGTACTTTGTCAAATTAAGTATACTATGAGGTCATGAGTTGGACTTATCTCTCAAGTTTAGTGCAGCAGCTCAATTCATACTTTGTGCACTAATGTACTGTCATTGTGTGATTAATGCTGCCTGATCTGTAATATGCGTAATGCTCCTTCAGTCAATGTCATTGAGGAGAGTAGCTGATATAGTACACCAGGCATGAAATGATCATTTTCTTCTACAATTTCATCGAAATGGTACCAATGTACTGTTGTAATGTTTTTTAGGCCCATTACATCACCATGAGTTTAATACTTTCCACCTGAAATTGCATAAACCATGCTTCAGTCTTTCATATCACATAAAGGAAAATTAATTACCGTATTTTTCGGACCATAAGGCGCACTTAAAATCCTTTAATTTTCTCAAAAATCGACAGTGCGCCTTTAAATGCGGTGCGTCTAATGTATGAATTAATTCTGGTTGAGCCTTCTGACCTAGAACCGATTGTAGATGGTACACGGCCCGCTTCATAAATCTGTTCAAAAGGGGGGTGAGACAGGGGAAGGGGTAGGGGAAGAAGCAGAAAGGCGGAAAAAGTAGTCCAGGACAAAATAGCGGATGTAGTAAGAGTAGTAGTAGTAAAGTTGGAAGTGAATACAATATGTGCTGAAAAGTGAGGGTAGTGGGAAGGAATTAATTGATTTTCGAAGAGGATTTTAAAACTTCCAACGCTTATCAGTTCACGCAGTAAGTACAACATGGACATAGAGCAGCCTGCGAGGAGAATCAACATTAACGAAATCAATGATATGGAAGTGGAGGAAGGGGAAGCAAGAAGACGCCCTGCGCCAGGTGTAAAGACCACCAAATGAGCTTCCGACGGAACTTAAGAGTTTTGTTTCCTTTTCATGCGTCTTAGAACCGGTGCGCTTTATGTATGAAAATAGATCCGTTAGCCAGTCGATCACCTGCAGATCGCGCCTTATAACCCCGGTGCGATGTATATACAGTCGTTATGAAAAAAAGTTTGGGCACCCCATTGATAATGGGCCATGATTTTTCTTTATAAATCATTGGTTGTCCAGCTCAGCAATTTCAGGTAAATATATCATATAGCAGATGAACACCGTGATATTTGAGAAGTGAAATTAAGTTTATAGGTTTTACAGAAAGTGTGCAGTAATTATTCAAACAAAATTAGGTAGGTGCATAAATTTGGGCACCTTTGTCATTTGAATACCTTTAGCACTAATTATTGGAACACAAAATTTGTTTTGTAAGCTCATTGACCCTTGATCTACATACACAAGTGAATCCAACTATGAGAAAGTGTTAAGGTGGCCAATTGGAAGTTTTTCTCCTCTTTGCATCTTCTCTGAAGAGTGGTAACATGGGAGCCTCAAAACAACTCTCAAATGGCCTGAAAACAAAGGTTGTTCAACATCATGGTTCAGGGAAAGGGAAAGGCTCTCTCAGAGATTTCAGCTGTCAGTTTCCACTGTGAGGAACATAGTGAGGCAATGGAAGACCACGGCACAGTTCTAGTTAAGGCAAACTGCCCGAAGTGGCCAGACCAAAGAAAAATCTCCGATATGCAGAGAGGCGAAGTGATGGTGTGAGAACTAGTTCATAGTCAAAAGCCACAGCCACCTCCAACAGACCTACAACCTCATCTTGCTGCAAATGGTGTCACTGTTCATCGTTTCAACTATACAGAGCACTTTGCACCAAGGCGAGGCTGTATGGGAGAGAATGCAGAAGAAGCCTTTTCGTGAAATGCCACAAAACAGAGTCAATTGAGGTGTGGCTACAGCACATTTGGGACAATCCAGCTTCATTTTGGAAATAAAGTTGCTGTGTACTAAATGAAACTAAAATTGAGTATTGGACTAACAAGGGACGGAGGGAAAAAAGAACACAGCATCCCAAGACAAACACTTGTCTACCCACAGTAAAATGTGTTGGCGGGGTTCAATCATGCTGTTGCGGATGTGTTGGTCAGTGCAGGTACTAGGAATCTTGTTAAAGTTTGAGGGTCGCATGGATTGGATTCCAGTTCAATAGCTCCAGATCTGAGAACAATGTTCAAGAATTCAGTTGACAAAGTTGCCACGAGGCCAACAACTCCAAAACCCTGCTCAAAATCTCTACTAAGGCATCATGCAGAGGAACCAGTACAACATTCTGGAATGGCATCTCAGTCCCCAGGACATGAATATTACTGGAAAAATGTGGGGCTGCCATGCTCGGAAAACCATCAAACCGACTGAAAATGGAGATGTTTCTAAAGAAAAGAATGGTCCAAGCACCTTCAACCCAAATCAGACTGGAAGCTGTAGGAAGCGGTTAGCGGCTGTTATTTCGACAAAAGGAGGATATACAAAATATTGATGTAATATTTTTATGTTGGGGTGCCCAAAAATTATGCACCCCTGCTAATTTGTTTGAATAATTACTGCACACTTTCTGTAAAACCTATAAAGTAATTTCACTTCTCAAATATCACTGTGTTCATCTGCTATATGATATATTTAACTCAAGTTGCTGATTTGAACAACCAATGATTTATAAACTAAAATCATGAAAATTATCAGGGTTGCCCAAACTTTTTCATACGACTGTACCGGAAAATACGGTATAATCAAATTCAGGCTGAGTTGTTAATGAGAAATGGCATGAAAGAAATTATTCATAGACCTTGATACACTACAATGTTTGAATATCTATAGACCGTTTCAAACGAATATTCATTAGCACAGGACATGACCTTGTTGTTCCTAGGACGTATCCAGTTTACAGTGAACTTCATTCAAAAGAGCTATAAATCAAGTGCCTGTTTTATGAGACTGGAAGCTTGATAAAGTCACAGTATGCAAACATTTAAATTAGAAGCATGTTTAGTCCCTCAGGTCATGTCCAGATCTGCTTTAAGAAATAAACCCAGCGCACAGAAAAACACTCGGATTAAAGCAAGGCTGGATTTCCAGAACAACTCCAGTATATGTAACTCACATTTTTTATCTCAGTTAAGTCTATTCATAAGCAGTGTTACATAGCTGTAAACGTAGTAGATGAGAAAATGTTTATAAGTTTTGCGTGAGCAATAATGCTGTTACATCTATACGCTCACCTGTGCACCACGCCCACTTTCTCTATCTCTACCACGTTTTATCTTCTGCACCTGTCTCTCATTTTCTAGTTCTTTCCTTTCCTCTACTTATACCCTCTTGCTTCACAGACTTGTCGCTGAGTCTCATGGTCCTTACCTTGTTTTTAAGCCCCACTCTCCCTTCTAGCCTACCTATTCTATTGGTTCCGATTCTATAGTGTCACTTATCATTAATCTAAGCCGTTGTGTATCGCTCTACCTACCTAGTCGCTCCATCCTTCTTTGATTCCGTCTCGTTTCTCTCCTTTACCTGATCGCTTATATCCTCACCTTGTTCATATTTCTGTCCGTGTTTCACTTCCATCATTTATATTGCCAGTTTTTGTAATAAACACCATCTTCATTCTGTTCCACTCCCTATGTGTGTCTCCTATCCCTCAGCTGGCGTGACAAATACAGTTATGACACAGATTCTGTAAACTGACACAAAACTGCTCATTTAATTGTATGTTATGTTTGCATTTCACCACTGCAACAACATTTTTCGTTTGCTTTATTAACTGCAGAGACTTTTAGACTAGCCTTGTAGCAGTAGCATCAGCAGTGTCCTACTCTGGCGAAGTCCATTTACAGTTCTGTGATGGCAGCATTAATGCAGATAAAAACGTCCCAGAAGCTGAATCATCCTGACATGAGGTTTTGTGGGAGAAACATTTCGGCACTCAATCTAAGTGACTTCTTCAGTCTCAGCTAGTTGTAAAACTTCCCCAATCTTATATACAGCACATTTGCATAATGACTGATACCAGCACCAATAAATAACAATGTGACCGGTAATCAGTTTAATATGCAGATTACCATAGATATTAATGACAATGGACACGTGTGTCATTCACACAGGATTGGGGAAGGGCTGTGATGGCGGCATTGTAACATGGTGAGAGATGTATCCTGAGGCCCCCTCCTCAGTTCAGGGATGGACGTTCCCCTTTTACAAAAATGGCTTCTTTTACTCCGCGTTCAAACCATCGTTCCTATCAAGGATCTGCACATCTTCTTCCTTGAAATAGTAGCCACTGGCCTGTAGGTGGGTGTAAACCCCAGAGTCCTGACCTGATGAGGTAGGTCTTCTATGTTTTGCCATCCATTTCGCCAGTGGCTGTTTGGTTTCCCTGATGTACAGTTCATGGCAATCCTTCTGGCACTTAACAGCGTACACTACATTACTCTGTTTGTGCTGGGGGACCCGATCCTTGGGATGGACCAGTTTCTGGTGATCCTTGTGGTTTGAAAGCCACTGAGGTGCGGTGTTTAGAAAATATGCATCTCAATTGTTCCGATGTTCCTGCCACATATGGAATCACCACTGGTTTAAGCTTAGACTGTCTACCCCAATCCTGTGTGAATGGCACACATGGCCATTGTCATTAATGGATATGGTAATCTGCATATTAAACTGATCACTGGTCACATTGTTATGTAATGGTGCTGGTATCAGTCATTATGCAAATGTGCTGTATATAAGATTGGGGAAGTTTTACAACTAGCTACCACAGATTATACCCAGGGGAGGCTACACCTAGTCTGTATGGTTTACCTAAGATACATAAACAGGATGTGTCACTAAGGCCCATTGTGTTTATGATCAACTCAGTGACCTACAACATCGGTAAGTTTCTGGCATCGATCCTCTACCCTTTGGTAGGCAGCATGGATCATAACATCCAGAAAACCATGGATTTTGTGGATAAGGTAAGGGATGTCATTATGGAGATGGATGAAACAGTTTTCTCATTTGATGTCACATCTCTTCATGTGCGTTCCAGTTGCTGAGGCAGTAAAGGCAGTCCGAATGAAACTACAGGATGACCCCACTCTCAGCAATAGGACCACCCTTAACTCGGACTAGGTGTGTTTGCTTCTGGAGCTGTGTCTTCAATCCACCTATTCCACATACAGAGCAGTACTATAGGCAGAAACATGGGTGCGCTCTGTACCACAGATTATACCCAGGGGAGGCCACACCTAGTCTGTATGGTTTACCTAAGATACATAAACAGGATGTGCCACTAAGGCCCATTGTGTGTATGATCAACGTAGTGACCTACAACATCGGTAACAGGCTTCAAACATAAAGATATGAAATTGTAATTTTTTGTGAAGAATCAACAACAAATGGGACACAATCGGGAAGTGGAAGGAAATTTAATATTTTAAACTTTTTTTAGAAATAAAAAACTGAAAAGTGGGGCGTGCAAAATTATTCGGCCCCCTTGCGTTAATACTTTGTAGCGCCATCTTTTGCTGCGATTACAGCTGCAAGTCACTTGGGGTATGTCTCTAGCAGTTTTGCACATCGAGAGAATGACATTTTTGCCCATTCTTTCTTGCAAAACAGCTCGAGCACAGTGAGGTTGGATGGAGAGCGTTTGTGAACAGCAGTTTTCAGCTCTTTCCACAGATTCTCGATTGGATTCAGGTCTGGACTTTGACTTGGCCATTCTAACACCTGGATACGTTTACTTGTGAACCTTTCCATTGTAGATTTTGCTTTATGTTTTGGATCATTGTCTTGTTGGAGATTAAATCTCCGTCCCAGTCTCAGGTTCTTTGCAGACTCCAAACAGGTTTTCTTCCAGAATGGCCTGTATTTGGCTCCATCCATCTTCCCATCAATTTTAACCATCTTCCCTGTCCCTGCTGAAGAAGAGTAGGCCCAAACCATGATGCTGCCACCACCATGTTTGACAGTGGGGATGGTGCATTCAGGGTGATGAGCTGTGTTGCTTTTACGAAAAACATAACGTTTTGCATTGTGGCCAAAAAGTTCGTCTGACCAGAGCACCTTCTTCCACGTTTGGTGTGTCTCCCAGGTGGCTTGTGGCAAACTTTTTATGGATATCTTTGAGAAATGGCTTTCTTCTTGCCACTCTTCCATAAAGGCCAGATTTGTGCAGTGTACGACTGATTGCTGTCCTATGGACAGTATCCCCCACCTCAGCTGTAGATTTCTGCAGTTCGTCCAGAGTGATCATGGGCCTCCTGGCTGCATCTCTGATCAGTCCTCTCCTTGTTTGAGCTGAAAGTTTAGAGGGACGGCAGGGTCTTGGTAGATTTGTAGATTTGGTCTGATACTCCTTCTATTTCAATATGATCGCTTGCACAGTGCTCCTTGAGATGTTTAAAGCTTGGGAAATCTTTTTGTACCCAAATCCGGCTTTAAACTTCTCCACAACAGTATCTCGGACCTGCCTGGTGTGTTCCTTGGTTTTCATGATGCTCTCTGCGCTTTAAACAGAAATCTGAGACCATCACAGAGCATGTGCATTTATACGGAGACTTGATTACACCCAGGTGGATTCTATTTATCATCATCAGTCATTTAGGTCAACACTGGATCATTCAGAGATCCTCACTGAACTTCTGGAGTGAGTTTGCTGCACTGAAAGTAAAGGGGCCGAATAATTTTGCACGCCCCACTTTTCAGTTTTTTATTTCTAAAAAAAAGTTTAAAATATCCAATAAATTTCGTTCCACTTCACAATTGTGTCCCACTTGTTGTTGATTTCACAAAAAAATTACAATTTCATTATCTTTATGTTGAATGCCTGAAATGTGGCAAAAGTTTGAAAAGTTCAAGGGGGTGTCGAATACTTCTTGCAAGGCATGTATCGGTAAGTGGCAAAAGTATTGTGAAACCTTCTGCCTCAAATCTATGGTGCGGGTGCCCAAGCCATTCCTGGGCACAGAGGCAGCAAAAGAGTCCCAAAATTATGATACTACCACAAACAATGGTTCCAACAGACCAGATAAGGTTCTTCTGCTGGAAGCAGCATTGTCCCTTTCTCCAGACATACAGTTCACATTTCTGTAGCGTGATCGCGGGATCTCCCTCTCTACCTTTCTTCCCCAAGTCGTAAACTTTACAAACATCTTGGGAATTCAAGAAGACCTTACATCTGTAAAGAGAATCTTAAAAACCCCCCCCACCTTGACTCCAACGGAATTGGACGTGCTGTTCAAACAGACATATAAACATTCGAATCTCCAATCATAAAACTAAGTCCATGTGTAAATCTTAGGTTTCAACGTTTCAAGGCCACCAAGCTTCTTAATTGTCTTCTGACTTTGCAAAAATTAACGACTTTCTTTCCCCATAGTTGAACTCTGTCATCACAGCCTCTCTTGCAAACCTTATCACCCAAGCCTGGCGCCAGAAAGACACCCCTGGAGATTTACGACATCAACAAACGGTCAAGAAACTATCGCCTTCCCTCTTAAAAAAAAAAACAAGAACTCAGCTTTTGTTCTAAAGAGACAAACTATAATTGTATTCAACTCTTTCTGGGAACAGATTATCTTCATCGAAACCTTTTAATTACATAACAAATAATATTTGGATCCTGAGAAGATCCTGAGAAGTATAGATCATACATATGTATGTTACTGAATGTATGTATCTTCATATCTACTTGATTGATGTTTTAGTATAATTATCTTTTTGTTTTGATATTTAGTGGTCCCGTTTAGTATGACATATAGAAATAACCGCTTTTGCCTATGTGTTTTGATCGATCGGGTTTTTAATAATTTGTGCAACAAACATGATGTTATTTACAATGTACCGTTTCCTACAGCTTGTATTAATCATAGTATTGTTTAGTTAAAAGTATAGTAAATGCCTGCGCTGTAGTTAGAATGCTTTAACGATGTTCCAAGTTATCAATTCAAGGTGCTTTTGATCATCTGAACCTTACAACGAAGTCTGCATCTAAACTTGTAACTTTGAGGATTTTTGGTTATTGTGTGATACTTTTCAATCTCTTTTAGATACGTAGGAATATTATTTAAACCAAGTTAGACGTCTGTGGTTTATGGTGAAATAAGGCAACGGCGATAGGAGAGCTTTACTGAGGAGTCAGCTTCTCATTGGCTAAGTAAGGGCAACTCCTTATGTCCCGCCTCCAGCTGCCCCCCGAGCTGAAACATTCAAAAGGCAACGCGGGACGACCACGTGGTAAGATAGCTTCAAGTTTTGTGTTTCAAGTCTTGTGTCTTTATGTTCTTTAAGTCTATCTTTTGTCTTTTTTAATTTTTCCTTTTTGTAACTTTTTTGATTATTCATTTTACTCAAGTTTTCGCATTTTACTTTAAAGTTTCCTGTATACAGCAGTCTTAAGTAGTTCGGTATCGCTGAACTAGAAGATAGTTAAAAGACCAACCAGACTCTAAGCTCGACCATTTTTTGTACCATACAAGTTTTTCAAGTTTTGTTGAAGCTCGTGGTGCTAGAACGTGCTCGACTCCACCTTTATCTGTGGCCAAGATAGAATCCGAGTCACACGCCCGCAAGTCGAGGTCAAGGAACCTGATCACCAACAGCTGGGAAAAAGTCAAACTGGAGCGAGGCCCTCAACCCATCTGTGGTCCCACGGACCGAAGACACGGACCGAAGACACGGACCGAAGACACGGACCGAAGACATGGACCGGAGGCCTATAGCCAAGATCTTACAGTCCACCAAACAGGAGCATCAGAATCTGAAGATTTTTACCGCTTCAGTTCCATGTGTGACGTCGGACAAAAGGCAGAGGCCCGGTTCCGTTCCATCTTCTTCGCGTGAGCCTCCACAAAGCAATTGGCAAGTACCACTGTTGTGGCTGTTCTGGGTCCCTGATTTTTCGTACTTTGCGTCGTGAAGCTAAAACCACGCTTCAACATAGACTTATTCATGCCTAAATAATTTTTAACACACTATCCACATTCAATGTAATTAAGGTTACCAGTAGCATTGCAACGTTAGTAATTATTGCGCGACCGATAAGTTACATAGAGTCATCTTGGTTTCCGATTTTATTACTGTAAGGTGTACGCTTGCCATTATTCCCTGTTCTCCATACTGTGATATATACATGTTCATCGTCATTTTATGATTTGAACTCTGTGATACACTCGTTTTACCTTAGATTACTCTGTTGGTATTTGGCCTTGTTTTGTAGTGTTATAAACTTTGTTTATAAAACCTTTTTTGAAGTAGTGGTGGCCCGCATGTTTGAGAGATCATTATTTCATTCATTCAAAGGTCGCGGGAAAAAATACTCGGAAATTCATATCAGAAACTAGACTGATCAAGGTTGTGTTTCTTTTTCTGGTTTCCCAGATAGGCCAGTTGAATTATTTATATTTATCATTAATCGATTTGGTGGTGCCTCGTATTTCTTAATTAATTAATATATATATATATATATTTTAATTAACAAAGTTTAATTAAAAATTAATCCAATTAAAGTGTAGTCTTAGTTTGCTACATTTCACAAAGGCTTGGTATTTGCTGTCAATAAAACATTTTTCCAATAACTTTCTGGCTTGTGATCTTTAGTAAATTGCAGATGGGTAGCAACCCAGATAGCAAGTATATGTTTGTCCAACGTTGGCTCAACGACATCAGTTATATTGGCATAAGGTTGGCAAATGACGTTGGGCAAATGACATTTTGGCCTGACATTGACCTGATGTCAGCCTGATGTCGGCTGGCAAACCAATGTTTTACCCTGGGCTTGTGTTGGCCTGACGTTGACTTCTGACCACTTAACAATATAAACCTTCTGAAACTATCTATGAGCTACCAAATTTGACTAATTGGAAAAATAAACTATTCAAAATGTGCAATGTCTGAGTAAATTGAATAAAGTGAGAACTTTAAATTTAACACAAGTTTCCTAGGGGCCAAACAGTGGTGCAGAGAATGGTACAGTCACCTCACAGCTCCAGCTTGATACCAACCATAGACTCCTCCACATGTCCGCATGGGTTTACTCTGGGTGTTCATTTCCTCCCACAATCAAAAGACAGGTTAACTGACTACACTAAATTGATCAATCTGAGTAAGTATATTTCCATGTAACTTTGTGTCTGTTGTTAAATAGCCACTGATGAAGAAAGCGACAGTAAATAAATCAATCAAACAAACACAAGTTTGCAAAGTATAAAAAGTTGCAAGACCTCTATGAAGAATGAGAGGTGTTTGAGTTTGGAATATAATCTATTGATAACATACAGTGGTGCTTGAAAGTTTGTGAGACCTTTAGAATTTTCTATATGTTGATGTTGGTGGGTTTCCTCACATTAACTGATCGCTTCAGGTCCTTCCATTTCGATTGGATTAAGGTCAGGACTTTGACTTGGCCATTCCAATACATTAACTTTATTCTTCTTTAACCATTCTTTGGTAAAACCACTTGTGTGCTTAGGGTCATTGTCTTGCTGCATGACCCACCTTCTCTTGAGATTCAATTCATGGACAGATGTCCTGACATTTTCCTTTAGAATTATCTGATATAACTCAGAATTCATTGTTCTGTCAATGATGGCAAGCCGTCCTGGCCCAGATGCATCAAAACAGGCCCAAAACATGATACTACCACCACCATGTTTCACAGCTGGAATACGGTACCTATGCTGGAATGCTGTGTTTTACTCTCTCCAAACATAGCGTTTTTCTTGTAAACCACAAAGTTCTATTTTGGTCTCATTCTTCCACAAAACATTCTTCCATTAGCCTTTTGGCTTGTCCACGTGCTCTTTAGCAAACTGCAGGTGAGCAGCAATGTTCTTTTTGGAGATCAGTGGCTTTCTCCTTGCAACCCTGAATTGCACACCATTGCTGTTCAGTGTTCTTCTGATGGTGGACTCATGAACATTAACATTAGCCAATGTGAGAGAGGCCTTCAGTTGCTAAAAAGTTACCCTGGGGTTCTTTGTGACCTTGCCAACTATTATACATCTTGTTCTTGGAGTGATCTTTGTTGGTTGACCACTCCTGGGGAGGGTAACAATGGTCTTGAATTTCCTCTATTTGTACACAGTCTGTCTGACTGTGGATTGGTGGAGTCCAAACTCTTTAGAGATGGTTTTGTAACCTTTTCCAGCCTGATAATCATCAACAACTTTTTTTTTCTGAGGTCCTCTGGAATCTCCTTTGTTTGTGAAATGATACACTTCCACAAACATGTGTTGTGAAGAGCAGACTTTGATAGATCCCTGTTCTTAAAAAACAAAACAAAACAAAACAAAAAAAAAAAACAGGGTGCTCACTCACACCTGATTGTCATCCCATTATTTTAAAACACCTGCCTGTAATTTCACCTTCAAATTAACTGATAAACCTAGAGGTTCGCATACTTTTGCCACTCACTAATATGTAATATTGGAGTATTGTCCTCAATAAATAATAATATTTTTACCTACTTTTTAGGACTTGTGTGAAAATCTGATGATGTTTTAGGTCATATTTATGCAGAAATATAGAAAATTCTAAAGGGTTCACAAGCTTTCAAGCACCACTGTATACTCATTTGTAGGTGAATAACATCTGCATCATAATTCTGTGAATTATAAATGTTATTATTTCTACTGGTCAATTCCTTATGTACAAGATGCTTAATCCTAATTTTTTTCGATTCTTCCTTTTAAAATTAGATTAACCCTTATAAGGTCTTCGGGTCTGTGGGACCCATTTTCAGTTTTTAGCTTAATAAAAATTATACGAGTATTTTTTTTTTTTCAAACTAAGATTCATTGGTTTTGGCTCATTTTCTGTGAGGAACATAAATCAGAAAACATTTTCAATGATCCAACCCCCCCACTCCAAACCAAATCCCCCTTCAAATTTATATTACATTAAGGGTCTTCGGGTCCACTGGACCCAGGGCTAGTGAACGTGTGGATATCATAAGTCCCATGCACCCTCATTTGCAAAGAGAGAGAGAGAGAGAGAGAGAGAGAGAGAGAGTGAGAGTGAGAGAGTGTAAGGCAGGTGAATGGGCCCTTGGTGTGAGGTCCCACAGTGTGCACTCACTGTTCCCACACAAGGTTGCAACATTTTTGCCAAATTGGAGTGCCCAACACTATCTGAACCCACTTTCCCACACATTTCACCCTCTATCTTGCTGGAACCAGTCTTGGGGAACAACACTATAAATAGCACTGTCAGAGTGGTTCCATACCACAACTGATGAAGATGGCAAAGTGATTCACTGTTCAGACTGCCTTACAGTTGATATTGGAAAAGACAGAGGGTTTTGATGGTGATGCAGAAGTAGAAGTTTCAGAAAGTGATTATCACATTCAAATTCAGAGTCTGACACTGAGGATGAGCATCAGCCAACTCTGAAGTGTAAAAGGACCAGCCCATGAGCAGCCAGCTCCGAAACACAAGCGCACCTTAGGACCTGCATGCCAGCAGCCAGCCCCAGGACCAGTCGGTGAGCACTAACTTAATTTAGTGGAAATGGTGTGTAAAAGAAACATGACATGCCTAAGACTGCCAGCACTGTATGCATTGAAATTTGTAGTCTATGAGAAAAAAATCATTAAGTTTTCATAATGTGTGCTTAAGCATGTTCTTGCAATGATGCTTGAACATTTGTGAACCCTTTAGAATTTTCTATATTTCTGCATAAATATGACCTAAAACATCATCAAATCTTCACAGAAGTCCTAAAAGTACATACACAGAACGCAGTTAAACAAATGAGACAAAAATATTATCCAATGTTACATATTACTGAGTCGCAAAAGTATGTGAACCTCTGCTCTCAATATATGTTGTGGTTAATTTGAAGGTGACATTAGAGTCAGATGTTTTCAATCAATGTGATGACAATCAGGTGTGAGTGGACAACCTGTTTTATTTAAAGAACAGATACTTATCAAAGTCTGCTCCTCACAGCACATGTTTGTGGAAGTGTATCATGGTACGAAAAAAGGAGATTTTTGAGGACCTCAGAAAGAGTTGGTGATGCTCATCAGGCTGGAACAGGTTACAGAACCATCTCTAAAGAGTTTGGACTTCACCAATCCACAGTCAGACAGATTGTGTACAAATAGAGGAAATTCAAGATCATAGTTACCCTCCCCAGAAGTGGTAACATCTGTGAAACATGGTGGTGCTAGTATCATGCTTTGGGCCTGTTTTGCTGCACCTGGGCCAGGATAGCTTGCCATCATTGATGGAACAATGAATTCTGAATTGTATCAATAATTCTAAAGGAAAATATGAGGACATCTGTCAATGAACTGAATCTCAAGAGAAGTTGTGTCATGCAGCAAGACAATTACCCTAAACACACAAGTGGCTCTACCAAAGAATGTTTAAAGAAGAATAAAGTTAATGTTTTGGAATGGCCAAGTCAAAGCCCTTACTTTAATTCAATTGATATGTTGTTTAAGGACCTGAAGGGAGCAGTTAATGTGAAGAAACCCACCAACATCCCAGAGTTGAAGCTGTTCAGTATGGAGGAATGGGCTAAAATTCCTCCAAGCTGGTGTGCAGGACTGATCAACAGTTATAGGACACGTTCAGTTACAGTTATTGCTACACAGGGGTCACACCAGATACGGAAAGCAAAGGTTCACATACTTTTGCCGCTTACTAATATGTAATATTGGATAATTTTCCTCAATAAATAAATGACCAAGTATAATATTTTGTCTCATTTGTTTAACTGGGTTCTCTGTATCTACTTTTAGGATGATGTTTTAGGTCATATTTATGCAAAAATATAGAAAATTCTAAAGGGTTCACAAACTTTCAAGCACCACTGTACAAATGACTCTGTTAGGTGAATCTGAGAACTCACTTTAGACCCATACACATTTATTTTTTCATTCAGTTCTTGTCGTTGTGCCTATTGGTTATGATTTGTGACATACCAATTACTTAAATATAATTTTTCCATCTCAAAAGCTTGTTCAGGCTTGCTTAGTCTTGTTTTGAAAAAATGAACATGCTGTGTATTTCAGTGAAGCTATCAACAGACAGACTGACCAAATAAAAATGTATGCCACAGACCAATGTGGAGTGGATGTTTGATAAACATTTTCATTTTGAAGTCGACCTTCCTCACTTAACAACCATTATCCATTGTTCTGAATATACAGCCGAACATGGACCAATGTTGTTCTGATGCCACAATTCGACATGCGACAGTGACAACGTTCACCGATGTTAGGCCAACTTACTGTTGCTATCTGGTAACGTTCTGTTTTGAAAGCAGTGGTTTTCTCCTTGTAACCCTGATATGCACACCATTGTTGTTCAGTATTTTCCTGCTGGTGAACTCATGAACATTAATGTTAGCTAATGTGAGAGGGGCCTGGCTTGGAAGATACTCTAGGTTCCTTTGTTAACTCACAAACTATTACTGATTTGTGGACTCCAAAGTCTTTAGTAAGCTTTGTAACCTTTTCCAGACTGATTAATTGTTCTTCTGACGTCCTCATAAATCTTAGTTGTTTGTGCAGTGATACACTTCAACAAGCTTGTTGTGAATATCAGACAATAAATGATCAACAATAATATTTGTCTCATTTGTTTAATTGGGTTATCTTATCTATTTTTAGGAGTTATATGAAAATCATATGTTGTTTCAGTTGATATTTATTCAGAATGTTTCTGTTGCATTGAGCTTTTAAATTCAGAATAAACAAAAGGTGATTGCTGGGGAGGTGGGTTGCTGATGTCACATGTTATCTCCCTTGGCTGTGTTACCTTCTGGTTCTCCTCTTTCTAGCTATTGCTGCCAGAGTGGTTGTTAATGAACTCTGTGCTCTTAATCAATAATTAACTACATTTTCTCTTTCCTTTCTGAGCTTGTGTTCCAGTACCAGTTCCAGTACAGCACACTAAGGTGTTCCTCCACTCAGCTCCACTCAGATTGTTTCCATCATCGGCTCCACCCCACCATACCTGGCCCATACCAGAGGGCAGTAACTCTCTCCCTCCTTTGGTTGACTGGGGATAACGTGCCGCCAAGAACTTTCCCACCAAGGACTAAATAAGGTCGATATGCATATTTTTTTTTTACATAAATGTTGAACTATTACTACAAACTTACTTGACTAGATAAATAAGTTCATTCTTACATTTCCCATCTAAGCCACCCAAGGACAATGGGTCCCTTTTTGAGTCTTGGTCCTCCCAGGGTTTCTTCCTTGTAATATTTTTCATTGCCACTGTCACCCTAGGCTTGCTTAATTTGGGGTTGGTCCTAGATATTAGAAGATAATTTAAAATGGTAAGGCTCCTTTGAAAAAATGCTCCACTGCAAAAAGTGCTATATAAATAAATCTGACTTGACTGGACCTGACAAGGATTTACTATATAATAAATGAACAATTAACAGATAGCCACAAATATCTAAAATTTATGAGGCATCATAAACATTCATCTCAGGATTTGTAGTCTTAAATTTTTTTATTTTATTTCTAATTAACATTATTTTCCAAATATTTAACATATCTGTGGCACCTAATGAGGTTTGTTTTCTTTGTACTTACTTGTGCACAGCCCACCTAATTAACACATGCCAGAAGGGTTTTCAGTTCAGCAACTGCACAAACCTCACACCCAATATCTACAGCAATTCATTTCTCATCTTCAGTCTTGGAGCACAGTGATAAAGTAGAGCTATAGAAACCATCCTAACAGAAGCAGTGATGAGTCTTTTATACTTCTGTTGCATAATGACTGTCACAGCCCAAGATCTCATGTGGTTTTTCGGCTTGCTCGCATCAATTGTGAGCAGACGTGAACTCATAGCCCATGGTTCCCTGGCGGGTTACGGGGTCTGGCTAACCAATCTGGGGACGTTTCCCAGGTCACGAGATTTGGTTTGGACATTGCCTACAACTGCGTTAGGCAGGATAAAAACGCAGCTGTAGAGACGATTGCCGCGAGGTGTTGTCTTGACCCTGTCAAGCGTATCGGATGCCACGAACATGCTGTTTCCCGTGTGGATTATGTGCCGGTTGCACCCAGCTTAGCTTTTGTTTCCTGTGTGGATTTCGTACTGGTTTCGCCCAGCGTCCAGTGTTAGCTGCTCCTTGACTGCACCCAGCTTCCTGTATGGATTATGTACCGATGCTTGCCCCGTGTCCTGTGTGGAGGTACCTGCCTGTCTCATGCTATTTATAGCTGTAACCTCACGCTAGCTTCTGCTAGCTTAGTCTTGTGCTTGTGTAGCATTTAGTCCACCTTTGTTCCATGGCATTAGAGGTTCGCCTTGGTAGTGGCTCTTTTGTACATGTTTATTCTTTCTGCATCTCATACTAGCCCATGTTTAGTTTCCGGTTTTGCTTATTTGTGTTTACTTTTGCATTGCTCCCTTGTTTTGCTACTTAGTATGTACATTTTCGTTCGCTGTGTGTTTCCCTTGTTTATGGTTATTGTAATAAAGACCCTGCACTTGATTCCCTACCTATCTCCTGGTGATTCATTACAGAACACCTCGCCAAGACATGGACTCAGCGGGTATTAGGGAACATTTAAATAAGCTTGAATGAAAGTTCACCAGTCTCATTCAGCAGACATATCAGGGAACGACTCCTTCACTTTTGGAGCAGTCCAAACCCATCAGGATCGACTCTCAGCAAACTGAGGGGGCTCATCAAGCCCTCAGCATCCCCAATATGGAGCCTTTGCAAATTCAGGTGGAGTTACCTGATAAATATGATGGCCATTGGAGCTCATGTGGTAACTTTATTACACAATGCTTTCAATATCTACGTTTTAACCCTCAGTATTTGTAATAAGAGTGCATATTCTTTGTCAGTTGGTGCCTAACAGGCAGGGCCTTGCAATGGGGGTCTAGCCGAAAATCGAATCTAAGACCTGTGACCTATTTTCGAAAAACTGTAGACCAACTTTGGTCTTGCCCTTGGGGACTCTTGGGAACTGTAATACAGGTCTCACCTCGTGCGCCAGTTCCTGGATCCTCCACTGGTGGGCTGCACCAGGATTCCAGTCCTCACCAAAGCCAAATAGCTCTGTACCTGGGCTGTTAATGCCGTTTAGCTCGGTATCAGAGTGCGGCACGCCACATAGTTGCGTACGTGAACAAGACGTTACTCTCTGTATGTCATCAGAGCCAGTTGCGCTGACTCCTGCGCCACGGACATTTGCGCCAACACTGGGGCCACGGAGATTTGCCCCGACTTCTGTGCCATGGACATTAGTGTCGACAATGGTGCCCCAGACATTTCTCTTTCCAGTGCCTGCCCGAAGGTCGTCTATGCCAGTGCCAGCACCTAGGACATCAGCGCCTGCGCCGTCCGTTTGTTCCCATGAGGCTGTCCCTGAGGCTGTTTGTTCTTGAGAGGCCATCTAATTAACACATGCCAGAAGGGTTTTCAGTTCAGCAACTGCACAAACCTCACACCCAATATCTACAACAATTCATTTCTCATCTTCAGTCTTGGAGCACAGTGATAAAGTGGACTTATAGAAACCATCCTAACAGAAGCAGTGATGGGTCTTATCTACTTGTGTTGCATAATGACTGTCATGGCCCAAGATCTTGTGCGGTTTTCGACTCACTCACGTCAGTTTCAAGCAGACATGAACTCATTGCCCACAGTTATCTGGCAGGTTATGTGTCTCTTGCTAACCAATCCGGGGACATTTCCCAGGTCATGAGATTGGGTTTGGACATTGCCTGCATTAGGAAGGATAAAAATGCAGCTGTATATACAGTACGCTCATCGCGAGCTGTTGTCTTGACCCTGTTAAGCGTAACAGACACCACAAACAAGCTGTTTTTCGTGTGGATTACATGCCCTTTGCACCCAGCTTCCTGTGTGCATTACGACCCAGCTTTTCTTTTGTTCCCTGTGTGGATTTTGAACCGGTTTCACCCAGCATCCAGTGTGAGCTGCATTCCAGCTGCACCCAGCTTCCTATATGGATTACATACCGGTGCTTGCCCTGGGTCCTGTGTGAGGGTATCTGCCTGTCTTGTGCTATTTATAGCTGTAGCCTCGCACTAGCTCCCACTAGCTTAGCCTCACACTTGTGTAGCGTTTAGTCTGTGTATGTTCCGTGGCATTAGAGGTTCGACATGGTAGTGGCTCTTTTGTTAATGTTTATTCTCTCCATGCCTCGTGCTAACGGTGTTAGCCCCTGTTTTGTTTCCTGTTTTGCTTGTTTGTGTTTACCTTTGCATTGCTCCCTCATTTTGCTATTTAGTGGGTACACTTTCATTCGCTGTGTGTTTCCCTTGTTTATGGTTATTTTAATAAAGACCTTGCACTTGATTCCCTACTTATCTCCTGGTGATTCGTTACAATGACAGAACTATGAAGCTTGATGCAGACAGTAGACAGGTGTTCTTTTTACCTCTCAGCACTAGCATGTCAGCCAGTATGGGAATATGTTGTACAGCTAAAGCACACCGACATCCAGTAATACAGAATAGGCCTACATAGGAGGCTGAAAAGAAGATGCATCATGGAAATCTGTACATTTTTTTTTCTCACTTTTTTTCTGTTTGTCTTTTTCATATTGCCTCATTTTATTCCCCCTTTTCACTTTGTCTAGCTCCCTCAATCTTTCCATTATTCACTAGTTCAACATGTCAGATATCACAATTTCTTCACAATTTCTTGGGGAGTGTGCAACGACTCTTCTAGTAAAGCAGGTTCTTCTTTCACTCATGTACAGACAGTGATGCTGGGTGTGTTCAGATTTCTTTTACTAAATCTCTCTGAAATGCATTTATATTGTATATTTCTTGTTTCACATCACACTAACAGCTGTGATGTGTTTTTTGCCATCTGTAAGCTATGTATTACTGAAAGTTTACTTGGCTTCATAATAATGGTGTTTTCCTTCTTTGCGCCTCTCTCAACAGGGCATGTAAATCTCTGTAGATTTGGAAATATGAGTTACTACTGCACTATTCAAGCACATACATTTTTTCCCAGAATTTCTATTGGGCCTCAGTTCTTTAGCCCTTTTCTTCTCTTTACTCTATGTTCTTGGTTCATAATCTCTGCCTGCCCTTTCAAACAAACGGCAATCATTGGGTAGCAGTTTTACTGTTCTCTAACACAAGACCTTAACCAAAACCTTATATTTAATTTAATAAAGCAATTCAGGATTTATTTTGAGGTGTGTTTAGGATTATTGTTGTCTTGTGATACAGACCTTCTTTAGTCTTCATTCACTGATTGTAGCACATTGACTTGTTGACACTTGCTTGAAATATACAGTGCCTTGCAAAAGTATTCAGCCCTCTTGAACTTTTCAACCTTTTGCCACATTTCAGGCTTCAAACATAAAGATATGAAATTGTAATTGTTTTGTAAAGAATCAACAACAAGTGGGACACAATCGTGAAGTGGAACGAAATTTATTGGATATTTAAATCAACTTTTAGAAATAAAAACACTGAAAGTGGGGCCGTGCAAAATTATTTGGCCCCTTTCTTTCAGTCCAGCAACGCACACCAGAAGTTCCCGTGGAGATCTCTGAATGATCCAATGTTGACCTAAATGCACTGATGATGATAAATAGAATTCCACCTGTGTGTAATCAAGTCCCATATAAATGCACAGGCTCTGTGATGTCTCAGAGTTCTGTTTATAGCGCAGAGAGGCATCATGGAGACCCAAGGACACACCAGGAGGCAGGTCCGAGAATACTGTTGTGGGAGAGTTAAAGCCGGATTTGGCTACAAAAATATTCCCAAGCTATAACCTCTCACTGAGCACTGCGCCAAACGATCATATTGAAATGGAATGATACATCGAGACCACTGCAAATCTATCTACCAAGACCCCCCCTGCCCCGTCCCTCTAAACTTTCACCTCAAAGGAAATACTGATCATAGATTGCCACCAAGTGGCCCATGAAACACTCTGGATTGAACTGCAGAGATACTACCAAACCTGAGGTGGAAAACTCTGTCCATAGGCAACATCATCGTACCCTGCACAAATCTTGCGTTTTATGGAAAGTGCAACAAGGGTAGCCATTTCTTCCAAAGATATCCATAAAAATCGCGTTTTAACGTTTGCCACAAAGCCATCCTGGGAGACACACCAAACATGTGGAAGTGCCTCTGGGTCAATGAAACCAAAATCAAACTTTTTGGCCACAATGCAAAACTTATGTTTGACGTAAAGCAACACCATCCTCATCACCCTAACACACCATCCCCACTGTCACACATGTTGGGTGGCATCAATTGTGGTTTGGGCCTGCCTTTTTTTCTTCAGCAGGGACAAGGAGGTTGGTTTAAAAATGATGGGAAGATAAATGGAGCCAAAAAACAAGGACCATTCTGGAGAAAACCGTTGGAGTCTGCAACAAGAGACTCTGAGATTGGGACGGAGATTTATCTTACTGGGTTACCCTCAAATTCCCCTTGCCTTAAAAATACTTCTTATAACTTATAAAGCTCTACATGGCCTGGCCCCACATTATCTGAGTGACCTCTTAGAGTTTTACAATCCAACCCGTCTACTTCGTTCGCAGGGTACAGGACTTCTTTTAGTTCCTAGAATTAAAAAAGTCACAGCAGGGGGAAAGGCTTTCTCATATCTGGCCCCCCAACTATGGAATAAACTTCCCACTTTAGTTTGAGACTCAGACACTCTACAAAGTTTTAAGTCTAGACTATAGACATACCTATTTACACAGGCTTTTGACTAGATTTAGACCAGGATGCATGGATTGGGTCACTGGGGCCGGAGTCTGGAGTCATGTCTGGCCTGCCTGCCTTGTCCGCTAGCCGGGAGTGTCGAGTGGGCGGTCTGGCTGAACTGGGCTTCAGTCCTCGTGATCTTGACTCATACATCCTTGCCTTAGAATAAGGGCAGAGCTGGGGGTTCATAGTCAAAGAGTCTTATGGTGATCAGAAACGTTGGGTTGCTGTCTTCTGCCCGTGGGGTTGCCAATGTCTCATGTGATCCCTCTTGGCTGTGTTTTCCTACCAGTTCTCCTCTTTCTAGCTATGCTGGTATAGCTAATGCTGCCGGGGTCTCATTCTACACTTGGCATCAGTGATTGACATGGCATCAGTGACTTTTAATAGACACTGTGCTCTTAATCAATAACTAATTACAATTTCTGTTTTCTCTCCGAGCTGTGTTCCGGCAGTTCCAGCCCCACACATGATGTTCATCTGTTGTAGCTCCACTCAAGCTGCTTCCATCATCAGCTCCAGCCCCACCATACCTGGGCTTAATGTCAATGTGCATACTTCAACATTTTATTCGACTTTGACTCCATGACTTTAGTTTTTCGCTCTGATTCATCATCATACCCGGGCCAACTTAAGCGATGTGCATACTTCACATTTTATTCGAATTCGACTTTGACTCCATGACTTTGTTTTCGATCTTAGATTTTATTAATCATCTACGCCGCTCAAGGAGTGGTTCCCTTTTTGAGTGTCTGGGTCTCTCAAGGTTCTTCTTTCTTCCCCCTAGAACTAGGAGTTTTTGGAGTTTTTTCCTTGCCACTGTCGCCCTAGGCTTGCTCAATTTGGGATTGGACGTAGTTATTAGGAGATAATCTAAACTTGTAAAGTTGCTTTGAGACAATGCTCCATTGTAAAAAGCGCTATATAAATAAATCTGACTTGACTTGACTTGACTTGACTTCCAACAAGACAATGATCCAAGACATAAAGCAAAATCTACAATGGAATGGTTCACAAATAAACGTATCCAGGTGTTAGAATGGCCAAGTCAAAGTCCAGACCTGAATCCAATCGAGAATCTGTGGAAAGAGCTGAAAACTGCTGTTCACAAATGCTCTCCATCTGACCTCACTGAGCTCGAGCTGTTTTGCAAGGAAGAATGGGCAAAAATTTCAGTCTCTCAATATGCAAAACTGATAGAGACATAGCCCAAGCAAAGTATTAACGAAAGGGGGCCGAATAATTTTGCACGCCCCACTTTTCAGTTTTTATTTCCAAAAAAAGTTTTAAATATCCAATAAATTTCATTCCACTTCATGATTGTGTCCCATTTGTTGTTGATTCTTCACAAAAAATTACAATTTCATATCTTTATGTTTAAAGCCTGAAATGTGGCAAAAGGTTGAAAAGTTCAAGGAGGCCGAATACTTGGCACTGTACCTTTGGTAATTGTAAAGGTTCAGTGTTTGTTTCATTAGACTATAGAATTGACTTCCACACTGATTCAGGATTTGCAGAAATATATCATGAAGAAGTTGTATTAACCTCTTTACATGCTCTGAATTGACAAGTCATCAGAAGACAACTTTACTTAGGTTCTAATTATAAAAAAACAAATTAATAACTAACTCATGTCTGATGTTCAACTCAGCATTTAGATAAGCCACAGCAAGGTGACTGAAAAACAGATAAGAATAAAATAAATTAGATGAAATTATTTTGAATGTATTTAATCATATATATATATATATATATATATATATATATATATATATATATATATTATTCCTTATGGGAAAAATTCTCTCTGTGCTCACTGCTCACTGTTCCTTCTGGACCTGTCAGGGTCCGCTCCGTCATGCCTCATTTTCACCGCGCTCTGTTTTCTGTTTCTTGATCACTAGTTTCACACTTTGTTTACATTCTGTTTGCTCCATGTGCTCTTTGTTTTGTTTTCGTTAGGCGCGGCGCGTGTTGTGTTGTGCTTCCTCGCAGATCCATTGGCTGCTGCAGCCGCTTCCTGTCTCTGCCCTCTTCGCACATCTGACCTGCATTCATGCTCATCTCCTCACTCCTATTTAACGTCACGCCAAGCAGCCAAGGATCGCCAGATCGTCCATTGACAAAGCCTGGTAACCCTAGCTCTGTATTGCATGCCTTGCTTGGTCCATGTAGTTATACCAAGCCTAGTAACCTTTTCAGTGAAGTTTATACTGTCTGCCTCGTCATGTCTGGTTAGCCTAGCCTTGTAGCACCTAGCCTAGCCACGCTTACCCTTGCCTAGTTCATGTTGTTTGCTCTTGTGAGCTAGCCTAGCCTTAGCACTGCCATTTCTCAGTGCTTGTTTTGGTTATTGCTCTACCTGCTTAGTTTTTGGTCCACGTACCAGGTTTGGTCACAAGCAGGATGACCCATAGAGCATTGGTATGCTGGTTCAGTGGCAAGAGGCTTGCCTGGCCCAGCACGACCAATTGCTTTGATCTCTTGTTGAGTCAAACCGTTTACTCTCATCTCAACTCTCCGCTTTAACCAGTAAGCTAAACCGTGCTCTTTCTTTTTCCCCCCAGGGCTCTTTTCACTCAGCCATGAGTCAGACCACCCCCACCGCAAGCGGCTCACAGGATTCCTCACCCCCTCTGACCACTCCTTTGGGGTCCTTATCCTCCGCTCCCACTGCACTGGAACCACTGGCTCCACCTAGGGGCACGAAACTGCCCCACACCCACCCGGAGCCTTATGATGGAGAGCTCAACTGTTGCTGGTTGTTCCTTTTGCAGTGTGATGTGGTCTTCAGGTTACGGGCCACAGCCTTTGCCACGGATGCTGCAAAATGGGGTACCTCGTTGGGTTTTTGCAAGGCAAGGTCCTGCAGACGCCCAGTGGAATGATCTCGCCTTGTGCAAGGCTTTCCGTGCCAGGTTGTACGAACGACTGAAAGATGAGTTGGCTGCCTGTGACGATCCCCCCAGTTTAGAGGCGCATGGGGCATTGGCTGTTGGCCTGGACCAGCGCTTCCACGAACACCAGAGGGAAAGTGCCCAGCATCCATTAACATTTGGTATCAATATTGATAACCTTGATGTTTTCCTGCAAAGTGATTCGATTTCAGATCACTATCATTTAGTATTTGAGCTATCTCTAATAAATAAAACCCTTCTTCCTCATTATCACACCAATCGCACTATCACATCTGCTACTCCAGCTGCGTTTATTAAAAACCTACCAGACTTGAAATTTAATACACCTATGGAGATCAATCAGCTTGAGTGTGTAAATGACCAATTAGAATGTGTGCTTCGCTCAACCCTGGACACGATTGCTCCTGCTAGGGTCAAACGCATTAGGGGAAAAAAAAAAGGCTAGCACCATGGTATAATGACCACACCCGTACCTTAAAGCAAAGAACACGGCATCTAGAGCGCAAGTGGAGACATAGTAAATTGGAGGTGTTTAAGATTGCTTGGAGGGACAGCATACATTACTAAAGCTGCATACTTCTCCTTAATCATACAGAAAAATAAGAATAATCCAAGATTTCTCTTTAATACAATCTCCAAATTAACAAAAAACCCTGCAGAAAGTGATTCTCCCTTTCTGTGTAATTTTAACAGTCATGATTTCATGACTTTCTTTAATGATAAGATAGAAAACAGTAGGCGATGCTCATCACAGTAACAGTAACTCGATGCTCATCACGTCACCAAACTATTCAGCAACCAGATGCAGCACTAGTGAAGACATCTGTTTAATGAGCTGTAAATCAAGATTAGAATCTTTTACTCCAATTACTAATACTGAACTATTCGCACTAATCAGCTTGTCTAAGTCATCAACATGTTTATTAGATCCAATTCCTACACGTTTACTAAAACAAGTAATACCTAGTATTATAGAGCCAGTGTTATTTTAAATTCATCCCTTACCTTTGGTTATGTGCCCAAATCCTTTATGTCTGCCGTTATCAAACCACTGATTAAAAAAGCCAATCTCGACCCTTGTGTGATATCTAATTGTAGACCAATTTCAAATCTACCGTTTCTGTCCAAAATCTTAGAAAAAGCCATCTATCAGCAGCTCTGCAGTCACCTCCAAAGGAATGAAATTTATTAAACATTTCAGTCTGGCTTCAGGCCCCATCATAGTACTGAAACAGCATTAATTAGGGTACTAAATGACTTGTTAATGTCCTCAGATAAGGGATGTGTTTCTTCACGCATTTCTCGTTCCCAGGCTCACATTGATCTTTTTCGAGTGCCTCATGCTTATCACGACCTGAAGAGGGTCTTTGACAAGAACAATGCCACCAGTCTGCGTCCGCATCGTCCCTACGACTGCTCCATTGAGCTTCTCCCTGGGAGCTCCTTCCCCACCAGTCAGCTATACAACCTGTCTTGCACTGAAAGGGAATACATGGAACAGTATATAATGGAGTCTCTCACCACAGGCCTCATCCGACCCTCCGCCTCTCCTCTCAGTGCGGGATTTTTTTTGTGCAGAAGAAAGATTGCAGATTACATCTCAGGTCTCGAGGGCCTTTTGCCAAGCCATCTGCGCCACGGTCAGTCTCATGTCAGTCTTCCACCCTGAAGCCAATGGACAGGTTGAGCGTGCCAACCAGGAGGTGGAAGCCACTCTGCGCTGCCTGCATGCCCAGAATCCGAAGCAGTGCCAACATCTATGTTGGGTGGAAT
Source organism: Ancistrus triradiatus (assembly GCA_025084515.1). Taxonomy (NCBI): domain Eukaryota; kingdom Metazoa; phylum Chordata; class Actinopteri; order Siluriformes; family Loricariidae; genus Ancistrus; species Ancistrus triradiatus. The sequence continues at coordinate 198,713 of JAJAGP010000699.1, read as the reverse complement.
TCGCCCACAACACCCTGCCCAGCTCTGTCACAGGCCTCAATAGGCTATCAAGCCCCCCCTCATTCTATAACTCGAACCCGAGGAGGCAGTCCCCTCCATCCACCAACACTTGTAGAAGTGCTGGAAGATCTGGAAGACCACCAGGGCGGCCCTCCTCAAGGCTCATGGTGTCACGCAATGCTCGGTGGACAGTTGTTGTAAGGTCAGCCCTACCTACACTCCTGGGTAATTGGTCTGGCTGTTGGCCTAGGAACATCCCGCTTCAGGTAGAGTACAAGAAGCTGGCATCTAGGTATGTTGGCCCTTTTCCAGTAGATAAGTTAATTAACACATCCACAGTTTGCCTCAAACTCCCTCGCCAAATGTGTATCCATCCTTCATTTCACGTTTCTCAGATTAAACCGGTAGCCTCCTCGGGCCTGAAATTACTTTTGTTTGTGATTAGATGAATGCAACATTCTTCGTAAATGCCCTCCAAATAGTTTTCAGCACTGAGGTGTCAGCACTGTAGAAAGCACTGTAGAAAACTTGCAAGTAGGGGCATTTTCACTAGTGGTCTTAGATTTTTGGCAGCCACTGCACATACATACTGTACATACAAACATATGCCACAAACAAATCAATAAAAGCACTAAAGAGAAGAGCCTTGATAAAAGCTTAGGCGGAAAAAAGCATGTCAGAAATTTTCGCATTTCAGAAATCCTGTGCTTGGGAAGCCAGCGTAGATAAGTGTAAATGCACAGCCGTTAACGTCATAGAAAATGAGCTGTTTGGGTTTTTGGAAAAGAGGTTACTCACAAGTACCATTTCATTAAATTTTTAAATTAATATTGCTAATTTTCATTTTATTTAATATATAAAAATGCAGAGATGCAGAATCCATACAAAGAAGTACTGGAATGCATGTGCTCCAAATATAAGAGGTGCTGGATCTTGCTCCTGCAGACGTTGGCTCAAATTAGGCACTGGACACCATTAACATTTATTGATGTGCCAGTAGTTCTTAGATGTATTTAATAGCTATATGACATGTAACAAATGATCTGATGCCTACTGTATTTAGTTCAATACTTATGTTTGTTATAGATATGGTAGAATGTCTTGAGAAGGATCTGTAAATACATTGTATTAGAACTGATAACCCAAAGGGAATCTTCTGTACAGCGAATATAGTAGAGGTCAGTGCACGATTATATCTCAAGGTTGTATTATGTTTAATTTTGTTTCCTACATAATCCCTACACACTTTGCCTAATCTCTCTCCTCTGTCTGGGTTTTTATCTCTTTCTTGCATATCCCATTACTTAGCTGGCTCCTGTGTATAGTAACAGAGGGTCCAGAGGCTGCCAGCCCTGAGTACAATGTTTAAACTAATTTGTAGGTCAATGTCATCACCCATGTGCACTCTTCCAAGCAAAGAACTGCGTTAAAAACAGTGGTTCCAAGCGCTAAAAACCGTGGTTTACACTTCATATTCAGCACAAGGGAACAATGTCATGTGTGCACACACATAAATGCAAATACACAGCCTATCAGTACAATTTGATGCTAGTGGATTTGAATCTTTTACAGGAAAATATGAAGCTTAATCCATCAAATAAGCTACATAGTGTAGCAGAGTTTTCAGTAGTACTTGATAACAGGGTCTGCTGCAGAAAACTGCTGAATTGCTAAGCATTTGCTAAGTATGACTGTTACAATGCTCTACATGGTTGAAATAACATTTTTATTTTACAGTGTCTGCTGAGGTTGGTTTTTTTGTGTTATCAATTTTATATATTGCTATGGTAACCAAATGTCCCCATAAGCATATATCCTAGGAAAGATTTTTGTTACCAAGGGTAAGGATAGTTTTAGGTGTGGATGCTACATTTACAGGTATGAGCTACACTAATCCTAATGTCAATGGGAAATCCCCCAAACAGCTGTTTACTGTGTGTGTAAGTTGTAAGTGGGCACCCTGTTTCATTTAAATTTGACAGGGATCTATCAAAGTCTGCTCTTCACAACATTTTTGTGGAAGTGTATCATGGCACGAACAAAGGCGATTTCGGAGGACCTAAGAAAAAGAGTTCTTCAGGCTGGAAAAGGTTACAAAACCATCTCTAAAGAGTTTGGACTCTACCAATCCACAGTCAGCCAGACTGTGTACTACTTCTTCTTTCGGCTTCTCCCTTAATCAAGGGTCGCCACAGCGAGTTAAACGTTTCCACCTCACCCTGTTCTCCACGTCCTCTACTCTCACCCCAACTCCCTGAATATCTCCATTCACCACAACCATATAACTCCTCTTTGGTCTTCCTCTCCGTCTCTTGCCTGGCAGCTCCATCTCCAACATCCTCCTACCAATATATCCACTATCCCTCCTCTGCACATGTCCAAACCATCTCAGTCTTCCCTCTCGAATTTTGTCTCCCAAGTTTACAACCTGTGCTGTCCCTCTGATGATCTCATTCCTAATCCTGTCCACCCTAGACACTCCTAAAGAGAACCTCAACATCTTAAGTTCTGCCACCTTTAGCTCTGCTTCCTGTCTCTTTGTCAGTGCCACTGTCTCTAACCCATACAACAAGGTTTGGTCTCCACTACTTCTTCTAAATCTTCCTTTTCAACTTTTGCTCTGGCGAACCCTTTTGTCACACGCACGTCATGACACGCTTCTCCACCCACTCCATCTGCTGAACTCACTCTTCTTGACCCTCCGTTCCCACACTCCCCCCCATTTTCCTTGGACATTGATCCCAAGGACCCTGAACTCCTGTACCTTTGTGGACCACTGATCCCTGTAGCCTGACTGTTCCACCTGCCTCCCTTTCATTTACACACATGTATTCTGTCTTACTACAGTTGACTTTCATTCCTCTCCTTTCCAGATTATACCTCCACCTCTCCAAGTTCTCTTCGACCTGTTCCCTGTTCTCACTACAGGTCACAATGTCGTCTGCAAACATCATAGTCCACGGCGATTCCTGTCTGACCTCATCTGTTAGTCTGTCCATCACCAGAGCAAATAAGAAGGGACTCAGGGCCGATCCTTGATGCAGTCCCACCTCTACCTTGAAGCTATCTGTCACTCCTACAGCACATCTCACCGCTGTCATGCTGTTCTCATACATGTCTAACGTACTTTTCAGCCACTCGAGACTTCCTCATACACCACCACAGTTCCTCCCTTGGCACCCTGTCATAAGCTCTTTCGAAATTCACAAAGACGCAGTGTAGCTCTTTCTGACCATCTCTATACTTCAGCAGTCTCAAAGCAAAAATCGCATCCATGGTGCTCTTCCTCGGCATGAAAACATACTGTTGTTCACACACTGTCACCTTCTGTATGAGCCTAGCTTCCACAACTCTCTCCCAAATCTTCATTGTGTGGCTCATCAACTTTATGCCCCTGTAAGAGCCACAACTCTGTACATCACCCTTCTGCTTAAAAATCGGTAAAAGTAAACTTTTCCTCCATTCCTCCAGCATACTCTCATTCACCAGAATTCCATTGAATAATCTAGTCAAAAACACCACTCCCAGCTCTCCTAGACTTTTCCATACCTCAACCGGTATGTCATCAGCTCCCACTGCCTTTCCGTTCTTCATCCTTTTCAAAGCTTTCCTCACTTCATCCTTGCTAATCTTTGCTACATCCTCTTCCACAATTTCTACACCATCCAACCTTCTTTCCCTTTCAATTTCTACAGTCATCAACTCCTCAAAATACTCCTTCCATGTTTCCCTCACCCTCTCCTCACCTAACATTACATTTCCATTTCTATCCTTGATCACCCTGACATGCTGCACATCTTTTCCATCTCTATCTCTCTGTCTCGCCAGCAGATACAACTCCTTCTCTTTTTCCCTACTGTCTAACCTTTCATATAACTCATCGTAGGCCTTCTGCTTGGCCTTTGCTACCTCCCTCTTTGCCCTTTGCCGCATCTCCTTGTACTCCTGCTTACACTCTTTAGTCCTGGCCCTGTCCCATTTCTTCTTTGCTGTCCTCTTTCTCTGAATAACCTCCTGCACTTCCTTGTTCACCCCCAGGTTCCTTTCATCTTTGCCTGTCCAAAGACCACCCATCAAACTTTCTATCTACCTGTATGTCTAATTACTGTTGCTGCTACTACCCAGTCATCTGGGAGCTCTTTCCTATCACCCAAAGACTTTCTCAGCTCCTCTCTGAACTCCTTACAACATTCTTCCTTTCTCAACTTCCACCATTTGGTCCTCTGCTCTGCCTTTGTCCTTTTCCTAAGCACCAGAGCCATCCTGCACACCACCATCCAATGCTGCCTAGCTACACTCTCCTCTGCCACTACCTTACAAACACCAATCTCTTTTAAGCAACCTCTTCTACATAGGATGTAGTCTACCTGTGTGCTCCTCTCTTCACTCTTATAAGTCACCCTATGCTCCTCCTTCTTTTGGAAATATGTGTTAACCACAGCCATTTCCATCCTCTTTGCAAAATCCACCACCATCTGTCCTTCTAGGTTCCTATCCTTAACACCAAACCTGCCCATCACTTCCTCATCTCCTTTATTACCTTCACCAACATGACCACTGAAATCTGCCCCAATCACAGCCAACTTGTGGTACATAGCCACTAACAACATTCACCATTACACCCTCAATTTCCAGCTTCAGACATATTATCCTTTCTGACACCCTTTTCACCTCAACGACATTCTTTACATAGTCCTCCTTCAGGACCACACCAACTCCATTTCTCTTCCTATGCACACACAAAACATCGACCTTTCTCCTCTGCATCATATCAGCCAGCTCTCTGCCATTCCCTGTCATCATCCCTACATTTAGGGTTGCTACCCTCAGTACTACATTCTTGCCGCTCCTGATTTCTCTCTGTCTCCTCACACGCTTCCCTCCTCTTCGTCTTCGGCAAACAGTAGTCCAATTTCCGCAGGTACCCTGTTTGCTACCAGTAACAGTGGCGGTCGTTGTTAACCCGGGCCGCGCCCAATCCGGTATGGTGAAATTATTATGAACTCGCATACTTTATACAAATGTTTTACACCGGATGCCCTTCCTGACGCAACCCTCACCATTTATCCGGGCTTGGGACCGGCACTAGAAATACCCTGGCTGAGCAATCTAGCAGCTAGTTTCAGACAGACTGTGTACAAATGGAGGAAATTCAAGACTATTGTTACCCTCCCAAGAGTGGTCGACAAAAAAGATCACTCCAAGAGCAAGGCGTGTAATAGTTGGCGAGGTCACAAAGAACCCCAGGGTAACTTCTAAGCAACTGAAGGTCTGTCTCACATTGGCTAATATTAGTATCCATGAGTCCACCATCTGAAGAACACTGAACAACAATGATGTGCATGGCAGGGTTGCAAGGAGAAAGCCACTGTGCTCCAAAAAGAACATTGCTGCTCATCTGAAATTTGCTAAAGATCATGTGGACAAGCCAGAAGGCTATTGTCACAGGAAATTGCTGTACCATGGATGATAAAATCAACACTTAAAATGAACTACAAAATCAACACTTAAGATATCAGAAGGTCCTGATGACTTTGTTATCACGGTAGAAAGCATGATGACTCTGCCTGCTCTGGGTAATTTTCCAAGGACTTGGTCCAGTCGTTGGACTGGCATATGCAGTATATAAGTATACATTCTAAGGTCTTCCAGAAACTGGTCCTTGAGCTAAATTGTTCAAGGCTGTCTCCAAAGATCTCTAGGATAACCTACTGGCTTAAAAATGGACCCTTACAGGGTATAAAAAAGCATATTTTTTCTTGAAATAATCAATTTTCTAAAGGCTTACTCCATGCATGTTGGGCTGGTATATACAGTCTTAAAATAAAGGTGCTTAAAATTATTATTTGAGTGATGTCATGGAAGAACCATTTTTGGCTCCATGAAGAACCTTTTTTATAACAGAGATGTGTGAGTGTGACTTACAATCTATTACAAACATAGAAATTTAATCATAGAATATGGCACAGACATAATTAGTGATGCCCCTGTTCCAGCAGTGCCCGCACAGCAGGGTGAGTGGGTGACGGTTGAGTGACATAGTCAAAAATTAAGTCTATCCCAGAGGAGTGCCTCTCTTTACCTGTTCACATGTCAAACAGATTTACACTCCTCACTGAAACAAACATTGAGCAGCCTGTTCGAAGACATCTGGTTATATGCTACTCTTTCCTGAGACAGATAAAATTAGCTACTCCTTTAGGGACATCAGCAGCTTTGGTGTGTACTGTGTACTGGGAGCTAGATATGTCTTATGACAGGTTTAGTTAAGGGTTGACTATCCAGAGCAGGCAGCAGACAATCAGGGTTAACCAAATGTCTGCTACTAACCATTCATCGTTATCCAGGACTCATGCTATTGACACTGTGTCTGTCACCTGCATCATTCAAAAGTGTGAAAACACTCTTAAAGTGTGAAAAAAAAGTATATATGTTTATCATTAGTACAAACATATATAGTTCTCATACAAATAATCTTAAACTAAAACCAGATCATGATTAATCTCTGTGACCATGAAAAAGCTTTAAACTAACACTTTAACATAAAAAATATAGTTATTCATCATATACACTTACAGAATAAAAGGATCACTTGGAATAAATTTGCTTATTACTCAAATTACAAATGATTGAGTAATTATACACATGAACATGTGAAATAACCCAAGTTACTGGAGTTTACCCCATGTCTCTGTACAACAAATCTTACGCACACACATACCCACACTTCGCAAAACTGGTGAACACTTCCAAGGCCAAAGAACATTCTGTACTTTTCCAGCTCAGGGTGAGACTTAGTCTGAACGAGTAACATCACCACAATTAGAAATGCAAATATATAAGATGTAAATAATTATATGGGTGCAAAAATGTGTGGCTTTCGTAGTTACAAAGGCATATGTTTCTAACGAATCTTCAACAATACTAAGGTTTAGTATTAAATCTAAGGTGTGATTACAGTGGTGGGTAGGACCTAGTACATTCTGGGTGATACCCATAGATTTTATAATGGAGTCAAATGCAATTTTAAGAGGATCATGCTCATTTTCATAATGAATATTAAAGTCTCCAACAATTAAAGCCATATCAGTTGTTAGTAGTAATTTAGAGATAAAATCTGCAAACTCTTGGAGAAACTCAGAGTAAGGACCAGGGGGCCGATAAATTGCAAGTCGTTTTATGATAAGGTCTATACATTGGTCGTATATTGTTGCTACACCTCCTCCACGACCATTAGGACGTGGTTTATGTATATAACTATATCCAGGAGGAGCTGTTACATTTAAACCTACGAACTAATTAGGTCTCATCCAGGTTTCAGTAAGACAAAGTACACTATGATCATTATCTGTGATCAGTTCATTCACAAGTAAGGCTTTAGACGCGAGTGATCTAATGTTTAGTAGGCCTAACTTTACTCTGACTTTATTATTGTTTTTATCAGGATCATTTGAACTAATAATAATTAGGTTGTTTAAACAAACTTCATGAGAGCGTTTGGGATTGTAGACGGCACGAGGAACAGACACAGTTTCAATAGTTTGAGCCCCGAGTTATTTCTTATGGTTATTATGCATCGTGTAGAACATATTGTCTGCTAGAACCTGTGTGCCTAGGTTACTGGGGTGAATTCCATCATACTTAAAAAAGGAAGGCCGTTTCCAAAAGAGATTAAAATTATCAATAAAAACAAGCTTACGTGAAGAACAGGTCTCCTGTAGCCAGCTGTGTAGACTCAAGGTGCGACTGAAATGTCCAATTCCTCTTCCCAGACTCGGGATGGGTCCGGAGATGAAAATACCTTTTCCGCATGACTCAAGGAATCTAAACAAGTCACTGAAATCCTGCTTCAGGACCTTCGATCTCTGATCATGAATATTATTACATCCAGCGTGTATAATCACATTCTGGACTGAGATGTATTTCTCCAGCAAAAAGGGGAGCTGTAGGAGAATGTCTGCAACTTCGGCTCCCGAAAACGAGTGGACCACAGCAGACCTTCTCCTAATATTCCTCACTATGGAGTCTCCCACAATCAGTGTTGCTGGTGGAGGAGATCGAGATGAGAGTCCGATGTGATCAGCAGAATTAAAATGCCGGGTTGAGGATTCCTTGAAGCGGCCCTGGCTACGAGCATTCGGCCCTTTTGATCTCCCTCGTCTGTCATGGTGACTGGACAGGTATCGTGGGTGCATTGATTAAATTTGAGGAATGAGGAGGGACATCACATTCTTCTAAGACCGAAAATCTGTTTCCCAAAGCAATGCTGTAATGTTCGGTCGGAAGCTGGGTATGGCGATCGGAGCGCCTGCCACTTCGCTTCCCCCCGCGGGCTGGTTTCAACGGGTCTGCTTCACATGGTGTGGAACAGCTTACCAGTTTCGGCCGCGCACCCAGTTGTGACCATGGTTTAGCGGCCTGTACATTTTATGGTCATGGAGAAGTGGTGTCCAAAGTGGCTACAACAGCTGTATTGTTAACCGTAGATAATAAGGAGTCAATTAGTTCCTCATCCTGCTTAATCTGGTGCAATAAAGTTATCCTGCCTTCAAGCTCCGTGATTTTCTCATAGAGACGCACACAGCTGAGGCAGCCAGTTGGAGAAGATAGTGGGGACATATTAGATCTTAGTTGACAAAAAGACGGAGATTAGAGTGGTAGGACAGAGATTTTGATATAAATTTAGATTAAACTTGGTTGCTTAAACAACTTGGTTGATTAAACACGGCGTGTCTGTGAGCCAAACTCGGTGGTGGATAGTGCAAGTGGCAAGTGAAACTAACAACTGTATTCAATTTGAATTTTAGTTCAAATTTAGTAAAGAAAAAATGTGAAGAATTACTTAACCGGCTGCTAGTTGCTGCAAACAAACAACGCGCACTATGACAGGAACTGACGTCACAAGGTCATGCTAGCACCATAGCACCTTCTGGCCAGACCCTGATGGTTTTAACCATTGTAACCTTGCAACAATAGGTGTATATGCAGGAATTAGAAGTAGGCTGATATGATCGGAGTGGCCAAGGTGGAGGGAGGGGATCCCCTTGTAACAATTTGGTATGTTACAGTAAACTTGATCCAGGGTATTGTGTCCCCTGGTTGGGAATTCAATAAACTGATAAAATCTCGGCATCACAGTCCTTAAATTAGTGTGGTTAAAGTCCCCATCAATTGTAAACACTCCATCTGGATGTTCGTTCTGCAGCCTGCGGACATCGCGTCATGTAGCCTCCCTAGCACTAGCTTAACATTAGCTTGCGGTTGTATGTAAACAGCGGTTAAAAACAATACTGTGAACTCCCTTGGCAGGTAGAATGTTCTGCATTTTAGCATTAAAAACTCTATATCGGTTCAACAAAACCTCTCTACGATATCCGTAGAGGTGCACCATGCATTACAAACATAAATGCACACTCCTTAAATAAATGCCTTTGTCCTTACCGGAGCCTGTTGTGCAATCCAGTCTGTAAACAGTCCTGTCTGCTAATTCGATAGCAGCATCGGGGATGTTTGGGTTGAGCCAGGTTTCTGTGAAAAATGCAGCACAGCCTCTAAACCTATCTGAGTAAATCCTCAGTCTGAGTTCGTCAGTCTTGTTGACAATCGATTGGGCATTCACCACAAACAGGCTGGGCAAGGCTGGTCTATTTGGTGAGTACCTTTTGAGGTGAGGACCGTAACAGTCCTTCCGGTTCCGGGGAACGTTGCGTGCTGCCACTCTCGTTAATGGACCATTTTTCCTTCTCTGTGGCAAATTTTTGTTGCTTCATCCTGACATTGTTGTTTCATTCTGACGTTTTACCTGTGGAATGCTGTATTTCACCTTTGTTTTGGCTGCCATGGGTTGCCGGTGTTGCATTGCGTCCCGTATTAGCATGCTTCTCTGGGTTTGTGCCAAGCTTTCTGTACTGTGCCCGCTGGTATCAGACTAATGAGTGAGTTACCGCTTCTCCATTCTGCTGTCTGCTAACAAAACTGTACCTGTTACTGCAGTTGCTGGTTATCGGTTTTCTGTGCATGCTACAGTGTTGGCTAACGTGCTTTTGCAACTCGAGCTGCTATCTGTTGTGGCTTTTTGCCTTGCGCACTGGCTTTTACCTTTCAGTGGCTTACCACACTGCTATGTGGAGCTCTGTATGTCTGTCTTTTTCATATGGATTATTTTATTAGATAGCTCACATTTATTTCTGTCTGTGTGGTCATATGGCTAATATAAATGGCTGCTTTGATCTCCCTGCATATACTGTGGTCTCTTACTCCTCTGCTCCACTTCATAGACTTCGTTCATATCACCAGCTAGATCCTGATATATATACTCTCTGCTCTGAGCTGGGTATCAGGCACTATCACTACTTCTATCATGGCCGAAAAAAGTCTGCCACTTCAGCTAACACACCATTTACTCTCTTCATTCCCACTATTGTGTCTCCTTCACGGTGGCCTAGGCGTTCTTCTAAGCTGACTCGTGGAGTAGGCTATGGGGTCCTGCAGGAGCTCCTATGATCTACTAATACTCCTACAAGTGGGTCTCCACCAGCTGTAGCTTCTACCCTGGCTCTGTTAAACTGCAGATCATTATCGGACAAGGCTGTTCTGATCATTGACCTAATATCTGACCATAATGTCGATGTTCTATGTTTGACTGAAACCTGGCAGATTCCCAGTGACTTTTATCACCTAAATGTGGCTACTCCTATTGGTTTTAGCTACATTTGTGCCCCAAGGCTTGCTGGTCGTGGTGGTGGTTTGGCTGTTATATCTAACAACATTGTAAGAATATCAAGTCAAGTCAAGTCAGATTTATTTATATAGCACTTTTTACAATGGAGCATTGTCTCAAAGCAACTTTACAAGTTTAGATTATCTCCTAATAACTACATCCAATCCCACAAATTGGAGCAAGCCTAGAGCGGGACAGTGGCAAGGAAAAACTCCCTAGTTCTAGGAAAGAAACTTGGGAGGAACAAGAGACTCAAAAAGGGACCCAACCCCTTGGGCGGCGTAGATGATAAATCTAAGAGTGAACTAAAGTCATGGAGTCAAAGTTCCGAATAGATGTGAAGTATGCACATCGACATTAAGTGGCCCAGGTATGATGATAAATGTAAAAGCGAAACTAAAAGTCATGGAGTCATGGTCGAATAAAAATGTGAATTATGCACATCAACATTAAGTGGCCTGGGTATGATGGGGCTGGAGCTGATGACGGAAGCAGCTGAGTGGAGGCTCCATCAGATGAACATCATGTGTGGGGCCGGGAACTGCGGAACACAGCTCGGAGAGAAAACAGAAAATGTAATTTAGTTATTGATTAGAGCACAGTGTTTTATTAAACAATTACTGATGCCATGTCAATCACTGATGCCAAGTGTAGCATGAGAACCCTGGGCGCATAAGCTATAGCAGCATAGCTAGAAAGCTAGAAAGAGGAGAGACACTGGTAGGAAAACACAGCCAATCAAATTTTCTAGTTCGAGTTAGCACTCGGGCAGCTGCATTCTGAACTAACTGAAGTTTATTTATAGATTTACTAGAGCATCTAGTAAGTAAGGCATTACAGTAATCCAACCTTGATGTTATTAAACGCATGAACAAGTTTTTCTGCATCATTAAAAGAGAAGATAATTCTAAGTTTAGCGATATTACGTAATTGAAAGAAAACAATTCGAGTGCTGCTGCTAATGTGCGCATCAAAGGAGAGATCTGAATCCAATGTGACCCCTAAGTTTTTTACAGACGGACTGGGCAGTACTGGACAGCAATCTAGATTTAGGATAGATGTAGCCAACCTGTCTCTCACAGCCTTGGGTCCCACTAATAGAACCTCAGTTTTATCTGAGTTAAGTAAGAGAAAATTAAATAACATCCAATCTTTTATTTCCTTTACACAGTCCTCAATTTTGTTGATGTAAGGCTGTCATTAGGTTTTGGTGATAGTCAGCTGTGTATCATCTGCATAGCAGTGGAAACTAATGCCAGGTTTACGAATAACTGAGCCTAGTGGCAGCATGTACAGAGAGAATAAAAGCGGGCCAAGCACTGACCCCTGTGGCACGTCATACTTCACTTTTGAGAGCTTAGACTTTAGATTATTTATATGAACAAACTGGTATCGGGGCAGTTAAGTAGGATTTAAACCAAGAAAGTGCTGATCCCTTAATACCTACAGTATTTTATAGTCTGTTTAGTAAAACATCATGATCTATAGTGTCAAATGCTGCACTTAAATCTAACAGAACAAGAAAAGAAACACATCCCTTATCTGAGGACATTAACAAGTCATTTAGTACCCAATTAATGCTGTTTCAGTACTATAATGGGGCCTGAAGCCAGACTGAAATGTTTCATAAATTTCATTCTTTTGGAGGTAACTGCAGAGCTGCTGATAGATGACTTTTTCTATGATTTTGGACAGAAACGGTAGATTTGATATTGGTCTATAATTAGATATCACACAAGGGTCAAGATTGGCTTATTTAATCAGTGGTTTGATAACGGCAGACTTAAAGAATTTGGGCACATAACCTAAGGTAAGGGATTAATTTAAAATAAGTAACACCGGCTCTATAACACTAGGTAATACTTGTTTTAGTAAACGTTTAGGAATTGGATCTAATAAACATGTTGATGACTTAGACGAGCTGACCAGTGCGGATAGTTCAGTATTAGTAATTGGGGTAAAAGATTCTAATCTTGATTTACAGCTCATTAAACAGATGTTTTCACTAGTGCTGCATTTGGAAGGTTGCTGAACAGTTTGGTGATGTGATGAGCATTGAGTTTTATGCTTAATGTTTTCTATCTTATCATTAAAGAAAGTCATGAAATCATTACTGTTAAAATTACACAGAGTGGTTTCTCTGCAAACTTCCTGACTCTGTGAGTATCGCGGCAAACCATTCTTCTGACTCAAGGAATCACTTTCCACCTGAGGATTCATATATGTGCACCAACGAAAATAGCAACAGCGAGCGCTTAAGAACTGGACACACACACACAGGCTCCATACCATTTGAACTATCGTTACATTTCTGCTAAAGGGGGTTCGATAAATGTTGAATGTGCTTATTTTTTTTCCATGTTTAAACATTTATTTTCTTTAATGGCGTTAAGCCCTACCAGTGGCTGAGTTTTATGGAGATTTGTTTGCTTTGAACTGAATTATTTCCTGTGTTGGATTTAGAGAATTTTAAGGAATATCTGAAGATTTGCTGAGGTTTGATTTGTGACTTTTGTTTTCTTTTATTTTATTTAAACCATTTGATTTAGAATAAACAGCTCCAGCATTTATTTCTTTCCAGAGAACAATGGTTTGTTTGTTTATTTAAGGGCACAATAATAAGTATTACCCAGGTAACATTGTATACATTGTTTAGAAATCCTTTTTCACTAAACACTTGAGATGTAAGCTCCCTAAATTTTATTAAGCGCCTTTAGGGAAGGGTTACATAGTGATATTAAAACTGTGATATACATGTCGACAGTATTTCCTGATCTTAACTCTGTGATATACATGTCATTACTTCAGATTCTCAGTTGGAATTTAAATTGTTTGTACTTAATAAACTTGTTATACCCTTTTGAATTTACCGCTTTGTGTGGGAGAAATATTTATTTATTTCAACCGAGGTCGAGAAAAGAACTGCAAGCTCACTTTTCAGATCCAGACTGAATTTGCCCATATCAACTTCCTGATTAATTTTACTTTTTCTCTTTCAACTGGTTTTCCGGATCCACCAGTACCCAAACGATCCAGTGTTGCCCTATTTGTTCATTAAAATTAATCAATTTAAAGGTGTAGTCATATTCCGCTACAGACCTGTTCATGTAATGTAATTATTACACGGTGCATACCTATACATGGAGGTCGTGTTAATGTTATGGCTAAATGGTGTATACTGTAGTTGAAAGGTAAAGGAAACTTTGTAATTTGTTGAGAGGATTCATCAAATCAGGGGGCTGTGGCTCCACTGGTGGGACACTCTCCTTCCTAATCATGACTATATTGTGCAATACTGCACAAACCACAATTATGTCACATACCTTGGCTGACTTGGCTTGGATCCCTTAAGAGTCTCAAACAGTTAAACTGCGACTTGAGGATCCCAAATCTCATTTCCATCCTAACCCTTGTTGAGCAACACTGAACTGACTGAGGTCCTTGGGGTGGGTCAGGTGCATCTATAATGCAGAACAGAAGGAACATTTTACGATTTTCTTATAATTTTTTTTGCCAAACATTAAATAATTAAATAGTTATTACATAATTAATTCAATTGTTTCATTCTGTTCTGTCCAATCAATAAAGACTCTACAGAACTACAACATCATTTAACATGCCTCAGAAAACTTCCCATGTCTCAACACTTTCCATCCGTGTTGCAACAAACACATACATAAGGTTCCTATTGTTACATCCTTCCTTTTTTTCTCTCTTCTGGAATAACACATCTGCTAGGAAACAATAAGTGAAACCATTGCCTCACATGTAATCAACACAAGATTAGTTCATAGTTCTTTTTGGCATTCAGAAAACAATTAGCTAAACAAAAATACCAAATTTTCCACGAATAATTTCCTTTCCTTCATAAACACACAAATTCACATTAAAAGTTCAGAACAGCAATACAACACATGTACGGCTGTCACACCGGCTGTACAAAAGAGGAGACACACGCAGGGAGAGTGGGGCTGAACTTAGACGGTGTTTTATTAACAAAACAGATAACGGAACTACACACGCGAACGTGACGGAATATATACAAGATGATAAAGTGAACGGATGACAGAATGAAGACAGAGATGAACAGAAGAGGCGAGGCACGGTAGGTGAGCGATAACAGAAAGCTTAGGTACAGATATAGGGACGTGATCGAATAGGGAAACTAGGTCAGGCTTTGGGTAACAGCTAGACACAGGACGGTCAGAGAGGTCGAAAGGTAGATTGGTAGGCTAGGAGCAATAGAGATGGTAAGGATCGGACACTTAGAGACGTGCTAGAAGCGAGGGGCTTGTGACGTGGTAGGGACCACGAGACAGAGCGAAGTGAAAGTGCAAGGAAACGGTATATATAGATGAGCTGGAATGTGCTAGAAGATGAGAGGCAGGTGCATGAGACGAACGGAGGAGGAGAGAGAAGGTGGTAGAAGGTGATAGAACTCGGTGGAAGAAGGGAGGTGTGGTAAGCAGGTGCGTGTGAGGATGTGACAGAGCCCCCCCCCCCCCCCCCATGGAGTCCTAGACGGAGCTAGGACTCCAACGATGGCCCCATGGGGATTCTGGACGGTCTGGTGGTTTCCTTTCCAGGCAAAGACTGGGAGGAATCCGGGCGACACCAGGCCCCGGAAGGCCTGGGCAGGCACACCTGACACAGGTGGACAGTGAGAGGTCGAGAAAATGGCAAGGATCAAGGTTGAAGATGGACGACTTCAGAACCGGTATGGGCACGGATGACGTCAAGACCGGTGCAGGCGTGGAAGATCTTGAGATGGTTGACCTCAGGACCGGTGTGAGGGGCCTTAGAGGATGGCTTCGGTGGGGCCACTGGGCAGGATAACCTTGGCACAGGGACCGGAAAGGACGACCTCGACATGGAGCCCCGAATGGATGACCTTGACGCAGGCACTGGGACTGACAAACTCGGAGCAGGCATGAGAGCCAACAACCTCAGAGCAGGCACGGGGGCTGATGACCTCTGGAAGGCCTCAGGGACTGACAGCCTCTGTGCAGGTACAGGAGCTGACGACCTTGGCATAGGCACTGGGAAGGACAACCTTGGCATAGGCACTGGGGCGGACGACCTCGGCGTAGGCACTGGGGCGGACGGCCTCGGCGTATGCATTGGGGCGGACGACCTCGGCGTAGGCACTGGGGCGGACGACTTCGGCGTAGGCACTGGGGCAGACGACCTTGGTGCAGGAACCGGAGCTGACGACCTCTGGAAGGCCTCAGACTTGGATGGTCCTGGGAAGGTCCCGGACAACCCTGCAGCGGTCTCGGACTCAACTGACTCAGCAACGAACACGGACTTAGACGGACTCTGACCGGACTTGGACATATTAGAGACAGACTCAAAGTTAGAGAAACTCTGGACAGATTCGAATGAACATATAACAAACTCAGACTTAGACAAGGATTGGACAGACTCAGACAAATTCAGAACAGACTCAGACCTAGACATGTTCTGGACAGACTCGGACTAACACAAGATAGACTCAGACATACACGGAACAGACTCGGGCGGAATGGAAACAGATTCGGACTTAGACAGATTTTGGAAGAACTCGGACTTAGACAGACTTAGAGCTGACTCGGACTGATTAGAGACAAACACTGACTTTGACAGACTAGGAACGGACTCGGACTTAGATGATCTTTGGACAGACTCAGAGTTATACGGATGCTAAATGAACACGGATGAACTTGACTCTAACTCGGACCGAATAAGGATACACTCGTACTTAGATAGATTTAGAGCCGACTCGGACTGATTAGGGACAGATTCAGACTTGGATAGATTTCAGAAGGACTTGGACTCAGACGGACTCGGACTCAGACGGACTCGGAATGATTGGAGACAGACTCGGACTTAGATGACCTTGGAGAGGTCTCAAGGATAGCGGACCTTTGGAAGGTCTCTGATACAGCTAGACTCAAGACGGTGTCTGTGGTAGACGACCCTTGAATGGTCTCAAACGGACTCAGGGTGAACTCAGGTTGACTCGGCACGGACTCAGAGTTAGACAGACTTTGGAAAGATTTGAATGTAGACGACCTTTGGGAGGTCTCAAGGATAGAGGACCTTTGGCAGGTCCCTGACATAGGTAAACTAAAAATGGACTCAGAGCGAGACAACCTTTGGAAGGTCTTTGGCAGAGACGACCTTCGGAAAGTCTCTGAAATAGGTAACCGTTGCTAGGTCTCCGATCTAGGCAGACTCGCGACTGAGTTTGCGGTAGACGACCCTTGAATGGTCTCAAACGGACACAGGTTAAACTCAGGCCACCTCGGCACAGACTTGAACATAGTTGACCTTTGAAAGGTCTCGAGAATGGAAGACCTTTGGAGGGTCTCTGACAAAAGCGAACTTGACATGAACTCGGATTTAGACGACCTTTGGATGGTCACAGACAAACCCTGGGTAACCTCCGACTGAGACGGAGTGAGAGCTGACTCGAACTGTTTAAAGACCGACTCGGACTTACGCAGACTCTGAATAGACTCGGACTGACTAAGGATAAACTTAGACTTGGATAGACTAAAGATGGACTCGGACTTAGACCAAGTTTGGACAGACTCGGAGTTAGATGACCTAGGAGAGGTCTCACGGATCGAGGACCTTTTAGAAGGTCTCTAAGCTGGCCGACCCCTTAATGGACAGCTTTGACCGAGGTACTGAAGGTGATGGTACAGGTGCCAGGCGAATGTGCTCCATTTCAGAGCTAAAATGCTCAAGCACGCAGCTAACTGGATTCAGTACCGGGCGAACATAGGGTGGGACGGGCGTACCTAGAACGGACTCTAGGACGGGCGACCCTTGGACTGGGATGGACATCGCTAGAGCAGACTCTGGGATGGGCGACCCTGGAACTGTGACGGGCGTTCCTTCAGCAAACTCTGGGATGGGCGGACCCTGGACTGGACCGGGCGTCCTTTGAATAGAGACCATTGTAGCGCGCTTAACACTGCGCTTGGCCACAGTAATAGCTGGGATCCTCCGACAGCCAGCGAGCGGAGGATCCAGCAAGTGGCGGACAAACTGAGCTATCGGCTGTATGCTGGTGATCTGGGCATTCGGTGTGGGGCGACCGAACAGTGGAGCTACGGGGGTGTATGGCCAACTATTGGCAGGTGGACCAAAAACTGCCCCTAGCGCATCCAAGAGCTGGCCACAGTTCCCAGTTTGCACCTGAGACCATCTCTTCGTAACCCACTGGAGCGCTCTGCCTGAAAGGCAGGACACCACCAGCGATACACCTGTGAATTGCGAGCAGGGTGAATAACACTCGAGGTAACGTATGCACTGCACACAGAACTTGTTGTAACACGCTGGGTTCCCATCAAATCGCTCCGGTAATGCAATCTCAGCGGACGGTGGAGAACAAAAAGTGGGCGGAGCCACCAGCGCAGCGGTCGCGGTTGCCGGGGATGGAACCACGCGCTGTGAGATCGCATCCAGGGAGGGAACCACCGAGCGCGGCTCTTCCATGATTTGAGTGACCTCGGCAAGCTGAGCACGGAACTTGGCGACTGGATCGCTCCTCATTGCTATCGGTGCCAAGTTCAAATTCGAATCTCCCGCTGCCTCCAAGCACGGCTCTGTCTACTGTCACACCAGCTGTACAAAAGAAGAGACACACGCAGGGAGAGTGGGGCTGAACTCAGACGGCGTTTTATTAACAAAAACAGATAACAGAACTACAAACGTGAACGCGATGGAATATATACAAGATGATAAAGCGAACGGATGCCAGAATGAAGACAGAGATGAACAGAAGAGGCGAGGCACGGTAGGTGAGCGATAACAGAAAGCTTAGGTACAGATATAGGGACGTGATCGAATAGGGAAACTAGGTCAGGCTTTGGGTAACAGCTAGACACAGGACGGTCAGAGAGGTCGAAAGGTAGATTGGTAGGCTAGGAGCAATAGAGATGGTAAGGATCGGACACAGAGACGACGTGCTAGAAGCGAGGGGCTTGTATTTTGATGATCCAACAATGTTAGGTATGGGTCCTGTCTTGCAGCTTTGGATTTGTACATTAGCCTCTTGGCTGTTTTCACTGGCGATTCAGCCTTGCCGTTGCTCTGTGGATAGCCTGGTGATGAGGTCTTGTGTTCAAAGTCCCAAAGTTGGCTATATCTTTTAAATTCCTTTAATGCAAATTGGGGACCATTGTCTGATATAACAGTGCCAGGAATACCTTGGCAGGCAAAATGGGCTTTCAGTTTTCTGATAACAGTACTGGACTTTATGTTTGGCAGATAATCTATGTCCCAAAATTTTTTTAAATAGTCCACTGTAATAAGGTAATCTTTATCCTCATGTGTAAACAAGTCAGTGCCTACCTTTTCCCATGATCTGTTTGGAATTTCATGTGGGTGGAGTGTTTCCTTCTGTTGGCTTGTTGTCTATGGGCCGGCAGATGCTACATCTCCATATGTAGCATTTGATCTGGTCGTTCATACCTTGCCAGTACACACACTGCCTGGCTCTCCTAAGGCAACCTTCAACACCTAAATGTGAGGAGTGGATGCGCTGGATGATCTCCCCTCTGAGCGTATGTGGAATGACTGCACGTTCACCCTGAAACATGATTCCGTCTTGGTAGCTCAGCTCCTCCTGGAATGCATAGTAGAGCATTATTTCACTTGGAACATCAGCTTTTTGACTTGGCCATCCATGTAGAATGGTTTTTGTGAGCATTTGCAGTTGTTTTCCCCTCTTTGTAGCAGAACGAATCCTACAGAGCCTGTCCTCTGAAATAGGTAAATGTTCCAACATATTGACAGTCTCTATTTCCACTTTCACTGACTCAGTGCATGAACATTCCGGTAAATGTGCAATGCTAAGTTTGTCGGCAAGCAGCATGTGTCGACCAGGAACATAAACTACATGCACATCATATTTCTGCATCCAAAGCATCATCCTTTGTAGTCGTTTTGGAGCACTCAATAGTGGTTTGCACACTATGTTCTCCAAGGGCTTGTGATCGCTCTGTACAGTGACCTTGCGACCATACTTCTACTGGTGGAATTTCTCCAAGCTGAACACCATAGCTAAAAATTCCTTCTCTACTTGTGCATAACCACATTCTGTTTGTGTAAGTGCTCTGCTCCTAGTGCAGAACCTAGTCCTGTGTCTGAAGCACACTGGATCATCAGCTCTTCCTCTGCATTGTAGTACTTCAGTACAGGTACTGATGAGATGGCCTGTTTCAGCTTGAGAAGTGCTTCCTCATGCTGAGCTGTTAATTCCCAAGTGCTATCCTGATGGGTCAACTGTCTAAGGACTACGCAGTTGTCAGACAAATGAGCACAGAACTTGGAGAGGTAATTCACCATCGCCAACAGTCTTTGAACAGCTTTGACATCTTCT
Source organism: Ancistrus triradiatus (assembly GCA_025084515.1). Lineage (NCBI taxonomy): Eukaryota > Metazoa > Chordata > Actinopteri > Siluriformes > Loricariidae > Ancistrus > Ancistrus triradiatus. Next base: position 178,617 of record JAJAGP010000699.1, on the reverse strand, counting down.
GGTCTGGGCATGTGCGTTATGGTTCATACTTTTTCTGGGTCAATTCTTAGTCCATGATCTGTGAGCAGATGTCTTATGTATGAGACTTTCTTTTGTCTTAACTTCAATTTGTCAAATTTCAGCTTGATGTTTTTCTCTCTATATCGATTTAGAAACATCCTCAGTTTGTCATCGTGACTGGCTTCTGCCTGTGACTCAACCTGTCCTGTGATCAGCACATCGCCTGCTATGATGTATGCAATAGGCAGCCCCTCCAATGTTTGGGTAAGCTTCCTCTGAAAAATGTATTCAGCCTTATTCATTGGTTTTGGGTCAATGCACACTCTCGGTCTACCGTTGGCTTTCTGTACAATCACCATGCTACTAATCCAATCCGTGCTTTTCTCAACAAGCATGATGACTACCCTCCTCTGAAGGTCTTCCTCCGCAAAGGTTTCATCATGGAGACTGGGACCCTTCTTTTTGGGAGTTTCACAGGTTTTACTGTGTGGTCAGTGTCAAGCTTGCATTCTCCTTCCAGACAGTGATCACCAGCATATACATCTCTGTACTAATTATTAATTTGTTTCAGTGACCACTGACCTTTGGTTTGAGTCCCTGTGGTGACGATGCTGTCTATTGCCAAAATGTTTTCATAATGCACCTTAATAAGTTTCATGGCTTCGCTGGCCCTCTTGCCCAGTAGTGGTACTGTGCAATGAATGTCTACTACTTGAAACTCCAACCAGTACAATTTCTGATTTCTTGGATTTCATAGTTTCAACTTGCATTATCCCAGCAGTCTCAAATTTCTTTCATTGTACATCAGCAGCACAGTCTGGGTTTGCTCTATTGTCGTGTTCTGATTCAACACACTTACTGAGATCACATTGCAACTTGCACCACAATTAAATTTGGAACCTTACAATATCATTGCCCAAAAGCATACCTGCAAATAACTGAGTTTCATTCGTTTTGTCAGTCTCTACTTTATTTACAGTGTCCGTATCTACTGTGGTAATGGCAAGTATGTCCTCATACTCATCACTGTTCTGTTCCTCAATGTTGTGCACAGAGTTCTTATGCATTTGTTGACACCTAGACTTGCACTGAACTGCAAAGTGATTTGCTTTCCCGCACTGTTTGCATTTCTTACCAAAAGCTGGACACTTGAACTTGTTTTTCTCATGCGATTTTCCACAGAACCTGCATGTGATTGTGTCCTTGCGCTGGTTTCGTCGTGTTGCACTTTTCACGGCATGTACATCTTCCTTTACTGCTCCCGAGATAGTTTTGTTGCTCTCTCGTGACAGTTCTGCAGCTCTGCATATTTGTAGGCAGTTATCTAATGTTAATTTTGTCTCATGGAGCAGTCTCCCTCTTAGCCCCGTGTTGTTTATCCCGCACACAATCCTGTCACGTATGAGCGAATCTCTGACATCTCCAAAATTGCATGTTCTGGCTAAAACTCTGAGATCAGTCACATAGCCATCGATATTTTCAGCAGAGACCTGATTTCTAATAAAGAAGTAATAGCGTTCAACTGTTTAATTCAAGCTGGGGTTGCAATGTTCATCAATTTTTCAATGAGCGCAAGTACCATTTGGTCTTCGGCAGGCAAGTTCCCGGCTAAAGTGTCCAACAGCTCCATACCGCTCTCTCCGATAAGATAGCTGAACAGTTTCACTTTCTTTGACTCATCTGCGTCTCCCATTGTAAGATCCAAATAGAGATTAAATTCGTCCCTTCCTGACTTCCATTGCACCTTCAGATTATCGGGTGCTAATACCGGCAGGCAGCCAACATGCAAACAATGCGTTCTCTCAATAAAACTTCAGTCGGCTTAATGCACTGCCACCATGTTTCATTCTATTCTGTCTGATCAATAAAGACTCTACAGAATGGATGCTTGAAACATTAACTTATTTTATTAAACTTCAGTATCGTTTAACGTGCCTCAGAAACCTCTCATCACTTTCCGTCCGTGTTGCAACAAACACATACACATGGTTCCTATTGCTACAAAATAATAAGTAATTAATTACCAAGCTCAAAACAATGGCAGTTGATTCCCTGAATATAGTCATGAAATGACTTTTGCAGCAATGCTGGTAATCAGACACTAATGGTCATCTATAAAGGAGAAAAGTGCCTTCAATGTTTTTCTCGATCAAGTTCTCATAAATTCTAATTTGTTAAATCTACATATTTCATGAACAGTGTACTTGAATAGGCTACTGAAAAACTGATGCTATGTCCTGTTAATGTAGTCAGCTTAATTCTTCCAGGGATGCTCTACTTTGTATGTGTGTGAAGTCTATGGCAGCACTCAATCTGGGAAATCCTAAAATGGACAGACATTATCAAGCCATAGAACAGATTAACAAGCAATATGCAGTCTGTTACCTGTTCTTGCACAGAAACCTTATTTGATTAACTGCACTGACAAGTGGCTGGGGAAGACGACAAATGCAGCCAGCATTTGCTTCAGAATAGATGCATCAGATGAGTCCGTATTCCAGATATTTTTTGCACAAAATGGAAATTGTGTGCTCCGGACCAGTGGTGAAAAGGACCATCCAAACTATAATCAGCTACATGTCCAAAAGCCAGGGTCTTTCATGGTGTTGATTTTAAACATTCCAATAATTTTATTATACATTTTTTGATATACTGGGAGATCCTCTGCCCATCTTTACTATCCACGAAAGACTCTTTCGTGTATTTTCATTTTCCAATTCTTTGTACCAAAATATTGATTATTATCACTTGTTGACATTACCTGTTTAAAATCACATCATTATTTATTTATTCTTACCTCATTACTAGCCCCAATTTGTCCCAGTCTGTCAGGGGGGTGCACCATTTAGTAAAATGGCGAACCCCAAAAACTAAATAAGAAGGATCGGGACCCAAGTGCAGTTAGCTCCAGATGGTATTATTGAACTGAAATAATGTTGAATAAATAAACTGAAATAAAAGAATACAAATGAATAAATAACAGAGAAGAAATGAGTCTCAGTGTGTGTGTATGCAAAGGCGGCGAATGAGCAATCAGGCAGTCACACACGCTGAGCTCAAACCGCGCTTTGAAGGAGCAGAGGAAGGAGGGGGTAAAAATCCCCCACTTGACGTCAGCGGTGCCGGACGCGCTCCTACACGTCAACTCTGCAGAGAGAGAGACAGAAGGGGGCGTTCCTCAAATGCCTGTGTCAGGTCTGCAGGGACACACACACACACACGGAGCTGCCGTGGGCGTGGCAAAAGCTTCTGAACGATCTGAGCGGCGAGCAGCGCTGCGAGGAGGAAGCAGACAGCGGCGAGTGAGATGGCAAAAATAATAATAAACGGAAAACAATATAACGCTCAGGCTACACTGTCTAAGTCCCTACGATGAATTAACCTCACGCTTCACAGCGCTACGAAATCTGACGCTCCTTTGCGAGCATAGATTGTCCGCTAATCCCTAACAAAGAAATAAAACAAACGAAGGAATGAAACGAAAGCGGAAGCACGGGGGCTCTAAATAAAGGCAGGAGTGAGACGGGTCAGGTCTTGACACACGCTGTAGTGGCCAACGACGATCGCTATTTATAAAACACCGTAGCGGCGATCGAACGGCATGAGTAGCGTGTGTTCTCAGCCAAACAAAGGAATAAATCAACCAAGGGAAAGAAACGCATGTGGGGGCTCTAAAAAGAGCAGAAATGAGACGTGTGAGGTCTCGATGCACGCTCGGCCAACGATTCCTTATTAGGAACGCCTTAGAGAGGATCGGGGCTTACTAAGCGTGTCGGGGTCGAGATGATCCGACAGCTACTGCCAGTGGCAATGAGTTTAAATAGCCAAAGGCAGCAGCTGAGGATCATTAGCTGTAATCAGCCGCCTTACTGACAGGGCGACCGATTACAGAAGCTGTCACGAATGTCACCAGAAAAAGCAGCTCAACGACGACCTCTAACGTCAAGCTGATGACACCCGTGACACAGTCCCAACTTTATTTAGAATGTGTTGCGGGCCTAAAATGCAGGAATGTATGTTTATTAAAAAATTAAATGAAGTTGACCGGCTAAGCAGGGTAGAATCACAGGTGATGAGATATGAGGTTGGCGAGATAACAGGGGGCGAGGTAACGAGGTTAGACTGTATGACAAACAATCTAACCTCATTATCTCGCCCCCTGTCACACTACCTCGCCAACCTCATCTCTCACCAAATGTGATTCTACCCTGCTAAGCCTGCTAAGTTTCAAATGGTCGGTAGGCAGCACTTTAGTCCTACTTTATATTTGTTATGCCAGATAATGTACAGCCAGTACACGTGTGTGTGTGTGTGTGTGTGAGACGCCGAGAGGAGGTAGGAGACAAATGCAGGCAGTGGAGTACAACAAGAGGTTTTATTGGCGATTGACACTTTGGATATGCTTGTTTAGGAGCTAGGTAACTAGGTGTAGAAACCACGTTGTGTAGCGGGGAACTGAGCAGAGAGATGGAGGTTATATAGGGACGGGAGCAGGTGTTGGTAATTAGTAGGAGGGAGATGATGAGCGAGGCAGAGAGCGAGCGGGTGGAGCGGCGCTGGTAGCGGGCGTGATAGTGCCCCCCCTCGAAGGACCCGTGCAGGCGGGAGAGCGGCGGGAGCCGGGGAGAGACGAGGACTTGCGCGGGCGGCCGCGCTGCCTAGGGGCCGGTCGATCAGGCCGGGCGGCGTGGAAGTCCCGGACGAGGAGAGGATCCAGGACGTCCTTGGCATCCACCCAGCAGTTTTCCTCCGGGCCGTAGCCCTCCCATTCCACCAGGTACTGGAGGCACGCGCCAGCCGGCGGGAGTCCAGGAGGCGATGGACCGTGTAGGTGGGAGCCTCCAGCGGGACGGTGGGTGGCGGTTGGTCAGAAGGGGACGACTCGGCCAGCGGACCGGCGATCCAGCGTTTGAGCAGCGAGACATGGAAGGTAGGGGATATGCGTAAATGAGAAGGCAACTGCAAACGGTAAGTGACATCGTTGAGCTGCCGAACAACTTTAAACGGACCCAGATAGTGAGGAGAGAAAAGGTTACCTCCCTGTGGTTTGCGCAGGCCTCGGGTGGACAGCCAGACGCAGTCTCCAGGCTGGAAGGTAGGAGCGGTGCGTCGGTGCCGGTCGGCGTGTCTCTTGTATCGGCGGATGGCTTGGTCAATCCGGAGGTGGACCTGGCACCAGACATCCTCGCTGCGGCGAAACCACTCGTCCACGGCCGGGGCGTCTGACGGCGTGGAGTCCCAGGGCATGAAGGGGGGTTGAAAGCCCAGGACGCACTGGAAAGGCATGAGACCGGTGAAGGAGTGGCGGAGTGAGTTCTGTGCGATCTCTGCCCAGGGAAGGAACTGCGGCCAGTCGAGTGGATTACGGAGGCAGTAGCACCGCAAGAACTTTTTGAGCTCTTGGTTCGAGCGCTCGCATTGACCGTTGGTCTGGGGATGGTAGCCCGAGGAGAGGCTGATAGAGGAACCCAACTTGTCGAAAAAGGCGTGCCAGACTGCCGAGATGAATTGGGGCCCCCGGTCGGTGAGCACGTCCTCGGGGATGCCGAAATGACGGAAGACCTGCTCAAATAGACATTCGGCTGTTTGGAGTGCAGAAGGAATCTTGGGCAGAGGGATGAAGCGGACGGCACAGGAGAAGCGGTCAATGACCGAGAGGATTGTGGTGAATCCATGGGAGGAAGGGAGGTCTGTGATGAAATCCAAGGCGAGGTGTGACCAGGGTCGTTGCGGCACTGGTAAGGGATGGAGCAGACCAGAGGGGAGTGTGCGAGGGATCTTGGCCTGTGCGCAGATGCTGCAGGACGCGATGAAGCGGTGCACGTCTTTACGCATGTTCTCCCACCAGTAAAGTGCCGTGAGAAGCTGATGGGTGCGAGTCTCCCCGGGATGGCCAGAGCAGAGGGAGAGATGGGCCCATGCGAGGAGGCGGTCACGAAAGTCGGGAGGCACGAACTTCTTGTCCGGCGAGCAGGTCGGAGGAATGCGCGTCCGGGTGAGCCTCGAAATCCCATGAGATGGCGCCGATAGAGCACGAAGACGGAAGGATAAGTGCAGGTGCTTCGGTGGAGATCGGATCGGGGTCGAGGTTGCGAGACAGTGCGTCTGCCTTGGCGTTCCTTGTCCCTGGACGATAGGTGATGGAAAAGGCGAATCTGGAGAAGAAGAGAGACCAGTGGGCCTGACGAGCGTTGAGGCGTTTGGCTGACCGGAGGTATTCTAGGTTTTTGTGGTCAGTCATCACGGTGAAAGGATGTTTAGAGCCCTCGAGCCAGTGCCTCCATTCTTCCAGGGACAGTTTGATGGCCAGCAACTCCCGGTCTCCCACGTCATAATTGCGTTCTGCAGGGGTCAATTTGTGTGAGAAGAAGGCAAGGGGGCGCAGCTTAGGTGGTTCGCCAAGACGCTGGGAAAGGACAGCACCCACGCCGACCGAAGATGCGTCGACCTCGAGCACGAAGGGACGTTCCAGGTCGGGATGGCCCAGGACAGGAGCACGGGTGAAGGCAGCCTTGAGGGCGCAGAAAGCCCGCTCAGCATCGGGGGCCAACGGAGGGAGCGGGGCTTGCCTTGCAGAAGCGCGGTGAGGGGCGCCACCGTGCGGCTGAAATCCCTAATGAAGCGACGGTAAAAGTTTGCGAACCCCAGGAAATGCCTGCAAACTGTTTGATGGTATTCGGTGTGGGCCAGTCAAGGACGGTGGAGAGTTTAGACTCATCCATGGCGATGCCGGAGGGGGAGATTACATAGCCAAGGTAACGGACAGACGGGGTGTGGGGGAAATCGCATTTTTCCGCCTTCACACGCAGATGATGGGTGTGAGGAGTCTATCGAGTACCTGGCGCACCTGGGTGACGTGAGTGTCGAGATCCGGTGAGTACACAAGGATGTTCATCGAGGTATTACGGTGACAAACCGGCCGAGCATATCTCGCAGTATGTCCATTAATGAATGCCTGGAAGACGGAGGGTGCGTTGGCCAGGCCGAAGGGCATAACCAGGTACTCGTAGTGTCCAGTACTGGTGCTGAAGGCGGTTTTCCACTCATTCACCCTCCTTGACGCGGACGAGGTTTGTAGGCATTCCTGAGGTCGAGCTTGGTGTACCAGCGCGCCGTGCGGAGCTGTTCGAGGGCTGAAGGTACCAGCGGGAAGCGGGTATGCGTACCTGCGGGTGATGCGATTCAGTTCCCTGTAGTCCGATGCATGGCCTGAGTCCCCCCGTCGCGCTTGGGCACAAAGAAGAAGCCTGCCGAGACGGGCGAAGTGGAGGGACGGATTAAAAACCGAGTTCCAGGTACTCTGCGATGTAAAATCCGACATGGCCCTTTCTTCGGCCGACGACAGAGGATACAGGCGCGCGCTTTGGGGTAGGGGGGGCATCCGGGAGGGGGTCGATGGCACAGTCATAGGTGCGGTGTGGAGGAAGTGGAGGTGGCGAGCCCCGTTCCGAAAACAGATGCCAGGGTTCTGTAGTGGTCAGGGACGTTGCGAGGAAGAGACGAAGGCTCGGGAAGTGGGAGCGAGTTGACCTGCAAGGGCTGGTCCCTGAGTAGGCAGTGTTCCTGGCATTGTGGTGACCAGCGGACGACCTCGCGGGCGGACCAGGAGATGAGGCGGGTCATGGCGGCGGAGCCAGGGAAGCCCCAGGATGACGGGGTATGTCAGGGAGGATACCGGCAGCAGAGAGAGATTCTCCTGGTGGATGGCGCTGGTGAGTAGGCAGAGAGGAGTGGTGACGCGGGTGAGGACCCCAGAGCCGAGAGGCTGGCCGTCGGCCGCGGTGATGTGGCGAGCGCTGGCGAGTGGAGTGCAGGGTATCTTCCAATCACTGACAAGGCGGTCCACGATGAAGTTTCCCTGGGCACCGGAGTCAATCAGTGCTGTGAGGGGTACATCAGCGTGAGCGAGTCGCAAAAGCACTGGCAGGGTAAATGAGGAAACAAGAGGGGTTCGACTCACCCGAGGTGTGCGTGCCGGATCCCTGGCACGCGTGCCATCCGGTCCAAGCGACGGAGCGAGGTTGCAGGCGGGGCGTAGGTGGCGGTCTGAGCCGCAGTAGCAACACAAGCCTTGTTCGAAGCGGCGGCGGCGCTCCTCGGAGGACAGACGGGCGCGAGCTAGTTCCATGGGCTCAGGAGGAAGCGAGGAGTCGTGGAGAGATGGAAGAGGAGCGGGCCGCGGAGTGGAGGGCGAGCGGGGGACGACGAGCTGATCAAGGCGGATGGTGAGCGTAAGGAGTTCCTCCAGAGAAAGGTTGAGGTCTCGCCCGGCCAGTTCTCTCCTGAGGTCGGGGCGTAAGCCCTGGTGGAATGCGGAGAGAAGAGTAGGTGTGTTCCATCTGCTCTGAGCAGCCAGGGTCCGGAATTGCAGAGCATACTCGGCAGCAGAGCGGCGGCCTTGCCGTAGAGTGAGCAGCATATCGCCTACAGACCGCCCCTCGCGAGGGTGTTGAAACACGGCACGAAACGCTGTCAAGAAGCGGCTGTATATCTTGGCCTCATTGCCTTGCTGTGTCCAGACGGCTGTGGCCCAATCCAACGCTGGGCCGGAAAGGAGGGAGACTACTAGGGCAATGCGAGCTGCGTCGGACTCTGGCGGTGAGTGGGTAAAGAACAGGTCGCACTGGAGAAGGAAGCCTTCACAGCGCTCCGGATTGCCGTCATATTTCTCCGGTAGAGAGATCCTGTAGGCTGAGCGAGAAGGCCGCGGGGGGCTGGGAGGTAGCGGAACCGAATCAGGAGACACCACAGCGGCGGGGGAAGGCGTTAGCTGGGACACACGCTGGGTGAGTTCGTGGACGAAGGGAACCAGCGAGCCAAGTGAACGTTGGTTGTCCGCGAGGAGCGAAACTGCTTGGGCCACCTCCTGGAGTTGAGCGCGGAGTTCGGCGAGCTGCTCCGCTGCGGATGGGACGGAACCGGCACCACTAGCCGCTGTCTCCATGTGTGGCTACACAATCTGTGACGCCGAGAGGAGGTAGGAGACAAATGCAGGCAGTGGAGTACGACAAGAGGTTTTATTGGCGATTGACACTTTGGATATGCTTGTTTAGGAGCTAGGTAACTAGGTGTAGAAACCACGTTGTGTAGCGGGGAACTGAGGAGAGAGATGGAGGTTATATAGGGACGGGAGCAGGTGTTGGTAATTAGTAGGAGGGAGATAATGAGCGAGGCAGAGAGCGAGCGGGTGGAGCGGCGCAGGTAGCGGGCGTGACAGTGTGTGTGTGTGTATGTGTGTGTGTGTATATATATATATATATATATATATCTATATATATATATACAGTGCTGCTTGAAAGTTTGTGAACCCTTTAGAATTTTCTATATTCCTGCATAAATATGACCTAAAACCTCATCAGATTTTCACATAAGTCCTAGAAGTCAATAAAGATAACCCAGTTAAACAAATTAGACAAAAATATTATACTTGGTCATTTATGTGTTGGGAAAATTATCCAATATTACATATTAGTGTGTGGCAAAAGTATGTGAACCTCTAGGATTAGCAGTTAGTTTGAAGTTGAAATTAGAGTCAGCTGTTTCAATCAATGGCATGACAATCACTTGTGAGTGGGCACCCTGTTTTATTTAAAGAACAGGGATCTATCAAAGTCTGCTCCTTCCAACACATGTTTGTGGAAGTGTATCACTGCACAAACAAAGGAGATTTCTGAGAACTTCAGAAAAAAAAGTTGTTGATGCTCATCAGGCTGGAAAAGGTTACAAAACCATCTCTAAAGAGTTTGGGCTCCACCACTCCACAGTCTGACAGATTGTGTACAACTGGAGGAACTTCAATATCACTGTTACCCTCCCCAGGAGTAGTCGACCAACAAAGATCACTCCAAGAACAAGGCATGTAATAGTTGGCGAGGTCACAGAGGACCCTAGGGTAACTTCTAAGCAAATGAAGGCCTCTCTCACATTGGCTAATGTTAATGTTCATGAGTCCACCATCAGAAGAACAATGAAAAACAACAGTGTGCAATTCCAGCTTGCAAGGAGAAAGCCACTGCTCTCCAAAAGAACATTGCTGCTAGTCTACAGTTTGCTAAAGATCACGTGGACAAGCCAGAAGGCTATTGGAAGAATATTTTGAGGACGGATGAGACCAAAATACAACTTTTTGGTTTAAAAGAAAAGTGTTATGTTTGGAGAAAGGAAAACACTGCATTCCAGCACCTTATCCCATCTGTGGAACATGGTGGTGGTAGTATCATGGTTTGGCCAGTTTTGCTGCATCTGGGCCAAGATGGCTTGTCATCATTGATGGAACAATGAGTTCTGAATTATTTCAGAGAATTCTAAAGAAAAATGTCAGGACATCTGTCCTTGAACTGAGTCTCAAGAGAAGGTGGGTCATGCAGCAATGCAACGACCCTCAGCACACAAGTTGTTCTACCAAAGAATGGTTAAAGAAGAATAAAGTAAATTTTTTGGAATGGCCAAGTCTAAGTCGGCCTTTTTCCATTTACGCAATATTGCACGCCTCCGCCCGCTGCTATCCCCTAAGTTCGCTGAGGCACTTGTCCATGCCTTTGTGGTCTCTCTTCACTACTGTAACTCCCTCTTTTATGGCCTCCCATCTAAAGCTCTCTGACCGTTACAGCTTATTCAAAGTGCTGCTGCAAAGATTTTAACATCATCATTGAAAAGAGAACACATCACTCCTGTACTTGAGAAACTTCACTGGTTGCCCATCCATCAACGCATCAAATATAAAATCCTATTGCTAACATTTAAATCATTGCATGGCTTAAGCCCTGCATATTTGTCTGGTCTACTCAATCACTACACTCCCTCCCGCATTTTACGCTCATCTGATTCCTGTCTATTGGTCCTATTCCTGTGTGGCTGCCCCCCTGCTTTGGAACTCGCTCCCTCTTTCTCTGCGCTCTATCACGTCTCTCTCTCTGTTTAAAACTCAATTAAAAACTCATCTTTTCTCTGAGCATTTTCAATACTCTTCTACTGCATCTGTGTAATTACTATTAATGTAAAGCTACCTTGGGTTTTGTGAAAGGTGCTATATAAATGTAATGTATTATTATTATTATTATTATTATTATTATTAAAGTCCTGACCTTAATCCAATCAAATTGTTGTGGAAGGACCTGAAGCGAGCAGTTAATGTGAGGAAACCCACCAACATCCCAGAATTTTAGCTGTTCTGAAACGTTTAGCTGCAGTTACTGCTGCACAGGGGGATCACACTAGATACTGATAGCAAAGGTTCACATACTTTTGCAACTCACTAATATGTAATATCGGATCATTTTCCACAATAAATAAATGACCAAGTATAATATTTCTGTCTCATTTGTTTAACTGGGTTCTCTTTATCTACTTTTAGGACTTGTGTGAAAACCTGATGATATTTTAGGTCATATTTATGCAGAAAGATAGAATACTCTAACAAACTTTCAAGCACCTCTATGTATATGTATGTATGTATGTATGTATGTATGTATATATATGTATGTATGTATGTATGTATGTATGTATATATATGTATGTATGCAAATATACACACACACACACACACACACACACACACACACACACACACACACATTTTACACAGTGGTGCTTGAAAGTTTGTTTTTATATATATATATATATATTGTGTGTGTGTGTGACACAGAGAGAGAGAGAGAGAGAGAGAGGGGGGGGGCAGACAGACAGACAGACAGACAGACAGACTTTTTATTGTCAATCAAATTTACACCGTACAGTGCTCATAAGAACGAAATGTCGTTGCCTTGGCTCGAGGTAGTTATGTGAGTTAGCAGCATTAATATAGCATTATATATACAATATAGTGCAAATTGTATCACAATATAATATGTATATTAATATGTAAAAAATATGTATATACACTGATATTTACAATATATTGCACTGAAGCTCCAAAATATGGAGAAATCGACAATGTTGAATTGCACGAAAAAAGTGAAATGGAGCAGCATTTTATTATTTCAAGTTCAACAGTCTTATGGCACGTGGAAATAAGCTGTTTGTGAATCTGGCTGTTCTGCATCGGAGACTATGAAATCTCTTTCCAGAGGCCAGCAGTGAGAACAGTCTGTGATGGGAGTGGGAGGGGTCTCTGTGTATGTTAAGAGCTCTGGACAGACAGCGACTTTTCGCAATGTCCTGTATGGAAGGAAGAGAAGTCCCAATAATTCTTTCCGCTGTCTTTACCACCCTCTGCAGGGACGTCCAGTTAGAGGCACTGCAGGCTCCTGCCCAGACAGAAATGCAACTGGTCAGTATGCTCTCTACAGTGCCTCTGTAGAAGGTGGTGAGAATTGGACGGGAAGTCAGAGTGTCTGTTATCTGTACCCCCAGGAACTTGGTTTTGCTGACTATCTGTGTGTGGCTGGGTTGGCTCCTCCTGAAGTCAACGATGATCTCTTTGGTTTTATCAACATTCAGGGTCAAGTTGTTTATTGTGCACCAGTCAACCAGATACCTCACCTCATCTCTATTGCCCAGGTCATTGTCATCATAGATTAGGCCCACAACCGTTGTGTCGTCTGCGAACTTCACAACGTGGTTGGTAGTGGACCTGGTGCAGCAGTCATGGGTCAACAGGGTAAACAACAGTCAGTGCTCAGAGAGATGACACTGGAGACATTGTTACCCACTCGCACAGACTGTGGTCTGTTTGTTAGGAAGTCCAACAGCCAATTGCACAAGTGAGTGCTGTAACCAAGGGACATCAGTTTCCCTATCAGATGTTGGGGGATGATTGTATTAAATGCTGAGCTGAAGTCCAGAAACAACATTCGCACATATGTACTCTTTCCTTCCACATGTTCTAAGCTCAGGTGCAGTGCAGAGGAGATGGCATCTTCCATAGAGCGATTTGGGCGGTAGGCAAACTGATGAGGGTCGAATGTGGGAGGGAGTTTTGAGGTAATATGGTCTTTTACCAGCCTCTCAAAACACTTCATCATGATAGGGGTGAGTGCCACAGGGTGGTAATCGTTAAGGGAGGAGATTGTCGATTTCTTTGGCACTGGTATGATTGTAGCACTCTTTAGACATGACGGTACAACCGCTTGATTTAGCGAGGTGTTGAATATGTCTGTAAGAACCCCCGACAGCTGATCGGCACATTCCTTGAGCACTCGCCCTGGAATATTGTTTATTTTGTTAAGGAATTTGATGTTGTTTTCACAGGCGGGAGGAGTAGCTTTATAATCTGTGATTGTCTGTATGCCTTGCCACATCTGTCTAGTGTTCGAGGAGTCCCGGAAGAAGTCCTTCACTTTTTGGCTGTGGGCACGCTTTGCAACCCGTATAGCACGGTTCAGGTTGGCTCTAGCTGTTCTAAATTCCAACGCATCACAGAATCTAAAGGCGGTGTTCCGTGCTTCCAGCCTCGCACGTACCTCTCTGTTCATCCAGGGTTTATCATTGGCCAGTGTAAAGATTATTTTGGTCACACTCACGTCCTCCATGCACTTCTGGTTGTATGCAGACACAGACTCAGTGTATTCATCCACCTTTATATGATGATCCTCGGTGGCAGATACTCTAAACACGTCCCAGTCTGTGCGTTCAAAGCAATCCTGCAATGTTTCAATGTCTCCTGCAGGCCAGACCCTCACCTGCCTTGTGATGGCTTGTTTCCTGAACAGCAGGGGCTTGTATGCCAGCATTAGCACCGCTGAGCGAACGCTGAGAGAACGCTGCCCACTGATGCGAGGATTGCGAGGATCTGACAACCCAGACCTATTTGCGCCGATTGCACACAGGACGCACGCTGTTTTGTAGCTGTTAGCAGTTTATTACCTTTGAACTATTTTAATTCCCAATAGCATCTGTATCATATATAATCGTATATATAGTTCTTTTTTATAACATCTCAATCATTTTCTTCTCGTACCGACGGATTATATTTTTTTGCCACTAATCGTTATTTAGTAACTTTACAGATATACCGGCTTGTGTTTGCAGTAATTAGCCATTAGCTAATTACCAGAGTTGCGTCTTCTTTTGCAGTAGTGTGTGTTTTTAGAACTTTTTTACAGCCGTTTCCCACCTTCTTTTTTTTCTGAGACTTAGTTTTTTGTAACGTTTTGTATTAACTTTCCATCAACGCTTTAATCAAGCATTGCATTGGAACATCAGCTGAACCATATCTTCACTCGGCACCCCACAACACCACTCGAAGCTAAGTACCTTTAATTCATTAATTGTACTAACACGGCTTTTGCTGTGCTTGTTCCCTATGCCGAGTGTGGCATGTTTAGCTATTTTTCCTCTGTCATTAGTTTAAATTTTATTTGTGATAGGTGTAGGCTTGTAGCCAGTCTGACGGAGAAGATTGTAGCTTTAGAGGCATGCGTCCAGACATTAGAGAAGGCTAGCTCAGCTTCTAGCTTAGCAGATCTGGATGCCAAAGGTGAAGTTAGAGCCCCCACCCCGGCAGAGCCCTTGCAGCAGGGCAAGTGGGTGACGGTTCGGCGACGTAGTTGTAAGGCTAGCCCACGAGAGCACGTGCCCAACAGGTTTACCCTCCTCAGTGATGCACCCACTGAGCAGCCTGATGAAAGAGCTCTGGTCATAGGTGACTCTATTTTACAACACGTGAAACTAGCTACCCCTTTAGGGACACCAGTAGCTAGAGTTACATGTATCCCCGGAGCCAGAGTGCCGGACATTGTAACGAGTCTTAGTGAACTCGAGAGCCGCAGATTCTCTAGGATAGTTATTCATGTAGGGGCTAATGATATAAGCCTTCGTCAGTCAGAGGTTACTAAGGCTAATTTTGTAGAGGTGGTTAGAGTGGCAAAGGCGATGTCCGATGCAGTAGTGTGCTCTGGCCCCATCCCAATACGGCGAGGTGACCAAGCCTACAGCAGGTTATGGTCGCTGAACTGCTGGCTGTCCCAAGTGGTGCTCTGAAAAACAACGTGGGCTTTATAGACAACTGGACAGCCTTTGAGGGTAAGCCTGGCCTTTTAGGATGGGACGGTGTCCATCCCACTCGGAAGGGTGCCGCTCTCATCTCCTGCAACATTGCCCATAGTCTTATGGCCCGATTGGTTAGGGGCTGACTATCCAGAGCAGGGGTCAGGCAGCAGACAAACCGGCTTAACCAACTGTCTGCTGGTAGCCATATACCGTCACCCAGAACCCACATTATTGAAACTGTGTCTGTTACCCGCATCTGCCCTAAACGTAAACGCTCTCAAAAGGTCTGTTTTAATAACCTCATTAGTATAAAGAGATAGCTTCCCAGATAGCACAAATAGCTCCCAAAGAAATAACAACATTAGACTAAAGCTAGGATTACTTAACGTTAGATCACTTACAAACAAAGCAGTGATTTTAAATGAAATAATCACTGATAAACGTTTACATGCTCTCTGTCTCACTGAGACTTGGATTAGACCTGATGAATATTTAGCCTTAAATGAAGCCTCACCTCCTGGATGCAGTCATGCTAATCGCCCTCGTCCTAATGGTCGGGGGAGGCATAGCCACAATTTTTGACAAAGAGCTAGGTGTTACAACTAAATCCCATTACAGGGCTAATGAAATACTGATTCTTAATGTGACTGATCCATCATTATGGAAGTCAAAACCACATTTTTTTTCAGCTTATCACTATTTACCGTCCTCCTGGTCCCTATTCAGAATCTTTTTAGGAATTTGCTAAATTTCTTTCTTGCTTAATACTGTCAACAGATAAGGCTTTAATTGTAAGTGAGTTCAATATTCACTTTGACAATGAACAGGATCCACTTAGAATTGCTTTCGAATCCATCTTAGAATCCATGGGTATCACTCAGAATGTGATGGGACCAACCCACCGCTGTAATCATACTTTAGATCTAATATTAACATTTGGTATCAATATAGATAACCTTGATGTTTTCCTGCAAAGTGATTCGATTTCAGATCACTATCTTTTAGTATTTGAGCTATCTGTAATAAATAAAATCCTTCTGCCTCGTTATCACACCAAGCGCACTATCACATCTGCTACTCCAGCTGCGTTTATTAAAAACCTACCAGACTTGAAATTTAATACACCTAAGGAGAGAAATCACCTTGAGTGTGCAAATGACCAATTAGAATGTGTGCTTCGCTCAACCCTGGACACGATTGCTCCTGCTAGGGTGAAACGCATTAGGGAAAAAAGGCTAGCACCATAGTATAATGACCACACCCGTACCTTAAAGCAAATAACACGGCATCTAGAGCGCAAGTGGAGACATAGTAAATTGGAGGTTGCTTGGAGGGACAGCATGGTAGAGTATAAGCATGCCCTTATTAAAGCTAAGGCTGCATACTTCTCCTCAATCATAGAGAAAAATAAGAATAATCGAAGATTTCTCTTTAATACAGTCTCCAAATTAACAAAAAACCCCACAGACTCTCCCATGCTGTGTAATTTTAACAGTAATGATTTCATGACTTTCTTTAATGATAAGATATTAGAAAACATTAGGTATAAAGTCAAGTCAAGTCAAGTCTGATCTATATATATAGCGCTTTTTACAATGGAGCATTGTCTTAAAGCAACTTTACAAGTTTAGATTATCTCCTAATAACTATGTCCAATCCCAAATTGAGAAAGCCTAGGGCGACAGTGGCAAGGAAAAACTCCCTGAGTAAAAACTCGATGCTCATCACATCACCAAACTATTCAGCAACCTTCCAGATGCAGCACTAGTGAAGGCATCTGTTTAATGAGCTGTAAATCAAGATTAGAATCTTTTACCCCAATTACTAATACTGACTATCCGCACTGATCAGCTCGTCTAAGTCATCAACATGTTTATTAGATCCAATTCCTACACGTTTACTCAAACAAGTAATACCTAGTATTATAGAGCCAGTGTTAGTTATTTTAAATTCATCCCTTACCTTTGGTTATGTGCCCAAATCCTTTAAGTCTGCCGTTATCAAACCACTGATTAAAAAAGCCAGTCTTTACCCTTGTGTGATATCTAATTATAGACCAATTTCAAATTTACCGTCCATCTTAGAAAAAGCCGTCTATCAGCAGCTCTGCAGTTACCTCCAAAGGAATGGTATTTATGAAACATTTCAGTCTGGCTTCAGGCCCCATCATAGTACTGAAACAGCATTAATTAGGGTACTAAATAATTTGTTAATGTCCTCAGAAAAGGGATGTGTTTCTTTTCTTGTTCTGTTAGATTTAAGTGCAGCATTTGACACTATAGATCATGATGTGTTACTAAACAGACTAGAAAATACTGTAGGTATTAAGGGATCGGCACTTTCTTGGTTTAAATCTTACTTAGCTGACCGGTACCAGTTTGTTCATATAAATAATCTAAGGTCTAAGCTCTCAAAAGTGAAGTATGGTGTGCCTCAGGGGTCAGTGCTTGGCCCGCTTTTATTCTCTCTGTACATGCTGCCACTAGGCTCAGTTATTTGTAAACATGGCATTAGTTTCCACTGCTATGCAGATGATAGACAGCTTTACATATCAGCCAAACCTAATGACAGGCTTACAATCAACAAAATTGAGTACTGTGTAAAGGAAATAAAAGATTGTATGTTATTTAATTTTCTCTTACTTAACTCAGATAAAACTGAGGTTCTATTAGTGGGACCCAAGGCTGTGAGAGACAGGTTGGCTACATCTATCCTAAATCTAGATGGCTGTCCAGTATTGTCCAGTCCGTCTGCAAAAAACTTAGGGGTCACATTTGATTCAGATCTCTTTTTTGATGCACATATTTGCAGCATCACTCGAATTGCTTTCTTTCAATTACGTAATATCGCTAAACTTAGAAATATCCTCTCTTTTTAATGCTGAAAAAAACTAGGTCACATTTTGATTCCGGATCTTCTCCCTTGTTCTTTTTGCAAATTAGCAGCATCCACCGAATTGCTTTCTTTCAAATTACGTTAAATCACTTAAACTTAGAAAATATCCTCTCTTTTAATGATGCAGGAAAAACTGTTTCTGGCGTTATAAAACTCAAGGTTGGATTACTGTAAACGCGACTTACTGATTTTACTTTGTGTAATGCCTCTAGTAAATCTATAAATAAACTTCAAATTAGTTTCAGAATGCAAAAGCCGTTCGATGGTGCTAACTTCATATCAGTCCTGTTCGTTCACTATCGATCACTGCAATCATAAACATGGTTGACCAGTCCAACCATTCTGCATTGAATTATACCTTCTTGTATAACTTATATAAATAAGCCTCTGCTGCATGGGAGCCTGGCCCCACATTAGTTCTGAGTTGAACTCTTAGAGTTTTACAATCCAACCTCGTCTACTTTCGTTTGTTTGGCAGGGTGCAGGACTTCTTTTTAGTTCCTAGGGAATTAAAAAGTTCACAGCAGGGGGGAAAGGCGTTTCTCCAAAACATGGCCCCCCCCACTATGGAATAAACTACCCAATTTTTCGTTCGACGACTGCTGATACTCATTCTTTGTCATTCAAAAATCATAAATCTCTTTTACATGTCTCTGTTCTTGTGTAACGACGTCTATTATAACACTTTAATGTTCATTTTGTTCGGCATGCGTCTTTGTTTTACATACCGTAATCTTTCTTCCTCAGGCGAATTTGCAAAATGGCATTATGTTTGTTGCCTTATCGTTCGAGACTCAGACACTCTCCATATTTTTTAAGTCTAGCCTTAAAGACTTACCATTTGCCGCAGGCTTTTGGACTAAGATTTTAAAGGGGACCCCAGGATGCCATGGCGCTTGGTACACTGGGGCCGGTAGTCGAGTCTGATCAGTCTGAGTGGCCTTGCCATGCCTTGTCCCGTTAGCCAGGAGTGTCCGATGGGCGGTCGGGCTTCGGTCCTCGTGATCCTTGACTCGTGCATCCTTACCTTAGACTAAGGGCAAGAGCTGGGGGTTCATAGTCAAAGAGTCTTATGATGATCAGAGACGTTTGGGTTGCCTGTCTTCTGCCTCCCGTGGGGTTGCCAATGTCTCATGGTGATCCCCCTTGGCTGTGTTTTACCTTACCAATTCCTCCTCTTTCTAGCTATGCTGCGTGTAGCTAATGCCTGATGCGGCGGGGTCTCATTGCTACACATGGCATCAGTGATTGTTAATAGACACTGGTGCTCTTAGTTCAATAACTAATTACATTTTCTGTTTTTTCTCTCCGAGCTGTGTTTCAAGTTTCAGACCCACACACATGATGTTTCATCCGCTGCAGGTTTCACTCAAGCTGCTTCCATCATCAAGCTCCAGCAGCCCCATCATAACCCGGGCCACTTAATGCCGATGTGCATATTTTACATTTATTCAAACTATGTGTAACGGAGTTTAAAAATGCACCCACATATTATTTTCGTTTCTTTCTTTTTATATTTAATGTTTTATTTCATGTGATGTTAATTTTAATCGTCTGTGGGGTATTTATTTTGACATGCCGGACATGTTCTGCGCTCCCACGAACGTTATATTGGGCTGCGTCACGTTCCTTCCTCACAGTGCGGTCTTACACTGATGAGGGTAGGTTCGTCTCCGTAGTGTTTTGTTTGTCTTGGTTATTTAATGTTACAAATTTGGTTTTATGTTCATATATGTTGTGTAAATACATATTTTAAGTTACTGTCATAATGTTATTGTGTGTTTTGGTTTATATTAAGACAGTTTTAAAAAGGAAAGACAAATGACGGCTGTAGTCGGTCTCCATTTTATTTTGTTTTACTGACTGTAGCCCAATACGGCAGCCATTTTAACCAAGACGTTCTGTTCATAGGGAGCCAGAATGTGCCCGGTGTGTGTTTGTGTGAAGACTTAATTTTTGTGATTTTCGTCTTCCACAGTAAACGTGATAACCCTCACCCTGTGTGCTGTCATTTGTATACGGGTTGCTGACGAGGTCGCATTCGTTACACATGACTCCATGACTTTATTTTCGTTCTTAGATTTATCATCTATGCCGCCCAAGGATGTTGGGTCCCTTTTTGAGTCTTGGTCCTATAACACTTAGGGAGTTTTTCCCTGCCACTGTCGCCCTAGACTTGCTCAATTTGGGATTGGACATAGTTATTAGGAGATAATCTAAACTTGTAAAGTTGCTCTGAGAAAACTCTTGCTCTGTATGCCTCTTTGATGTTGCTGTAAGCCAGATCTAGTGTGTTCTTTCCCCTGGTTGCAAAATTCACATACTGATAGAATTGAGGAAGCACTGTTTTCATATTGGCTTGATTAAAATCCCCTGCCACAATGAAAACTCCCTCAGGATGTGTAGATTGCAGGTCACTGATGGAATGGTAGAGAATGTTCAGGGCTTGTTTTGTGTTTGCGCTGGGGGGGATATACACTGCTATGATGATAATTACAGTGAATTCTCTAGGTAGATAAAAAGGTCTGCATTTTACAGTCAGTAGCTCCACATCGGAAGAGCAGTGACTCGAGACTTTCACTTCATTGTTATACAAGATGTTGTTGGTGAATACGCAAACACCGCCACCCCGGGTTTTTCCAGTTGGAGTGGAGCGCTGCTTCTGTCCGACCGGAATATTGTTAGCCCCTCCATGCTAACGGCGTCATCTGAAACTGATGGACTGAGCCATGTTTCTGTGAAAATTATGGCACAGCTGTCTCTTACCTCCCGTTTTGTTGTTAAGTCCAGCCTCAGATAGTCCAGTTTGTTTTCCAAGGACCGTACGTTCGCGAGCAGGATAGAAGGAAGCGGCGTTCTGTTCGGATTAGCCTTTAACTTAGCTGATAGCCCGGTCCGGCATCCGTGCTTCCACTTTCTGTTGCACCGCCTTCGCTTCCTCTGCTGGCGAACACCGCTGGTTTGAGGCTCCACTGCTTCCCAAGCCGCTGGATGTAGCCGACGTAGCAGTCCGAGGCTCTGTACAAAGTCGAGAGTGATGGCCTCTACATGTCCACAATTACTCGATTCTCTCCAATCCAGTAACTCTTGACGATTGTATACCAACTTTGAATGTATGTGCTGCAGTTTCTCTGTAGAACTGTGCGAATTTTCTAACTTATGGACCTTTAAATCTCCGATGCTATCACGAGCCGTAGCAGCCGCAGCCGGACAGGGCGCCGCCATGTTGAAGTACATGTTGAGAAAGAGAGAAAAGATTACAAATGGTCAAACCTCAGGTGTGTTTTTTAGTGCATCAAAGCAAACATGATTTGCTTGCATTCTAGAGCTCACTGATTTAATATTAATATAACTGTGTTCTGTATAATATATACAGATCTTAGGCTTATTGTGTCACACAGACTGTCCACTAGTTTCAAGTCTCGATTTTGTACTAGTTCCCACTGCATAAATTCATTGCTGTTGCTGTGTGTCTGACATAATGAAGTCCTGCCATCTTCCACCTTCTTAAGCCACAATACAACATCATCAGCCATGTTTGATTTGTTTCTCTGTCAGGGAGGCAGCTGAGCATGGAGAGGACAGGATAAAAGAGTAGAGTAGAGGAAATCAGAGAAGAGAAGATGATTTGAGAAAGTGCCACAAATGGAACACTGGTGAATGGGTTGGGGTTGCCTAGTAGTCAGTTGTTTCTTTGTAAGGGGTTTTCAGGGCTTGGCAGTGAACAGGTATAACATGGTGCTTCAGCTTACCTGGGAATTGGAAAGTTGGAACTTAGAATTGAGTCATTAGTGACCTCGGCTTCTCTATGTCACAAACTGGGAAAACATAAACACATTAAAAATAAATAAATAAATAAACCCTTGCCTGTTTTCTCCTTTGAGGGTGCATTTTCTAAGCTCCAAGCTTTACTCAAACACATCAGTACAGGTAGCAGCAAAAAGCTCTTGTTGACTGTCCAGACTGGATGCATAAAATCTGCAGACCAGAGACTTAACGAAATTGGACCGGAACCTTTTGAGTATCAAGGTCAGGTAACACAGGAAGAGTACCTCACATATGTAGTGAAACCAGTAATTAACACCAGGGTACTTGTCTGACAGTGTATGGTAATCTCAGGATTTTCAGACTACAATTCATTAAAAAATAGGTCTTTGGCACTTGCTTAGTCATTATGACTAGAAGAGAGTTTAACTTTCCTGCATGTATTGAACTTACATTGCTCTCTGTAATATGAACTCTGGAGAAGATTGACAGTGGTGCTTGAAAGTTTGTGAACCCTTTAGAATTTTCTATATTTCTGCATAAGTATGACCTAAAACATCATCCGATTTTCACACAAGTCCTAAAAGTAGATAAAGAGAACCCAGTTAAACAAATGAGACAAAAATATTATACGTAGTGATTTATGGAAAATGATCCAATATTACATATTAGTGAGTCGCAAAAGTATGTGAACCTCTAGGATTAGCAGTTCATTTGAAGGTGAAATTAGAGTGCGGTGTTTTCAATCAATGGGATGACAAATAGGTGTGAGTGGGCCACCTGTTTTATTTAAAGAACAGAGATCAAAGTCTGGTCTTCACAACACATGTGTGTGGAAGTGCATCATGGCATGGACAAAGGAGATTTCTGAGAACCTGTCACGGATCGCCTTGGGTTTAGAAATTGTGTGCTCCACCTTGCCGCCAGGGGCGATCCGGGCAAAGACATGTGCGGTGCTCCGCCGGACTGTGGAGCACTCAAGGGAGAAGCTAGGGAACTTACTATGATGACTTTCAGGTGGCCGGGGCTGCATTTAGGCAGGGCCTTAGCTCTCTGTCAGTGCGGAGCTTTGTTTGGGAAAACTCCCTTCGGACTGTCGTGGTGGGATTACAGTTTGTTCCTTCGTCGTCACGCTAGCGTGTACACCGTTCATTTGAGACGAATCCGGGTCACGTCCTACGGTGAGCCTGCTTATGTTTTGTGCTTTGTGGTAGCCAAGGGCATACTTGTGTTTAAGCTGAGTGTGGTTTGAGGTGAAGCCCGTTTATGTTGTGCATTGCGGTAAAGCCTGTTATAAGCCAGTTTATGAATGTGCATCACGGTAAAGCCTGCTATAAGACTGTTTACATTGTGCATCATGGTAAAGTCTGCTATAAGCCCGTTTATGTTGTGCATTGCGGTAAAGCCTACTATAAGCCAGTTTATGAATGTGCGCCTCAGTAAAGCATGCTATAGGTGTGACGGGGCCTCACCTGCCTTTCCGCCGATAGGGGGCAGCGTTGGCTTTCTTTCTTCAGGTTGAGACCCTGACAGTCAGCACGATCGCACACGCATGATGAAGGCTGTGCGATCGCATTATTATTATCACGTGCAGATCTCATTAAGCTGCTCGTTTGCTTTATGGGCAACACCCACTGACTCAGGTATATAAGATCCTTCCTGAGTTCAGTGGGTGTTGCACCATCCACCTTGATGGGGGTACCATCGCCTATCCGAGCCCTCATCCGGCTCAGACGTGCTGCAGCGGACGCTTGCTGGTAATCGGTATCGTCAGGGATAGTCGGTAACTGATTCTTTGAAGAGAATCAGTAATTGTACGGCTAGGAAGCCGGATGGTAACCGCCAGGGAATTAGATGCTAGAGGAGGGTCAGTACCCGTTGTTCGTGCTCCCTGTGCTGCATCACGGCTTCACCGGAGCCCTCCGGGGCTTTACACTCGCTGTTGCGGTGTTCAACTCACCTCCCTGTTCTCCTTGCCGTTCCCGTTTCTTCATTTAAGGTACCTTTTCTCGTGCTTTGTTCGGAAGGCCGTTGCCGCCGCTTTCGCTGTATTTAAAGGGGACGCTTCGCTGCCTTTCAGCCTCGTCCTGCGTCGTATTTAAAAAGGGAATGCTTCGCTGCTCCTCAGCCCCGTTCCGTTCACGCGTCCGATGTCGTGCTGCGCTGGTTTGCGTAGAACCGTGACTCGCATCGCGTCTTTTGCGTCCGATGTCGTGCTGCACATGCATATTATGGTGGCCAGCTTTGCGCCCTCTGTGGCCCCTACCTTGTGCACGCATGCGTAGAACCGTGACTTGCTTCGCTTTTCGGGAACCTGCGAGCTCCACGTTACAGCACGTCATCGCTTTCTCTACTCTCCTGAGCTGCTGGTTGAGTGCACACACAGTCTCGTTCAGAGAGAGAGAGAAAGCGATCGCTTTTGTTTCATTTGAGCGATTTTCCTCCACGTTCGCCACACATATATATTTAAATGTAATGCAGAGTTACTGGCGTTAGTGTAAAGAAATAAATGTGCACTACTCATTCTATTGTTTCAAGCCCGCACTAGACGGAGACATTTAGTAGGGGTTACCCCCCGGTTTCGCAAGCACATCACGTGACTCCTTTGGTCTCGTGGTTAAAATCACGGACTCCGATGCCGTCGCTCAGAGTTCGATCCCACGCTGTCTCATCGTTGACCCTCGGTGGCACAGCGTGCACCATTTGGCACTCCCCCTCACGGGGATATTAATATTGCTATTTATTTCAGTTCATTAATACCATCTGGAGCTAACTGCATTTGGGTCCTAAAACCCTTTTCTTTCGGGGTTCGCTTATACCATCTTGGCGACCCCCCTGACAATAGGCCTGTTCATGTTATGCATCGTGGTAAAGCCTGCTATAAGCCTGCTTATGTTTGTACTTTGCTCGGTCAGGCCTGCTTGCAAACACGTTTTTTTAAGCTGTAAATCTTGTTTATCTTCCAATAAACCTCCATGGTTATGATGATAGACCCTGCATACGTCTCCTATGTCCCCGCAAAGCCCCGTCATGACAGAATGCTCCGCCAAACAAGGGAGACGGCAGGTAATTGCGCTACCTCAGTTCGTTCGATTCCATTAGACAGGGTTCCCCGTCCTGACGAATATGATGGGAACCCACTGAGGTACGGGAAATTTGTGGGGCAGTGCTACAACTATTTGCGCTCCAGGTTGTTTTTTTTGGAATACGAGCGTGTATTTTTTGTTTACTGTAGACTGTTTGTTTACCGTGCTTCTCGGGTCACATCCTACGGTGAGCCCGCTTATGTTTTGTGCTTTGCGGTAGCCGAGGGCGTACTTGTGTTTAAGTTCAGTGCATAAGCCAGTTTATGTTGTGCATTGCGGTAAAGCCTGCTATAAGCCCGTTTATGTTGTGCATCGTGGTAAAGCCTACTATAAGCCAGTTTATGAATGTGCATCGCGGTAAAGCATGCTACAGGCCTGTTCATGTTGTGCATCGTGGTAAAGTCACTGCTAATGTTTGTACTTTGCTCGGTCAGGCCTGCTCACAAACACGTTTTTGTAAGCCGTAAGGCTTGTTTATTTTTCCAATAAACCACCATGGTTATAATGATAGACCCTGCATATGTCTCCTATTTCCCCGCAAAGCACCGTCGTGACAGAACCTCAGAAAAAGAGTCATTAATGCTCATCAGGCTGGAAAAGGTTACAAAATGATCTGTAAAGAGTTTGGACTCCACCTATCCACAGTCAGACAGGTTGTGTACAAATAGAGGACATTCAAGGCTAAAAATCAAGTGGACAAGCCAGAAGGCTAATGGAAGAATGTTTGTGGATGTATGAGACCAAAATAGAACTTCTTTATTTTAAAAGAAAAGCATTATGTTTGGAGAAATTAAAACTGCATTCCAGCATAAGAACCTCATCCCATCTATGAAACATGGTGGTGGAGGTATCATGGTTTGGGCCTGTTTTGCTGCATCTGGGCCAGGATAGCTTGCCATCATTGATGGAACAATGAATTATGAATTATATAAGATAATTCTAAAGGAAAATATTCGGACATCTGTCCTGAATTTCAAGAGAAGTTGGGTCATGCACAAAAAAAACTCTAAGCACACAAGTCGTTCTACCACAGAATGGTTAAAGAAGAATAATATTAATTTTGGAATGGCCAAGTCAAAGTCCTGACCTAAATCCAACGTTGATCCAATTCCAATGTTGTGGAAGGACCTGAAGCGAGCGGTTAATGTGAGAAAACCCTCCAACATCCCAGAGTTGAAGCTGTTCTGTATGGTGGAATGGGATAAAATTCCTCCAAGCCAGTGTGCAGGACAGATCAACAGTTACCGGACATGTTTAGTCATAGTTGTTGCTGCACAGGGGGGTTACACCAGATACTGAAAGCAAAGGCTAACATACGAAATATAAGAAATGACGAAATATAATGTCTTATTTGTTTAACTGGGTTCTCTTTATCTAATTCAGGAATTGTGTGAAAATCTGATGATGTTTAAGGTCATATTTATGCAGAAATATAGAAAATTCTAAAGGGTTTACAAACTTTCAAGCACCACTGTATGTGACTGTATGAAAAAAAAAAAATCATACTGTCTCATAGATTTACCTAAAGAATGGTACAAAACTCAATACACAACACTCAACAAAGAACCAAAGAAACAAAGAAGTTTCTATTTAAAAAAAAAAAAACAAAACAACAAAAAAAAAAACAACATGAACAAGTTATTCTTATTTCATCCTTGAAAAAGTGAGTGAGAAAGTTTGACAAAGGGATAAATTAATTATTGTATTTAGTAATGTAGGGTTTTTATGTCTAAGATGATCAGAGCCCTTATTAACCCTCTGCGGCTCTATGACCAAATGTGTAAAAAGGACGCAGTCAAAGGATATATGCGTCTTATTATTTTATGATCTGACTCCAATAGGATCTAATATCTGACTCCAAATTCTACGTAGTTTTTAGATGTATGGGGTAAAGAGCCCCAGCATTTAACTTTAATAATTATCTCCTATTAATACATTTCTGTAGCTCAGAGGTCCATACCGACGTGCAACCTCAGTGTATATCATATAACACACAAGAATTACACCTTATTTAAGTCATATTTGTCAGTTACCATGTGTCTAGTATATCAGTAAGCATTAAGTTAGTTCAGAGGTTTTTTAATCAACGTGCCAGCTACAATTGTATCAAGATTTGATCTTTTAAATATGGCAGAGGTTGACCTTTAACATGTATAACTGCACAGCTTTCAAGAGATCTATTATTACATATAGATTATCTGTCTATGAAAGGACTACTGAAGACTAATATAAAGAAATGAGTAACAACAAATTTATTACAAAAGATAATAAAAAATAGTAATAATAATAATACAGACCGTATATTACAAAATACAGACCGTTAAAATGTATATGAATACTCACAAATAATATAAACAAAATACAGACCGTTAAAATGTATATGAATACTCACAAATAATATAAACTTACAGAATCAATACTGAAATGATGAACCGTGATGGTAACCAGTGTCAACCTCTGGGGAAGTTCTGTGTATAGCTTTGTCAATAGTTCGTTCTTTTAGTTCTCTAGTTACACAGCTTTATACTGTTGAGATGCCTTTGATGTATTACATTTGTTCCCTAACATGTCAAAAGGCAAAGCTACTAGATGAGTGTTAGCTGACTGTAACAATATGTAATTTGCATACTAGTTGATGTGTGTGTCTTGAGGTGAGCGTGGAAAACCCCATGCTGTTGGGAAGGACTGCACCTCTGTTTTGAAAAAATGACACTTCTATCAGTCCAGGCAAATGGTGTTTCATATGGTCAAATGTGAGTGTCCGTTCTGTGCATTACTGTGCAAGCATTGTACAGTGATGCAAGTCTCACCACCTTGGTCTCCATGAAACATGGATTCCAAAGATAGCAAACATGACATGACACACCTTTGTAGCAAACAGCATTTACCGCTGAATAGTACAGGCCTTTACAGTTTCAAAAAAAAACAACAACAACATGCTAAACCTGCAAAATAAATAAATACATAAATAAAAAACAGTTGTGGGATACCATAAAGAATCTGTTTGCCCCCAATGCCCAACCGTATCTCATCTTGTATTCAGGGGGCCTAATAGGGTACTAGATCCTCAACTGTACAGTTTTCCCCAAATAAACACATCCTTTCACTCTAATATTTTAATCACTTACATATAATATAATTATATTCATACATATAAAGTTTCATGCGATTTAATTTTGTGTTAAAGTTGTTGGTGAGGTTTTTTTTGGTCAGTGAATGTACATCCCTTTCTGTATTTCAGTCCTGCGACACATTTCACACAGGTGATGTCAATAAGCCTCCAGACGTTAATCGTGATTTGGTACAAAAGCAGTGTCCATAAAAGGAGTCTTTGAAGAGCAAAGATGCGTAGAGGATCTCCAGTTTGTCAACAAATGTGAGAGAAAATTATTGAAATGTTTGAAAACAGTGATCTTCAAAGAAATAGTAGAAGGGATTTACATGTTTCTCCCTTCATAGTAAATAATATTATTCAACAATTCAAGGAATTTTTGTGCGTAATGGGCAAGAGCACAAACCTAAACTGTGAATACTCATGATTTCCAGTCCCTCAGACGGCACTGCATCGGGAACTGTCATTCATCAATAGCTAAAATAACTGCATGAACAAGAGATTACTTTGGCAAACCTTTGTTGCCAAACAACACAATAAAAAATTACATGCTGCATTATAAAGGCATTGCTGTGGACGTGTACGGGTATTGGACTGG
This sequence comes from Ancistrus triradiatus, assembly GCA_025084515.1. NCBI lineage: Eukaryota > Metazoa > Chordata > Actinopteri > Siluriformes > Loricariidae > Ancistrus > Ancistrus triradiatus. The sequence continues at coordinate 150,233 of JAJAGP010000699.1, read as the reverse complement.
CCTATCTACAGTACAGACATGTGCTCAATAGAGAATGTGTGGAGAATATTGAAATGAAAAAATGCGACAACTATTGCACACCTTAAGATGTGTTTGCAGGAAGAATGGGATAAAATAATACCTGAAACATGTCATCGCTTGGTATCCACGGTACCAAAATGTCTTTTAAGTGTGAGAAGAAATGGCAACATTACAAAGTGGTGCTTTACCATGACAACTTTTTTAAGAATGTGTTGTAGGCCTGAAAAGCAGGAATGGATGTGTAATAACAAATGTAATGAAGTTGACCAGACAAAACGTGAAATATCTTGGGTTCATATTGTCATGAAAATCAAAAGTTAAAGTAGATGTCAGAAATGTAAGTGTTTTTTTGTTATGTTTTGGTTTTTTTTTTTTTGTTTTTTTTTTTTTTGCATTTCCTATACCATCTCATTTTTGCTGATTTAGGGTTGTATATTGTAAAGTTGTTACTTTTATATTTCCACCTCAGTAGCACCAACCACACGGCTACTCTGTAGTCTGATACAGCCCTAAAGGACACTTCCAGGGTTCACTTGAATACAAATGTGCAAGCACTTATGTTATAATTTAGCCACTGTGGGTTGCAGGTCCTTTAATGTGCTTGCACTAAAGCTGTGAAACAGCTAGTCTCCCCTAGATTCTCCTTGATATCAAACACCTATTCTCATACAAGTCTCAGCCTAAAACTAATCTGTTCACTCTGTGCTGTCACCCATAAACTGTGTTGTCTTATATTGAGATTTGTTCTAGCCTCCAGTGGATACACAGTGGGATGGCTGATAATGCTGTTTTTGCATCTTTTGTCTAATTGTTACAACCTACCCCAATAGTGGGGTAGGTTGTAACAAAGGAACACCATGTATTTGACATCAACTCACGAGGTCTGTGATAATCTTGCAGAGGTTTGAATTGGTGCTATTTGTAGTAAAGAACTTTGTTTTGTGTACTTTGTAGAAAAGTTTGAGAACTCTAGCTCAAAAATTTGTCACAACCACTTGTGCACCTGCTCACCACGCCCCTCTTCTACCACCTTCCACCGTGTTCTTGCACCTTCTTTTCTCTCTTCTCCTCCTTTGATCACCTGCACCTGCCTCCACCTGCGTGACAGAAAAGTTTGGATTTAAACTCGGTACCGATCGTGATGAGCAGCGATCCACTCGCTGAGCTTTGGGCTCAGCTCACTGAGGTAACGCAGGTTGTCTCGCAGCTCGCAGCTGACCAGCGCTCGCTGGTTCAATCCCTGGACACGATCTTGCAGCGCATGTCCCAGCTAAACTGGTCGCTGGCAACCGCGACCGCCACGCTGTTGGCTCCGCCCACCTCTGGCTCTCCACCGTCCAGGGAGATATTTGACGGAGAGATTTGACGGGAACCCAGCAGGTTATAACAAATTCCGTGCTCAGTGCTTTACCTCAGGCTTTATCCACCCAGCTCGGAATTTGCCGGGGTCTTGCTGCTGGTATCTTGCCTTTCAGGCAGCGTATTAAAGTGGGTTACAGAAAGATGGTCACAGGTGCAAACCGGGTCCTGTAACCAGCTTCTGGATGCACTCGGGGCAGCTCTTGGCTCTTTTTCTAACAGTGAGCCATACACCCCAGAAGCTCCACTGTTCGGTCGCCCCACACCGAGTGTCCAGATCACCAGTGTTCAAGGGTCGTCTACCTTGGACATCGTCCCAGGTCCGCCGGTATCAGAGACCTTCCAAAGGTCCTCTATGTCAGTGACCTCCCAATGGTCCTCTATCTCTGGGGTCAGCCGAGTCCGAGACCACTCCAGGGTTGTCCGAGACCTTCACAGGACCATCCCCGTCCCCGTGCCTGCACCAATGTCATCAGCCCCGGTTCCTGTGCCGAGGTCGTCAGTCCCTGTGCCTGCGCCAAGGTTGTCAGCCCCAGTGCCTGCGCCGAGGTCGTCCTTCGGGTCCCCTAACCAAGGTCGTACTTCTCCGTGGCTGTACTGAAGCCACCCGTGCCAAGGCCCTTTCAAAGGTTCTCCACACCTGTACCAGAGTCTCCAGGACCTGGACACTTTGCTCCAGTACCTCTCCTGAAGCCACCTGCTCCTGGGCCCGTTCCAAGATCTTCCACACCGGTCCCAAACCCAATCGTCCCCGTACCAGTTCCTGTACGAAAGTCTCCAGGACCTGGCTCCTCTGCTCCAGCAGCTTCCCTGAAGTTGCCCGTTCCCGTGTCTACCCAGAGACCATCCATCCTGGTTCCTATCCTGAGGTCAGTCATCTTCAGGTCGAACCTGTACCTTCCGTCCGGTTCTCCAAAGCAGGTTGCCGCCACCTAGAATCCCCCCAGCGGTCGGACAGAGAGGAAAGCACCAGACCTCTCTGAAACCCCATGGGACCATCTTTTGGAGTCTTTCCAGTTCATACCTATCTCCATCCTAGCCTATCCTACCGTATCGTACCTCTGGTCCAGTTCGTCTCTTGCCCTACCGCGTCCTATAGCCTTTACGCTGTTAAGAGACACCTTCCTTTCTTCGTGGTCATCCCGTTATCCGTTCGTGTCTCATTCATATTCCTTGCTGTTGCACGGACCAATCAGGAAGCCTCACCGCGATCACTCTGATGATCGCGTTCAGCTGTGGGGCTTCTTATAAAGGCGCGTTCGGCATAGACTCGAATCGCGGATTATTGGTGCTCCATGCCCGTCACGTCCCTACGCGCCCCGCTGCATATCGCGTCCCTACGCGCCTCACCCGTCCGTTGCATCCTTGCTCTTATCCGCTCCTTGTCACCCGAGCTCCTCCGCTATCTTTCGTTCCCCTTGCACCTCCTCTCTATCCAGGTATCGCTTGTTTTTGCTTACTTCCGTGTTTGGTTTAGTTTCCACCCGTTTTGCGCTCTCAGCGTTGTTTATGTTGCATACCCGTTTTCGTTTTCGTTCCATGCCTGTTTTCCGGCTTCGGCCCTGTGCACCTGTTTTCGGTCCTCGCCTGTTGTTTTGGTGTGTTTCCTTTTGTGTTCTCAATAAATTCCCTTTTCTCAAAGACCTGCGTTCGTCTCGTATTATTTTCTCCATCATGTCCAGAACTCATTTGCCAGAGCCTGCACGTGTCTCCATTGACACTTGAACAGATCCTTGTCGGTGAAAGTGCCGGCTGGAGCAGACATCCCCCGCTTTTGAGTTATCAGCATAGCAGGAGTCAGCAACGCTGGTGACGAGGGGTCAGTATAGATTGGAACTAACAGCCTTGCCTTAATTACTGCACACACCTCTGCCATCAGTGTACACAGCACTTCATGAGTCATGGAGCATGGAGTCAAGTATTCTGCGAGCTACACCAATCATATGCTCCCACACGCCCCCCATGTGAAATGCATGCGGCAGGTTGAACTCCCATGTGCAACCATTGTCATGAAGGTACTTTAAAGTGCTGACTTGTTTCGGATCATCTGGTCTCATGCTCAGTTCAGCACTGGCCCCGACAAAATTAGTACCTCGATCTGATCTCAGCTGCTTTGCTGGCCCCCTCAGAGCAAAAAAATCTCTTCAAGGCATTGATGCAACTGGGTGAGCACATGCTTTCAATGAGCTCTATATGCACGACCCTGGTGCTCATGCATGTGAAGATAATAGCCCACCACTTACTATGGGCTGTGCTTCCTCTGACATCGAGTGACCACGTTCCAGGGGCCAAACACATCCAACCCTACAAATGTGAATGGCGGAGATGAGCTCAGACGTTCTCGTGGGAGGTCCGCCATCTTCTGGACCTCAAGCTTCCCCCTCAGCTTGCGGCAGGTGACACAGTGGTGGATGACTGAGCCTATTAGCCTCTATTAGCCTCTTGCCTGCAACTACCCACAAGCCGGCAGCCCTCACAGCCCCCTCTGTGAAGCTTGATACTGCAACTTTTTATGGTAATGGCTCACTATTAATTTTGTAACATGACATTTTGGGAGAATGATCAGGTTTCTCACCTCAGGCTCAAAAGATGCATGTCTTAGACGTCCACCAATCCGCAGAAGACCGTCACACATTACAGGATCAAGATTCAGGATAGCACTTGACATTAAAATCATTACATTCTCTTGAAGTGCTGTGTATTCTTCTGGATAAGGATCCCTCTGGACAGACATGAGTATGGTTCGCCTTGCAGCATCCAGCTCTTCTGGAGTCTGTGGTTTTTTACACAGGTGCCATCCTTTACATGCATTCAAATGGTCTGACTTGAATGAAGTGGCTTGGTTGATTAAAAAGGAAACAGCTCTCAGTAAAGACTCCAAAGTAGAGGTGAGTTGCAACTGTGGTCAGCTGAGGCCTCACATCTGTGTTGTGTTCAGCATCCACTAACTGGAAGGACTCCTGCATTTTGGGCTGATGTGGTTTGTAGAGAAACTCTGGTCCCGTAAACCACATGGTAGTGGTGAGTTGTGATGCAAGCACTGACCTAGTGGCCAGATCAGCTGGATTCTGATCTGTTGGTATGTAGTGCCACTGCTGAGGAGAGGTGGTTTGTCATATACGGTGAACATGGTCGTGCACATACACAAAAAAATTCTTAGACTCATTGTATATGTACCACAGAACCACTTTGCTGTCACAGAAAAACTTCACAGCATCTGGCTTATGGTCAAGCTCATCCAGGATCAGTTCGGCCATTTCCACTGCCAACACGGCACCAGACAGCTCAAGGTGAGGGATGGTTGGTTCTGGTTGATGAGCCAGCTTTGCATTTCCAAGCACAAATCCCACTTTGCATTTCTCATCTGTTGTTATGACTATCTGGTAAGCCACCACACCAATGGCCCAGCTAGAGGCATTTGAAAAGAGACACAGTTCGGTGTATGTGGCATTGGAGAAGGACTGTTGGGTGGGTGTATGCACGTGGTATATGGAGGGTGCTTAGATGTTGTAGCGACTTTCTCTACGTTTCCCAATGATTCAGTTTGTCTGCAGGAAGTTCAGAGTCCCATTCTTGGGCCTCTGTGCAGAGTTCTCGCAGCAGTGCCCGTCCCCGGATGGTCACTGGTGCAACAAAACCTAGTTGGTTGAAAAGACTGTTAACTGTGGACAGGACTCCACGGTGGGTAAACAGTTTGTCTCTGATAGCAACTTTGAATGTGAACATGTCGGAGTCAATGTCCCAGCACAGACCCAGGTTTCTTTGTACTAGTAGTGCTTCCTCATCCAGGCCCAAGTCTTTCAGTCCTGCAGCCAGGTCTTCAAGTGGGAAGGCTTGCATTATTGCAAAACTGTTTGAAGCAATCTTATGCAGTTTGAGGTTTGACTCCGCAATTGATGCTTGTTTGCGCATGAGTAGATCAATGGCTTCAGCTTCAGAGGGCTGAGAGACAAGTCCATCGTCTACATAAAAGTGTCTCTCCACGGAGAGTGTGAGTCGAATCCATACCTTTTTTCGCCGTCTTGAGCTGCTCTCCGAAGTCCAAACATAGCCATCACAGGTGATGGGCTATTTCCAAACACGTGCACTAGCATTCTGTACTCTATTACGTCCTTTGTCAGATCATTACCTTTGTGCCAGAAAAATCTTAAATAGTCTCTGTGGTCTGCCCTTATTAAGAAGCAATAAAACATTTGTTGGATGTCCACCGTCAGTGGAATGAGCTCTCTTCTGAATCTGAGCAGTACTCCGAGAAGGGAGTTGTTCAATTCAGGACCAGAAAGCGGGATGCTGTTGAGAGAGAGGCCATTTTCTTGTGCACTCAAGTCAAACACAACCCTAATCTGCCCCGGCTTTTGAGGGTGGTACACCTCGAAAATGAGTAAGTACCAGTGCTCTGCATTCTCATGGAGGTTCTGCATGTCTGTTTTCAAAGAGTTTCTCCATGATGCTGATGAAATGTTCATTTCAGGATTTTTATTCAAAGTACGCTGCAAGGAGTGGACGCGAGAAAATGCCTGAGAGCGGTTAATTGGGAGACGTGGCCTGGGCGATCTGAATGGCAGACGGGCAACCCAGTTGTTTTGTTCATCTCTCTTGAACTCTGTGTGCATTGTTTCCATAAATGTCTCATCCTCAAAAGACAAAGCGGGCTTGTTGTCATTTGGTGTTCTCCTGAACACATTAAATCCCAGTTTCTCTTCGGGACGTATACTGGTGGGGAACTGGTTTTTAGAGGTCATGTCTTTGGTCCCTGCCATGACTTGCCTTATCTTTGACATCGATGTCAAAGAACTGGAAAAACTCCGACCTGACCAGGGAGGGGTTGCTCTGGTCGTCAATGAGGGCATACATCTTCACAGCACGTTCTCTTTCGCCTCGTGGGTAAACTCGCACCAAGCATATTTTCACACGGGATCAAGCTGGGAGACCATCTCCGCAGACCTCTGTACACCTGGATGTTAACTCCGAAGGAGAGTTGTGTTGTTGTTCCATGTGTCCCTCTGGCATACAAGACGTTGCTGTTGGCAGGGTAGTGTCTGGATGCATGGCGGTGCAGTGTTCCTCACTTTCACACTCATTGCATTTCAGTTTCACTGGACATTCCCTTGCCATGTGAAAAGCAGAGCAGCACCTGAAACGTCTCCGGTGTTCTTTTAATAACCCTTTACGTTCTTTGAAAGGGTTCATTTTTCCAGAGGGTGTGGCTTGTTGTGGAGCAGACAGAACTTAGCTGGTTCATTTACCCCATTCTCTTTATCATGTTCATCAGCTTTTGCTGCCACGTCAGTTTTGTGGACAGACATGGCAGCCCTCGCACCCTCATGTCTCCCTGCAGCTTTCTCGTTGCGGTGATGACCATGGTTGTTGTTGGTCAGGATAAAGCTGGGGTCATTCCTGGCCTTTGCTTCACCTCGGACAAAGTCAATGAAGACAGAAAATGGAGGAAAGCAGACTTTGTGATGTTCTTTATATCTAATACCAGTAATTTATACCAGTATAAAGCAATTTCTCCTGTAGGTTCTGTGTCAGTTTCTCAACAATGGGATTGATGTCTCGTGGTGTGTGGAGGTAGCTGAGGCCAGGTAAGTATCCGTCGTTTTTTGCTAGGAGTAGCTCTATGAGCAGGCCACTTAGTTCTCTCAGCTTAATGTTTTCTTTTGAACTGAAGCGAGGGAAACTGTCCAGCCACTTGAATAGAGTGATTTCTATCACTTCGGGGGTGGCATAGTACTCTTGAATCCTTGTCCAAGATGAATACAATGCCAATTGGGGATTGGTGACATAAGTTGCTCGGATTCTTTTAACATGGTCTGAGGACTCTTTTTCAAGCCATTTGATGAGCAGGTCTAGCTCTTCACTGGCTTTTAACTCTAGGCCCTGTGTTGTGGTAAAAAAAGAGGACTGCCATGTTCTAAAACTTTCGGGTTGATCTTCAAATCAATATAGTCCGGTGATTACCAACTCCCTGCGAGCCAGATATTTAGCAAAGTCTAGCTATAAAAGTCTAGCTATAAGACTAGCTAAATCAGAGGCCTGAGTGACAGGATGTCTCTGTGTGTTATTCCTAGTGGTTCAGATAGCTTATGTACTTACAGTACATGAGGAGCGATCTTGCTGCTGACAAGCTCTGAATGGACAATTAGAGTATGAAGTGGGAAGCCGAGGTGAATGTGACTGATTCTCCAATGCAGGTAGGCACGTACTTTGTCGTGTGTCCATATAAACAGACCGGGCATCGTGGGGGGATGTATGGCTTACATGCTTACATGCTGGTGACTCTTTGGTACGGAGGGGAGACATGTCTGGAGGGAGATCATCAGGGTTAAAACTGACCTGTGCCTGTTGTTCCACGTATGTCTCCATCCGCTGCTGTACTGCCGTAGATCTTAGCAGATATGCAAAAAGAATCAGTCCAAAATCAGGAGTCAAAGAAATGAACAGCTTTATTGAAATTGGCTCGAGCAAAATCAAAGTGGACTGTGTGCCACACAAGACAGTCAGCCACGATCTGATATCCAGTGATTCCCAGGGTCCTTTTATATCGATTTTACCAGGTCCCATCATAACACGCCACAGTTATCTTCAAAACATGCCCATCTGGCCTGCTCCGAAGATAATGGTGGAATTCCTTCCCATACACACTTTTTTTATATATCAATGGTTACTCTCTCTTTCTGTATCAAGTAATATATTCAGAAAATATTACTTAGCCATATACATTGCGTGGTTATGCCAAACAATTATGCTCTAATGCACAATTAATCATCAATATGGCTTGTCCACTGACCAACCATTCAGCACACTACATACATAACCACCCCCACCTTTGGGCACCAGAATTGTTTTGGAACACTGAATTGTTTTTGGAACACTGTGTAAGAACATAGAAATACATCAGAAACTCAGTTGATTGACAACCTACCATCAAGGTTAGGGGCCAGATGTTTTAGAATCAGAGTTCTAGTCAACTTCTTGTTTAAATATTTTCCATAACAGACTGGTCACTTCTGCAAGTTATTCCCATAACAATCTTGGTTACCTCGGAAGCTCAGACCATATTTGGGCACTGACAGTCCAAACCAACTATGGGCACTTGTTTATAATTCCTTAGCAGCTCTGATAACAGAACCAGGCTCTAGTACTACACTGAAATTATTTTGTCAATTTCTAATAGCTTTTCTAAATATGTTACACACAGTCTAATTAAATATATGAGTTATTCGAACGCTCATACTAATTATATTTTCTTTATTAGCTCTAAAGTCTAAACACTCAATTTGAGGTCCTCTGGGATCCACAGATTCAGACACATGCTCGACCTTGAAGATAAGAGCACAGAGCACACAGCTCTCAAAACAAAACAGAGATGAGCCCACAATTAAAAATGATTACACAATGATCACACAGGAATAACTTCTAACGAACACAGGAATAACTTCTAACGAATCGTCTCTACTTAATGATCAATATGATTTCTAATGATTAATATGATTTCTATGTAATGATTAATAAACATGCAAAATAATGTAATGAATAATAATGAATAAACATGCAAACTGAATAACATATGAAAAATCCCACTGATGCTACCACATAATCCCCCCTACATGGTCTTCAGGAGACCATGTCAGAGCCAATCGAGATGTTACGCCTATTGGGAAAAACCTACGTCGATCATCACCATCCTCTAACGCACATGCAAAAAACTCACTGGATCACATGCATGGGATACACAACACATAAATGATACAAACACCAATACAGATGATACAAATAAAGTAAAATAAAACAAACAAATTCGGGAATAAGGAATACCACAGAAGTAATTAATAAATGCCAAAAGTAAATAGTTGACTTTAGTTAAACCTTCATCAATATTCTCAAAAGGATACAAAGTACATTAGAGAGTCAGTTAACTTCAGCAGTCACACAAAAAGTAAAGATAGAAAACTTAAAAGTGACAATAAACAATGCCACCAAAAATACATTTCACCACTCCAACCAACATCCCCGCCACTCACGGTTCGGCACAAACATCATCAGTATTCAATATAATGCAATTCAACAATTCAAGAAAGTGTAAAGTGAAGGAAAATGAAACGGTAGCACAACGTTGAGTAAATGCTGATTAAATGAGTGTGAATATATGTATGACTACCTGGCTATAGGTATATGTACCAATCAAACTACTAAAATCCAAGTAAAAAGTAACTTGATAATTAAAAGGACAGATAAACTTCATAAAAAAAAAACAACACCCCCCTAGACCGTGGAGTCGCAGGGTCCCTGGCCTAGTTCAAGGCTCAACATTGGAGCATCAGTCAGAATCAGAACTCTGAGAATCCACGTCACCCCCGGGAAACAAACTTGACAACAACTCCTCCTGCCAGAGAGGAATATCCTGTCTCCAATCATTCCCGGCCCCATCACTAGTACGGACAACATCCGCCTTAAACCTGCGGACATCTACTTGCCAGAGGCCCCTGAAATTTGTCGGATCTATCGAATGGGGTGACATTAGCTCACTCCTGTTGTTGTTCCCCCACTTCAGCTGAATATCGTGTTCGTCAAATATGTAAGTCGCTATATCCAGGAACCTTTTACTCTCAGGCCCCGTATAAATTATATTTTGCTTCTCTTGCAAGACGCCTGCCAGAAAATAAAATTGCTCGCGCACCTGAATTGGCGCACTTAAATTTTCATTCTGAAGATGCCGCCCTGTCACCCTGGGGAAAGACATCACCAGCTCATTGGGTTTGTTTAATCTTTGTAATGGGTTTCCCCAAGCCACCCTGGGGCACCTGCCGGAGGGCAGGTACCTCAGGGTTTCAATGTTAAGAGATCCAGGTACATAGGGCCAAAACTCACACTCTTCTGCGAAGTACCTAGTCAAAGGAAACCCCCCACAGGTACTATTCCCATCATTATCCCAGTACCTCAAAGGGAAGCTCACTTGAGGCTCCTCTGGAGTCTCCATTCCATATTGGAAGACATTATCACCCCGAGATGGTTGAATACGGAAACTCTCATTGGGCACAATATCCTTACATCTGTCATACCAGTATTCCGGCCTCAGAGCTGTAATGGGGCGTATCCTTCTCAGATCCATGGTTGTTTAAGAATGGAATCACCTGTCCCCGAGTCGTCAGAATCCGAATCGTCTGCCTTCTGGTGGGAACCTGGAACGCTAAGATACACGTCATAATCAATTACTGCCAGTTCAAAGCCAGGTCTTTGTGAAGGCAGTGTAAGCGGCATTTGCTTAGGGATATTACGGCTAATCATACCTTGCATCAGAGGAAAGCATCAGCAAACGATTATTCCCATAACTACAATAACAAGACCTATTTCTAACATTTATCTTTCCCCACTGTGGAAATAAGTTGTTAAACCAACCAGCCCAACTTTTATCATGGCCAGCATTATCTGATACTTCCTGTCTTAACCCCTTCAGCTTATCCATCGCCCTTGTAAAGGAGCCATCTGGAGCCGTATTATTAGGGATAAAGGTACAACATTCCTTCCCAAATCTAACACAAACTCCTCCACTATCTGCCAATATCCAATCTAATGTTATTCTATTCTGCCACGTCATCCAGCTAGTTGCATCTAACTGCTGTCCCAATGCTACTAATGCATCATCTGTGTAATTAATAAATCTCTGTTGGTTGTAATACAGATAATTCGCCCACTCTGAGTTCTTATTAGGAGAGATCCAGATTAATATAGATTCTAACCCTGCTAGGATTTCGTTGCAGCTTTAAACTGCTCTGGAATTCCACGAGGCTGCCCAATTGAGTCAATGTACACTCCCGGATCCCTCTGATAAGCCCTTTTTACCCTCTTATCCACAGGCTTATCTTCTTCCCCTAAGTCCTTAACAATTCCCACTCTAACTTCCTGTTCCAACATTACTCTTGCACACAGTCCCATCCAGTTCTCTGGCAGGTTAGATCTTAACCCTCCTTCCTTTCCACAGAGCCACCAAATGTCGGCCAATCTTACACTTTGCTCTCTAGTTGCCACCCATCCTGCAAATCGTGCCAAGTCAGATCTCATTAAGCCTTCTCTACCTGCACCGAAGATCATCGAATTCAATGGTGGGGAAGTCTTCAGGCACAACTCCTGCACTTTCAGCTGCTGAGGGGAGGAGATTTCTTTCAGCACCTTCCCCTTGACTTGGTTGACTAGGGCCGATAGCACCAGCAGGATCATCACCCATTTCATCAGGGACTGAGGTCGTGTCCCCCCCTTGTTTCCTCGCTGTCACTTTCTTGTCTTTCTTCCTCTTCTGGGATGCCTTGAAGTTCGATGTCATAGCTCTCGCTTGCTTCCTCGCTCTCTTGACGTTCCTCTTGCCCCAAGCTGCGCGTCCCATCGTGTGCACCCTCTTCTGTGGTCTCTGCAACATCATGCACCTCAGGTCCAGTGGCGGGCTGAGGTCTTGTACTGTGTAGTCCGCTTGGACCAGGTCTTTCGTCGTCCGGCTTCTGTTGTTCTGGCTCGTGTGGACGAGCTTCTGGCACCCCTGGTACTTCTGGAACTTCTGAATCCTGTGGCGGTGCTTGCTCCCCGGCCCCTCCTGGCAATGGTGCTGGAGCCAGAATGCAATGATTTAGATGATACCACGTCGGTGTCCCTTCAAACTTGCACAGCCGTGGAAGTTGCTCTCTTAACTCTGGACGGGCCTTCTCTCTTGGGCACGTTTCATTTCCGTCGGAAGACTCTCACATACACGAAATCACCAGGCTTCACTCTAGGTTCGTCTTCAACGACAGGCTGATTCTCCCTTCGTTTCTCCTGATCAAAAATACTACGGTGGATACGAGTCAGCTCAGTCACATAAGCCTTCATACTTAATTCGAGACCCGCCAGACTTGGCCCTTGTTGCAGCATTGAATAAAGAGGGATTGGCATAGGCCGGCCTGTAAGCATTTCATGCGGGGTCAAGCGGGTGGTACGGTTAGCGCACGTACGATAAGCCATTAATGCCAAAGGTAAAGCTTGTACCCAGTTTAGCTTTGTTGTCTCACAAATTTTAACAAATTTTGCCTTCAAAACACCATTCACACGTTCTACCATACCCTGGCTTTGCGGATGATAAACACACCCCAACCTCTGCCTAATTCTGAGCCTCTGCCAAATTTGTTTCACCACCTTATCCACAAACTCCTTACCATTATCTGAACTGATCATTGTGGGAATCCCAAACTGTGGAATTACCTCTCTACACAGGAATTTAACCACTGTATCAGCATTCTTATGTTGGGACGGGACTGCTTCCACCCACCGACTAAATCGGTCTTCTATAACCAGTAAATACCTTTTGCGCTCTACCCTCCGAATCATATCAGTGTAATCCACCACCAGGTGGTGGAAAGGGCCATCGGGTATTCCTATAAACCCTAAAGGAGTAGTGATACCTTTCCACACATTATTTTTAATACACACTTCACACCTTCCCAACGTTGCATCTGTGAACTGCTGTAAATTTGGTGCCAAAATCCCATTTTTGCAATTTTCCTTAGCACTTCTGCTCGAGCACAATGGTCAACTCCATGTGCCTCTAAGACTAACATTGAAAGTAAACCACTGGGTACTACAATAAGGCCGTTGGCATTTCTCCAGCGTCCTTCAGAATCTTTAACAGCTCCTCTGTCTTTCCACAGCTTTTGTTCATAAGGGGGTGCTGCGGCCTGGAGATGTACTATGTCCTTCAATGTTATTTGCTCAGTCAATTCTACAGTCACCATTTGTGCAGCAGTGTTACTCCCTGTTGCTAATCTGGCTGCCTCATCTGCTGCATTGTTACCCCTTGTCACTAGGCTTTTGTCTTTCCGGTGTGCTGGACACTTAATAATTGCTATTTGTTTAGGTAACTTCAGAGCTTCCAATAGTGCATCAATGTACTTACCATGATGGATTGAGGTTCCATCAGTTTTAACAAACCCTCTGGCTTTCCACTTTACCCCAAACAAATGACATACACCGTGTGCATAAGCCGAGTCTGTGTAAATGTTTGCAATCAAATCCTTAGCCAACTTACATGCTTCCGTCAAAGCTATTGTTTCTGCCAATTGGACTGAACAAGGTTGTAGACAAGGCTCAGCTATTCTCACTATCATCTCTCCGTTAGTGTCCATTTGGACCACAGGATAAGCTGCTTTTAATCCTTCCCTATCTCTGTAGCAAGAACCGTCTACGAACAAGTTTACTTCCACATTTGGTATTTCTTTTGCATTTAAATCAGCTCGTAGTTTACAATATTTGTCTACCTCCGACCAGCATTCATGAGGCTCACCGTCATTTATTGTCATTACAGACTCAGCTGGGTTTTTTACTTTACAAACCTTAAGTGTCACATCCGGTTGGTTCAACAACCTTTCCAGTACCTGAATTCGCGGTCCTGTAAGGACAAATCTACCCTTTTCTAGTAGTTCAACTATTTTGTGGTGCGTATGTATGTGAATCGGATACCCCATGGTAACCCTACTGGCCTTATCATACATTAGGGTGATTGCGCTAAGACCTCTATAGCAGGGAGAGAGTGCCTGTTCTACCTCTGAGAATTTACATGAGTAATAGGCCACCGGTTGTTTTCTGTCTAGAACCTTTGACTCTTGCATCAACACTGCAGTAGGAAACTCTTGATCATTTGCAACATATAGCTGAAATGGTTGACTATAATCAGGAAGTTTCAACGCAGGGGCCTGTTGTAATTCCCTTTTAATATTTTCAAAAGCTGCTTCAGCTTCAGCTGTCCACGATAATGGTGCATGCAATTTAGTATGTCCTGCATTTTTCATCAAAGGTCACAAGGGTTCTACCTTACTGGCATAGACCTCAACCCAATCTGAACTATAGCCAGTCAATCCTAGGAATTTCAGCATACCGCGAACTGTCAATGGTTTTGGAGCTTTAGCAACTGACTCTAAATGATCATCTGAGATCCTTTTTTGTTCTCCTGAAATTTTCCGCACCAAATACTCTACCTCAGTTTGACAATACTGTAGTTTCGTCAGTGAAGCTTTGAGTCCCTTTTTTGCCAATCTTGTAAGCACCGTAACAGAATCATTATGACATGTTAACTCTTCAGGGGAACAAATCAGAATGTCATCGACATATTGGATCACTGTACTTTTCAATTGTAGCAACACACTGCCTAACTCTTCCTTTAACACTTGATTAAAGACATGCGGTGAATGTTTAAACCCTTGGGGCATACGCGTATACTGTTGCCCTCTAAATGTGAAGGCAAACAACGGTTGACTTTCCACAGCCAATGGGACACTGAAAAAGGCAGAACACAGATCGATCACAGTGAAATGGGTGGCTTCAGGTGGCATGTTCGTTAACAATGTGTGAGGATTTGGAACTTCTGCAACATAATCCTCCACTATGTCATTTATCGCCCTAAGGTCATGCACCAAACAGTATTTCTGTCCATCAGCTTTCAAGACCGGATGTATTGGCGTGTTAGCTGGAGAACGAATGGGTCTTAACACCCCGGCATTTATTAAGCCTTCTATTGTTTTGGCTATACCCTGTTCCGCTCCTGGTTTTAACAGATATTGGCTCTTACAAGGCAGATGACAATTAGGCCTAATTCTGACTCTAACCGGTTGCGTCCCCTTGATCAATCCCTCATCTGTGTCATGTCGAGACCAAAGCTGGTTGGGCACTTTGGTCAACATGTCAGCTTTTAGGTCTATCTCCCTTTCCCCTTGATAGAGTTCAGTCTCAATGGGGATTTTCACTACCTGGGGTATCCCCAGAGTCGTGAAACTTACTGCTATCCTAATATAATTTCTGTCTGTGCTAATGCTAAAGCAGGGGTGTTCTGTTTGAACATATTCTCTTTTAAGTGCTTCCACAATCAGGGAACCTAAGTGTTTACTGTCATAATCTTCATTCACCAGTAAGCCAATATGAGGTTTGGAATATATAAGCCCATACTCTTTTTTTCAAATACTCACTGGGCTCTATACTAAAGGCAGCTCCTTTACGACCTACATAAATTGCTGAGTTGCACGGACTTGGGTTGTTTTGACAACCATTGGTTGTCACGATCAGGGTCGTCATTTTCCTCTTCATAGTACTTAACTGTACAATGCGCCGGCGTGGCTGGTTCTTGTGCGTTGCAAAGTTGAGCTTGGACGAACTTCTTCCAGGGTTCAAAAGCCTTCTTTACTTCTTGGTCTATCTGCCCGAGCCAGTAAACAGTTTCGTACCAGGTCCCTTTCACTTCCTTTGGTTTACGTAATGGCATCTGGAAGCTAGACGGATCACATGAGGTTAAAACTACTCCATCCGGAGTGCACAGAATTTTACAGTTTAATTGGCACAAAACATCTCTTCCCAGTAAGTTAACTGGGGTACTAGCAGATACCAATACAGCTACTTTTACCTCCTGTTGTCCAACTTGAATATTAACGGGGTTTGTTATGGGGATCAGCTGCGTTTGTCCCGAGAATCCAATGGTCTTAACAAATTTTTCAGACAGGCGAAGATGAAGGGCTTCGTGAGGTTTGATGCAGGTATGGACTGCACCTGTATCAACCATCATCTGTATCTTTTTACCTTCAATGTGAACCTGCAGCATGTGTTCATCTTCGGACCTCTGACTGATGACAGGTAGCTGCCCCTCCCCTTTTTGGTTCTCTGGGCACCGCTAATACCCCTCCGGTCTCCCCTGCCAGGGATTGGCCGGACCTGCTTCTCCTTGTTGCATTCGTGGAACTTGTGGGTACTGCTGATATTCTTGCTGGTATCCCATCTGATTTCTCTGAGGTTGGGGGTATTGGTTGTATTGACCTGGATACCCCCCTTGATCTTGTCTCGGTGGCCTTCTGCATTCTCTGGAGAGGTGTCCTCTCAGGCCGCAATTCCAGCAGATGGCGCCTCTTCCTCCATATCCTCCTCTAAGTTGTCCACCGGCTCCCCTGCCTCTGGGTGCCGTCTGATAGATGATCACTGGCTGGGGCTGTACCAGTGCAGAGGGATGACTTTCCGCTTGCACTTGGGGCACGGGCTGTGGCATTGTTGCAACTGCTTGGACAGCCTGGCTGACCGCTTCTTTTATGGCCTCCTTGAAATCCGGTGTGTCCTCTGTTTTCTCTCCTTGCATAACTGGAGCCTGCAGTTTTTTCTTGGTGTTGCTGAGTTGAAGCTGCGTCAGTTTTCTGTTCTGTTCCAAATCCAGTTCTTTGAGACGTTGTTCCTGCTTCATGTATCTGTCATACACATGACTCACGTGTTCGCAGAACAGGTTCAGTGGCATCGATTTCAATCCTACCACGTCTTCCAGCTTGTTGACAACCCCGAGCGGCAATCCTTTCAGCAAGTTCTCTCTGCAGACCACTCTCAACAGGGGATCGAGTTCAGGATCTTTCCCCAGGTCTTGTTTCCAGCGTCTTGCGTGGTAGTGGATATACTGGCTAATGCTCTGCCCATCTCTGATTGGGTCGGCATACAGCATGTCAGGCCTCACTAGGGTTGGGAATCTTTTCTTCAGTGCCTCGCAGATCCTCTCTCTGACCTTACTGAAGGCATAGCTGTCAAACGCATGATCCATATCAGCGGCCAGCTCGTTGAGGCCAGCTTCCTGCAATACCTCTCTTGTTCGTGCTAACAGGGATTTCACATCCCCCACAGCCAGTGCGGTTCCCTCTGTCAGCTCTTCCAGCTTTGCAATCCATCGATACGCACCCTCAGTGATGTCTGGTAGCTTTCCCATTAACACTTCTGAGTCTGTCGTTGACCAGGGTACATACTGTTCAGTCCCTTTTTTCAGGATTAACGGAGCGTGTATCTTTGTTTCTGTCTCTTTGCCACCTTGTCTCTCTTCCAGCAACTTAACCAGCTGCTCATGTCTTTCCTGAATCAGTGCTGAGGGCGGTTTGCTCCGGGATTGCTGTCTTGTTGTAACTCTGCTTGTCTTGACTCTCGGAGCATCCTCTGAGCTTGGCTCCTTCTCTGCTCCCGATTCGGGGTCGTCCCTTTCTTCCTCACCTTGTTCGCTTTCCTCATCAATTTCTAAAGTCACTCGGGCTCTCGCCTTCCACCCTCTGTACTCTTGCAGCTCTTGCTTTTCTTTCTCCAGTCGCTTCTCCCTCTCGCACAAGTCATGCTCTGTCTTTCGTATCCACTTCTCAATTCTTTTCTTCTTTTCCTCCAAGTCCTTCAAAGCCTCTTCCTTTGCACGTTCCTCTTGCTGGCTTCTGTTACTAATCTCCTCTCGCTGCGCTTGCAAGGCTTCCAGCTGTTGCAGCCCTTCGCGCCTTTCGGTCTCGTAGCTATTCCTCAATTGCTGAGTTGAGTCCAATGCTTCTTTATACTGGGCTGCTGCCTGGGCCCTTTCTTCACTAGAGATGAAGGCCTCGCCATGCATCTCAATAACCTGCTGTATGCATTGTTGGGCAGGCTGGGGATCAGATGGAGCTGTAGGAACTACATATGGCGGGGGACTCTCAACCTTCTCTTGTTGTTTAGCTATTTCGGCTGCCTTTTGCCTAAAAAGCCTAGCTAAGTGAAGTTCCCTAGCTCGCTTTAATTTCCGTTTATTACTCTTATCAGTTGCTTTATACTCTTTAATATCCCGTTCCAATCTTGCACACATTGCATCATTCCAGGTACCACCCCTAGGCCAACCATACAGAAATTGTTTAGTACGCTCAGCCCATTTTTTATCATACTTTTTCAAATCCTTTTCCAAGGCAGGGTTTTCTTTAATTAACAGGTCCAAGACTGTCAACTCACTGTGCTTACTCAGGGACATTGCTTCACTGAATGCACTACAGCGACAGACAATAAAAGGAGATCAGAATTTGGACAGAACCGACCAATATTACCTCACTCACAGTATTGATGCAAATCTCAAAGCTGTATCTGTGCCAGCCATGACTCTACTTTACGTTCACTTGTTGCGTTTTCAATCTGCACGACCCCTGGATGTTTTAATAGTTCTTTTGAATATGTGGAGTGACTGGACCATAAACAAGAACCAACTCCCCAAATCTCTATGATTATTACGCTAAACTTTTCTACCCTCAACCACTTATAACTGGAATCACTCGTATCTACTTTTACACAGTACCTCCAGAGATATGACGTTACTCTTTGGACTAAGTATGTCCTCAAACTCCATTTCTTCTGCCGCTTCCAGGACTTCAGCTTCTGCATTTGCAGCAGCCGGTGCATTTTTAAGATCAAGGGCTTGCTAGCTGGCTTCCAGTAAGGCCTTTTCCAGATCTAATCTAGCTTTCTGCTTCTTTATTTCGAGCTCCTGCTGTGCAAATGCAGCTCTGGCTTGCGGAGCTTCAGCTACAGCTCTGGCTCTTGTGGCCGCACCAGAGATATATATATATATATATATATATATATATATATATATATATATATATATATACGTGTGTGTGTGTGTGTGTGTGTGTGTGTGTGTGTATATATATATATATATATATATATATATATATATATGTGTGTGTGTGTGTGTGTGTGTGTATATATATATGTGTATGTATGTGTGTGTGTGTGTGTGTGTGTGTGTGTGTGTGTGTGTGTGTATATTAGACCGATACTTTAAATTTTGTGGGATTCTTCTTTGATCAGGTTTGTGGCTCTGTGACTTGGGAATACCACAAAGGTTTATAGTAACCGTTTTAATGCACGCGTCACATTACTGACAGCCTGACAGATGGTTGCTTTAGAAATATGCTCAGCATCACTGATTTTGTATAGAAAACCCCCCTTGGCAAAAACCTGGAGTGCAACACAAAGAATTTGCTCCAAACTCAGGGTGTCCACGGAGTGTCATATGAGTGATTGAAAGCGGAGAAAATTGTTAATAGAAATGATAGACTGTGCTGAAAAATGGCAAGGCTCACACAGATAATCATCACGGAACAATGAAACGTTAAAGCGGGGTCTGATCACCCTCTCCTGACAGTGATTCCTCTGTAGTGTTTGTGCTTCGATGTGAGAAACTCATTGTTAGTTGAAGTAAACCTGCCAGCAAGCAGGTTAGCTTCACGGAGTATGTTTCCGGAGTAACTGACTCCAAGTTACGCTGACCTTGCTTTGTGAAACCGAAAACCTAGAGTATCCGTAAACTTCGAGTTTTCACTAAACCTGCTTCCTGAAATACCCCCCTGATTAACTTAATTTATTTTTGTTACGGTTCGCCATGTAGAAACGATAGCGAACCGTCAAAAGAAAATAGAAAGAAGGGGTTGGGACCCAAATGCAGTTAGCTCCAGATGGTAGTAGTGAACTGAAATATAACAAAGAAATAAAACAATAAATAATAGAATGCAAATAAGTGAGAAACTAAATAAAGAAAGTCACCTCAGTGGTTGGGGAGCGAACCCAGGTCGACCACGTCAATCATTAGTGGTATAATCGATCGCTCCACCCGACCACTGAGGGTAGATCAAAGAAACAACCAACAAAAGCCAATCCACCGTGTGTTTGAGGGAGAGCACGCGCACGCGCACACACGTACGCACGCGCGCACACGTACGCACGTGCGCGCACACACACACGTACGCACGTGCGCGCACACAAGCACACACGCACACACACACGCACGCACGCACATGCACGCACGCACACACACACACGAGAGCCGGCTCGCTTTGGAAGGGGCGGGGCTAAGGCTCCGGATCTTCCAAACGAGCTGAACTGAAAATAAATAAACCGAATACAATAAATACAAATAAGGGAACGAAGCGAAGGTAAAAGCTATCGCTTGCCGGCTCAAAAAGGGAAAAGGACAGAGTGAAAGAAAATATCGATCGCTAAAAGCGAAAGGAGACGGAAGTGCCGTGGTAATCAGCGGCAACGCGGAGAGAAAAACAGAAGAGAATGGAGCGAGTAAATTCTCAGCCCTACACTATAACTAATGCCCTGTCTTACCTCATGTCCTTCAGGAGCACTACAAGGCCGACCTCCTTGCCGAGGCCGGTCGTCCGCTGAGCCTATCAAATAAATAGAACAAAACAAAAGGCGATCGGGAGAAAGAAACGGGAAGCTCTGTGGAGAGCAGGTGAGACGGATGAAGTCTCAAGAAACACGCTTTTAAGCGGCCAACAGTGACCAATTCGCATCAGGCAGCATAAGTGGCGTGTTGGAGCGATGATCCGACAGCTACTGCCTGTGACGAGGGTCTTAAATACGCACAGGCTGCAGCTGAGGATCCTTTGCTCTGATTGCGCTGTCAAAGTCTATTGACAGCGCAATCAGAGCGGCTGTCAGGAGTCATGCCAGGAATGTGGAGCGTTGCTGCCACCTATGGGCCATTCCTGGCATGGCATCCTAACAGTACCCCCCCCCGAAGGGCGTCGTCCCGACGCCCGCAAGCGTCCACCTAAGTGCCCCGGGCCTGTCGGACACGTTCGGGGTTGAGCGTTCGACGAAAGGGGAGGCCCTGGTAGGCAGGGCAAACCCCCAGCAAAGGACTGAACAGAACGGGGATGCAGGCGCCGGCAAGTCTGGCGCCTACAGCGGGCCAAGTGCCCCACTCACTGGTCCCGTAGATCAACCCGAGGGCCGCCAGCCGAGGAGCAGGACACCGCAGCGCAAACGCAGAAGCGAGCGACCCAGGAGCAGAGGTCAAAACCGGCAGCCCAGGGACAGAGCCCAGGGCTGGCGATTCATGGGCGGAGCTCGCCGCTGGCGAAAAAAGAGCCGGATCCGACCTGCAGAGGCCGACGAAAAAAGCCGGGGCCAGGGATCTGGCCAACTGCATAGATGCCAAGGACCTCAGAGACGAGGCTAACAAAGGCGACCATGGCGACGCAGGGATCGGTCGTGGCAACTGTGGTGCGGGGTTCGGGACCAGAGATCGCGGCGCAGGGACCGGTCTGCGCGACTGAGGCACAGAGATCGGCGGCAACGACCGGTGCGCGAAATACCCAGGCGTGGAGCCTACTGGCTCAAACGTGGGACCAGGAGGCACAATGGACTCCCGCACGGGGCCAGGCGGCGCCAACAGTGCAACCGTGGAGTCCAGCTGCTCAAACACGGGACTGACTTGCGCGGCGGGCCCCAATGCAGGGCCAGGGGGCGCCATAGGCTCAGGCACGGGGTCTGACTGCCCCAGTGCGGAGCTTGAAAGTGCGTTGAGCCCAGGTTCACCGCTGGGGGGCGCTATGCGCTCACTCGTCCAGCTAGTGCATTCAGTGCGCTTGTGAACAGGGATAGGCGGTACTGTAAGCCTCTCCGTGGAGCCTTCGTGCTCAAACACGGGGCCTAAAGGCGCATAAGGCTCCTGTATGGGACCAGGCGGCACGAACTGCCTCACCGTGGAGTCTTTGTGCTCGAACACGGGGCTAGCGTGCTCAACGGGCCCAGGTACAGGGCCAGGGATCGCCATATGCTCAGGCACGGGGTCTGACTGCCCCGGTGCGGAGCTTGAAAGCGCGTTGAGCCCAGGTTCACCGCTGGGGAGCGCTGTGCGCTCACTCGTCCAGCTAGTGCATTCAGTGCACTTGTGAACAGGGCCAGGCGGTACTGTAAGCCTTTCCGTGAAGCCTTCGTGCTCAAACACGGGGCCTAAAGGCGCATAAGGCTCCTGTATGGGGCCAGGCGGTGCGAACTGCCTCACCGTGGAGTCTTTGTGCTCAAACACGGGGCTTGCGTGCACAGCGGGCCCAGGTACAGGGCCAGGGGGCGCTATACGCTCAGGCACGGGGTTTGACTGCCCAAGTGCGGGGCCAACGGGCCCTCCAGAACAGAGCTTAATTGCTCAGGTTCGAGACCTGTTAGGCCCTCAGTGACCCTGACGAACCTCCTACGGGATCTACGAAGGCGAAACTCCGCATCAATGGCCAGGTCGTAAAGCTCTGTAATAGAGGAGGGCGGCCCGAGCAGATCCAGCTCGCTCAACACCTCCTCATTAAGCGCCCGAAAGAAAAGGGCTATGAGGACCTGGTCATTGAAGCCGGAAGTGACGACAACGTTGTTGAAGTCCCCTACTAACTCCAGGACCGACCTGGTCCCTTGTTCAAGGTCGAGGATCCCAGGGGTCCTAGGAGAGACAGCCCATGACCAAGGGGCTTTCTGAGTACGAGTGTTGCACCCCTGCAAGGAATCAAGGGGCGCAGGAATCGTTCTAAGTGACCGTGACGCGGGGATCGGGGCCAATGATCGCGGCGCAGGAATCGGCCTATGCGACCGTAGCACAGAGGTCGGCGGCAACGACCGGTGTGCAAAACACCCAGGCGTGGAGCTTTTCTGCTCAGACGCGGGGGTAGGTGGCGCAGTGGGCTCCTGTACGGGGCCAGGCGGCGTGAACTGCCTCACCGTGGAGTCTTTGTGCTCAAACACGGGGCTTGTGTGCGCGGCGGGCCCAGGTACAGGCCCTTGGGGCGCCATACGCTCAGGCACAGGGAGCCCATGTTCACCACTAGGGGTCGCAGTGCGCTCACTCTGCCAGTTCGAGCGTTCTGTGCGCTCCTGAATGGGGCTAGGTGGCGCTATAGGTTCTGGCACGGGGTCTGATTGCCCAGGTGCGGAGCATGAGTGCGCGACGAGCCCAGGTTCAAAACTGGGGGGCGCTGTGCGCTCGCTCTGCCAGTTCGAGCGTTCTGTGCGCTCGTGAACGGGACTAGGTGCCGCTACAGACCCTAGCATGGAGCCGGGTGGACTTGAGCCGCAACGGATTCCCTCTCTCCTCTTCCTTGCACGCTGATTGAGGCGGGTCTCTGCCAACCTGGCCAGGTCAATAAGGTGATCAAAGGAAGAGGCGGGTGGAAGGAAGCACAGCTCAAAGTCCACATCATCATGAAGCCCTGTTCTGAAGGGCCCCATGAGGGCCAGCCCATGCAAGCCGCTCTGTGCGGCTAGGGTTCTGAATTCAGCCACGTATTCCTGCACGCTCGCGGAACCTTGATCAATGTTAAAAATGGTCATTGGTTCGGGGGCAGGAATATGTGGCTGGGAGTCCGGATGGATGACGCCGCTGAACAAATCCATGCGTGCTCCACGTGGACGGCGACTGCGGCGAGGGCTGAGCGATCTGGGAGGGGCAGGCTGATAAAAATCCTCGACCCGAGGAGGAAAGAAATCCTCAGCAAGACGATAAGAAAAATCGTCCTCGTGAGGATACGATAACTCCTCAACCCGAGGATAGGAAAAATCCTCCTCAGAAGGATACGAAAGATCTTCATCGTGGGGATAAGAGAATTCCTCATCGAGCTCTACACTATAACTAATGCTCTGTCTTACCTCATGTCCTTCAGGAGCACTACAAGGCCGACCTCCTTGCCGAGGCCGGTCGTCCGCTGAGCCTATCAAATAAATAGAACAAAACAAAAGGCGATCGGGAGAAAGAAACGGGAAGCTCTGTGGAGAGCAGGTGAGACGGATGAAGTCTCAAGAAACACGCTTTTAAGCGGCCAACAGTGACCAATTCGCAATCAGGCAGCATAAGTGGCGTGTTGGAGTGATGATCCGACAGCTACTGCCTGTGACGAGGGTCTTAAATACCCACAGGCAGCAGCTGAGGATCCTTTGCTCTGATTGCGCTGTGTCAAAGTCTATTGACAGCGCAATCAGAGTGGCTGTCAGGAGTCATGCCAGGAATGTGGAGCGTTGCTGCCACCTATGGGCCATTCCTAACATGGCATCCTAACAATTTTGTTAATAAACATCCATTCTGGCATTTCAGGTCGGCAACACATTCCAAAAAAAGTTGGGATGGGGTAATTTATGGCTAGTAATGAGTTAAAAAAAAAAATTTATAATGTGATTTCAAACAGGTAATGTTAGGGTCCGTGCCGCCAAGCCTCGTCTGTCACACTCTGTTTATTTTGGTTTCTGTTTCTCCCGTTCCCCTCACCACTCTTTGTTTACATTTTATCACCCCCCACGTGCACGTTGTTTTGTTTTGGCGAGTGCGGCGTGCGTGTGTTGCGCCGTGCTATTGACTGCCGCTACCACTTTCGATCTCCGCCCAGCTTTGCGCACCTGGTCTGCATCTCCACTCATCACCTTGCTCTATAAAGCTCCCCTGTAAGCAGTCGAAGATCGCCAAATCGTCTGCTGATGTATCCTGGTATCAAGCCTAGTTCACTGGTCTCTAAACCTAGTTCATGTCGCTATTCTTGCCAGCTTTTGTTACCTTTTCCTCATGTAGCCTTAGCCTAGCCATTTGTCTGCTTTGTGTAGCTTAGCTTAGCCTTGTTAGCTATTTTGCTCATTTATTTCCATGTAGTTTATTTCTCTCCGTGTTTTTGTCTCTCATGCCAGGTTTTTGTTTCCCACTTATTTTCTTTTCCTCCCGTCACAGCCTTGCCAAATACCCACCTGGCTCACCCATCACTGGACCAACCTGGAACCCCAGCCTCGCACCACCACAGCACTCTTTTCTGTTGTCTCCTGGTTCGAGCACCTGCTCCTTGGACTCTCACTTGTTTTTCTCTCGTCGTTCTGTTTTTTTTCTTTTTCTTCTTTGTTTTTGCACCTCTATTAATTGCTCTGTTTTTTGACAATAAACCTCTTTTGCTTAGTCAGTTGTCCTCTTGTTGTCTGCATCTTGGGTTCTGCCATATTTTGCCTGGGGAATCTTTGATTCCCCTGTAACAGGTAATGTCAACAAGCGATTATAATCATGACTTTGTACAAAAGCAGTATCCACGTCAGTATCCAGAGTCTTTGAGGAGCAAATGTGTGCTGAGGATCTCCTGTTTATCAACAAATGTGTAAGAAAATTATTAAAATAACAGACAATGTTCCTCAAAGAAAGACTGGAAGGGATTTACATAGTTCAGTCTTAAGTTTTTCTAATTTGGCTTGTTTAGCATTGTCTTGTTGATTAAATGCTTGGATGTCCCTGGACAATATGTCATCTTGAAGGACTTAATGTTGCTCTAAAATCTCAATGTACTTTTCTGCATTAATTCTGCCATCATGGACCTGAAAATGACTTTTGCCAAGGGCACTGACACAACCCCATACCATGAAAGCTCTTGGCTTTTGGACTTGTTGCTTGTGGGTCCTGGGGAGCTGGAACTTGCCATCTGCACAACTGGTGGGAGCATTCTGTTATGTGAGAGTCAAGGGATGAACAAGCGAATGCATGGTTCCAGTTCAAAACACCATAATTCATTATAAAGTTCCCCAAAGTACATAAACAAGGCACACAATAAAGAAAGAACACAACAATAATAACGACGAGAATAATAATAGTAGCAAAGTAACAATAATAATAACAGCAACAGCAATTATAATAAGGTGATAGATACATTTTAAAGATGCGCTGGGACACATCATCAGTGATGTAATCTGGGGTCATAGGGTGTTTCGGGTCTTTTAACATCGGACACCCTCGCCCAGGCGACCCTGCCATTGGTTGATCAGGCCCTGGCCTGTGTCCCAGCAGCATTTGCCCAGCAGGTTCTGCCCTCTTGATCCAAAGCCACCTATTGGCTTTTTCTGTGGCTTCAGTTGCAGATCTGATTGCCTTCCTCTTTGCCTGACCAGTGATACCCAGTGGTGTATAAACCCTGCAAAGGGATTGTCCTGCAAAACCTCTGCATTCTTGCCTCCTGCATTTATCCACCAGCTCCTGGTACTTGGCACGCTTCCTCTCATTTGCCTCCTCCATGCATTCTTCCCAGGGAACTGTGAGCTCCAGCATGATGCATGGAATCCAAAATTATGATCATGTATGGTCGAAGTTGTGTTGTTTTTATTGTAGCTGGAAACTTAAAATGCCTGCCAAGGCCCACTTCCAGCTTCCAGTCAGTGGCAGTGGTGAGGAGACCAGACAGTACCTGTGATGGTGCCCGGGGCTTTTCTCCAGCTTTGTGGAATATGATGGGCTTCGGCTTGTGGTAGCCCTTGACAGTGCTGATGGCAGTGTCTATACTCTCAGCAACTGCCCGTAATACCTGGTCGTGGTGCCAGCAATACTACCCATCCTCAAAGGCTAATGGGCAGCTACTAAGCAGGTTTTCCAGGGATCCCGTTCCTGGACAGAGTGGGCAGGTTGGTGTTTCACTTTTAACCCAGACATAGAGGTTTGTTGAACTATGTATTACATCATAGACAGCTTGGATTAGGAAGCTGATCCGATGGAAGTCTGCTTTACAGATGCTGGAAAAGGTGATCTTCCTCTGAAACACATTTTCCCATTTAGTCCAAGCTCCTTACTGTCCCATTCTCACCATACCACTAGCTTGAGCTTCCTCCACACCTGCCCGTACTTCTTCCTGAACAAGGTGCTGATACGCTTTGACTCAAGCTTTATCCACCCTAGCTACTGGGAAGTAGCCAATGCCTGCATGCCCTAATGTTATTGGGCCCACCAGCACCTTCTGCCTCAGTCGGCATTCTGCCACCTCCAGGATTTTGGCAGCACTCCACTTCCTGCCAGTTTGCACCTGGATGCCAGCTGCTGCCACTTCCCGTCTCCTTGAAACCATAAACTCCTCAGCCAAACTACTGACTGGGAGTTGCAAGATGTTACTGATACTGTACAGAGCTGCACTGCACAAGCTATGAGTCAAGTCGAGCCATCTTTGCCACAGGATCTGGGGCAGGATGGAATGCTGGTAAATCCAGGCTTTGAACCTCCCTGGGAGACCCGTGTTTTTCACCTTACACAGCTAGGACTCGAGCTTTGCTGGTTTCCTGGATGGTAGAAGAATCCTTCAGGCTGCAGTCAAAAATTTTCCCAAGGCTTTTGACTGTCTGCTCTCTAATGGACAGGATGGTAGTTTCGGCCAGTAAAAAATGGAACCTGTCCACTACCTTCCCCTTCTTCAGGACTAAAGACCACGATTTTGCTGGCTTAAAGCTCACCCTTGCCCATGTGATGAGTTTCTCTAAACCTTGGAGAATCCACCTGCCTGAGACAGATGTGGTGGTGACAGTCAGGTCATCCATGAAGGCTCTTATTGGAGGCTGTCACACTCCAGACTTCATCAGGGGGCCCTGCACTCTACATCTGCTGACTTGACAACCATGTTCATGACAAGGGCAAAAAGGATGACTGATATGGTGCAGCCTGTTATTATTCCTTTCTCGAGGCAGTGCCAGCCTGATGTGCCTGACTCAGCAGTGACTCTTAACCTGAAGGTACTGTAGTAATCCAGGATGAGGTCTATGATCTTGCTGGGTATATTTTGTCGCTGTAGAGCAAGCTCTATAACTTTGTGTGGGATGGATCCATACGCATTTACAAGATCCAACCATAACACAGTCATGTCTCCTTTTCCTTCATGAGTCTCCCTAAAGAGTTGTATAATGACTCCAGTGCATTCCAGACAGCCAGGCACTCCAGGAATCCCTCCCTTCTGGACATGTGTGTCAATATAGCTGTTCTCCAGGAGAAACTCAGTTAGTCGTTGTGACAGTATGCTGAAAAATAACTTTCCTTCGATACTTAGCAGTGAGATGCTTCTAAACTGGCTAATGTTCTTCGAGTTTTCTTTCTTGGGATTCCATACACCTTCAGCACACCTCCACTGGTTGGCAACTCTTCCCCTGTGCCATATCACCTTCAACATCTTCCAAAGTTGCCATAGGATTCGTGGGCAGCGCTTGTACACAGTGTAGGGGACTCCACTGGGGCTTGGGGCTTGGGGCAGAGGCAGTCCTGGCTCCCTTCACCACCTCCAGAACATCTATCCACGTGGGCTCCCTCACAAACTCCACAGTTGGAATTTGTGGGCTTATGAGGACCTCATGTGGCTCCAGCTCCAAGTCCCTCTCTGGATCACTCAGGGTGTTCTGTAGGAAAGAGTTTATCTCCTCAGCTTCCGCCACAGTTGTCTTCCAATAGCTTCTTGGTGAAGGTGAATGGGTTGGAAATGAAGGCAGCCCGCTTCCTTGCTCTTTTCTTTTCCCTCCTCCAGTGCCACTCAGCTCTACAAAGGATCATTTCTTAGGAAGGGTCATTTCGAAGGCTCTTTCTTAGGATGTCACGGAGCTCAACTAGTGATTGCTTTTCTTCTTTGCTAGCTTTCTTATACTGGCATGAAAGGCTTTGGAGCTCTTGGCGCAGCTGGTGTATCTTACTAGCTCTGCAGTTCATTGTGTAGGTGGGCTTGATGGTCCTGCTCTCAACCCGACCAAACCTTTCTGTGCCATAACTGACTATAATTTGTGTCAAGGACTCAAGCTGGTGGTCCACTCCCCCCTGGTAGTGGTCTCTATGACCTTACTAATGTCTTCATCAAACTGAGACCACATAGTCTGGTTATTAGCTGGAGGCCACTTGATCCGAGCTGTCAACTGTCATGCATAATGCGCTGGGACCACTAACAAAATGCATAATGATAATACTAATAAAAAAAAAAACCTAATAAAAATAATACTAGAGATCATGATAACACAGAAACAAAGTAAACTAAGGGAAAAACCACAGCTAACCCAAAGCTAAGGGAGGAGGAGCTAACGAAGCTAAGCTGGCTGGAAGTAGCCAAGACTGGCAGGGAGAAGCTGACCTCACTGGAACAGATGACCTCCGGAAAGGCCTCACTGGAATGGACGGCCTTTGGGAAGACCCCACTGGAACGGACGGCCTTCGGGAAGGCGCCACTGGAACGGACAGCCTCTGGGAAGCTTCCATAGCAAGGGACAGGCCCCGGGAAGGCCTCACTGGAATGGATGACCTCCGGGAAGGCCTCACTGGAACAGTCGGCCTCCGGGAAGGCCTCACAGGAATGGACGGCCTCTGGGAAGGCCTCACATGAAGACTGTACCAATTGTAAGTCGCTTTGGATAAGGGTGTCTGCTAAATGCTGTAAATGTCCCAGTTTGAGTCATTAGTTTTGGACTTTCCTTAGCTTTTTTGGCATAATCATATACATAGACTGCTCTTATGGGAAAATCCTATCCTGAAGACTAACCCTGAATCCACTTTGCATGCATTTCTGACTTCCAAATCCCCCTGACTTGTCTAATGTCCCTGAGATTTAATATGATTTCTTATCAGTTTTCTGTAAGAATTGTACCTGCACCTTATCACCCATTGCCCATATGACTGTGCTATTTATCTCCTTCATGGTGTACCTCTTCCCATAAGCAGGTTGTGCCTGAAGAAGGGAACTACCATCTTTGGAGGCTTACTAACACCCCTGTGGTATTCCCACAATGATGTCCTCAGGAACTACAATTGTTTCATTTTTGTTTACATAGACGATATCATTTTCCTTTCCAGATCTATTGAGGAGCATGTACTGCATGTTCTGGTAGGTCCGTGCATCACTTCTCGAGAACTGCCTGTTAGTGAAGGCAAAGAAGTGTGACTATCACAAGGACTCTTTAGCCTTCCGGTTGTTCATTATTGAGCATTGCAATATAAAAGTTGATCCCTAAAAACTTTGTGCAGTTGTGCAGTGGACCACTCCCTCGTGTTGTAAGAGCCATACAATGCTTCCTCAGGTTTATACATTTTTACAACCACTTTATATGATAGCCAATTTAACTCATCTAATGGCCACCAAATGTAACGCAGGCTAGGACTGTTATGGTACGTCATGTTGCTCAGGGCTGGCGAACCGTTAAGGAATAAAATAATAAATATATTTTATTTTATTCAGAGTTAGGACCCAAGTGCAGTTAGCTCCAGATGGAATTAGTGAACCAAAATGAGATATATGATAAGCAATAATAAATAATAACCAAGCCCACAGTTAATGCGGGACCTGGGACTCGAACACCTGAAGCCTAGTGTCAGAGACGAGTGTAAGCACGGTTTTCCACGGCGCCAGACACTAGGACCTGAGAGGAAGAGCAGGTAAGCTGAATGGCAGACAAAGGAGACGCCTATAGCGGACTCAGAATAAGGTTTCAACCGTCTAAAAACTATGACGGAAACCAAAGGAAATATGAGACGCGCGCTGATGGGCAGCGTGACCAAAAACGGACGTATTAACACGAATATTTCACAAGATTAAAGCGTGGAGCGCTTCCAGCCCGAGCTCTGTTCGCTAGAGCTCGGCTGCGCCAGAGAAAGCCGAAGTGTACTGGGGGTGCGCGTGCGCGTGCACAGTGCGACAACAGCGTGTACAGAGTTACAGCGAGGGAATCACTCACGCTGAGATATTCGCAGAGGAAACTCACGGTCCTTCCGATTCCATGGGAGCATAAGTCAAAGCAGAAAGCCTGCAAAGAGCAATGTCACGGTCCTCCCTGTACTAAGGGAGCATGAGGCTGATGCAAGTCCCCAGCAGGCTCGTACCATGGATACTCCTGGCCAATCGCTGACTGGAGTGTGGCACCAAAGCCGGGGGGAGCGTTACAGTGAGGGAATTGCTCACGCTGAGCGACCAGATGGCAGATAAGAGGGAGAGGAGCCTTGGGCTGGTGACGAGCTTTCCCTAGTCCTAGCAGCTAAGCCCTGAACACCTTACCTCGAGCTTTGGGCTCTACTCGGCCCACCTTCTAATCAAGATGGGTCGTACCTTTATCCCTACAACCGGAGCAAATATGAGAAAACGATAGAGGCGGGTGAGGCCTCGTGCAAGCGGTATGCGAGCCGTAGGCGAGGATGCGGTGCCTGTCAGTGGCAAAGCGTGCTCTTAAATAGTACTACTGACAGGTGCAAGCACTTCCCAACACAATCACGCTGCCAATCAGTCATGCCAACGTGAATGCACTGGTATATGGGGATTCCACATGATAACTGAGCCAACACTGGCCTCTACTGTCAGCTCAGGGGAATCTCCATTAAAGTGGGGAGAAAACACGCTGCCGTGAAGGGCCAACACTGGCCACTAACGGCCAAAGTATAGGCCCTAACAAGGACAGACAGAATGGGAGAGATGTGTGCAGGTTCCAGTAAAACAAAAAAGGCTTTTATTAACAAAATGATAAACACTACACAGGAAAACTGAGCTAACCAAAACAACCAGAACGTAAAAAAAACAATAAAACAAAGGATGCATACGAGAAACAAGGTAACTCAAAAAAGGGTG
Source organism: Ancistrus triradiatus (assembly GCA_025084515.1). Classification (NCBI taxonomy): domain Eukaryota; kingdom Metazoa; phylum Chordata; class Actinopteri; order Siluriformes; family Loricariidae; genus Ancistrus; species Ancistrus triradiatus. The sequence continues at coordinate 118,923 of JAJAGP010000699.1, read as the reverse complement.
AACAAACTAAGATGAACCACAGAGAAAATGAGGAGCGTGGGAAACGCGTAAGTAAACAAACAAGCGTGCCAACAAAACTGGCAGAACATGGAAGCTAAAAAGTGAGGAGGTAGCTCGAGGATAAATCTAGCAGGGGCTAGCATGAAGCTAAAGCTAGCGGGACACTAACATGGCGCTAGCGCTGGTCTAAAGTAAAGCCAAAACCGTGGAAGGTAGTCCAATACAGAAGGAGACAAAAACAGGAATAAGTCCACGAACGGACGGAGACACAAACAATAATGGACAGGCAGATAATTCAGCACGGACAGGACGTGAAACAGGCAGGCAATCCAATATGGACAGAACCGTAAACAGGCATGTAATCCAATATGGACGGAACTGAAAACAGGCAGGTAATCCAATGCGAACGGAACGCGAAGCAGGCAGGAAAACCAATGTGGACAGAACACGAAACAGGCAGATAATCTAATGCGGATGGAATGCATACGTCTCTCAGCGCTCCACAGCTGAGTCCAATCTCTATTCCATCAGCTCTGGGATTGGTCCTTGAATGTCACATGCCTGTCCAGAAATCTGTGAGCAATGTTGCTCAGTGTGCTCACAGTGGAGTTAAGCGGAAGGGAAAACTCATTTTTGAGAAGAGGCGTGACACTAGTGTGGACTTGCCTTACCTAAACTGCCTTCTGCTTCTGAGACTTACTAGATTTTCTGAGATTTAATAGTTAATAATGTGTTTTAAAATTATGGGATCCCTTACAGTATGACATTATATTTCTGAATAAATATGAACTATACCATCATCAGATTTTAACACAAGTTCTAAAAGTAGATAAATAGAACCCAGTTAAACAAATGAGACAAAAATATTATACTTGGTCATTTATTTATTGAGGAAAATAATCCAATATTACATATTAGTGAGTGGCAAAAGTATGAGAAGCTCTAGGATTAGCCGGTAATTTGAAGGTGAAATTAGAGTCAGGTGTTTTTAATCAATGGGATGGCAATCAGGTGTGAATGGGCACCCAGTTTTATTTAAATAACAGGGACCTATCAAAGTCTGCTCTTCACAACACATGTTTGTGGAAGTGTATAATGGCACGAACAAAGGAAATTACTGAGGATCTCAGAAAAAGAGTTGTTGATGCTCATCAGGCTGGAAAAGGTTACAGAACCATCTCTAAAGAGTTTGGACTCCACCAATCCACAGTCAGACAGTGCTTACACACACCTGCACAAAAAAGCCCCCACAAAAAATAAACAAAGAAAACAAACAAACAAAAAAAAAACACCTGCAGTGTGTTTCTTACATTTACTTTGTCTTTTCTTTCATTGCAGACAGTATGAACCCATGTATGTTTTATATTTGTCTGGTCAACTTCATTTCATTTATTAATACATATCTAGTCCTGCATTTCATAGCTGCAACATATTCCAAAACAGTTGGGACAGTAAAGCATTTACCATCTTGTAATATTGCCATTTTTTCTCACAACACATAAAACACCAAGGATGTAAAACAAATTGTTTCAGGTGTTATTTTGGCACGTTCTTACAAACACGAGGTCTACGGGGTCACCACTGTCACATTTTACATTTCTAAATTCTCCACACATTCTCTATTGGGGACAGTTCAGGACTGCAGCCATGCCAGTCCAGTACTCACTCCCTCTTCTTCCACAGCCATGCATTGTTTTGTTGAAAAATGCATGGACAAAAAAAATGCATTTTTTACAAAAAATAATGCATTGTTTTGTTGCAAAATATGTTGTCATAAAAGCAGCATGTGTTGCTAAAAAATTGCAATGTACTTTTCTGCATTAATACTGGCATCACAGAAGTATAAATTACCTTTGCCGACGGCAGTGATGCAATCCCATAACCTGACAGACCCTGGCTTTTGGACTTATTGTTGATAACAATCTGGATGGAGACATAGTTAACGTAAGGCTTTTTTTTGTGCACAGTAATGTTTTAAGTGGTAGTTGGTGAATGTAACTCCATGTTGTAGTGCTTGACAAAGGTTTGCCAAAGTAATCCATTGTAGATGTGTTTATATCAGATATTGATTAATGACAGTTCTCGATGCAGTGTTGCTTGAGGGATCAGAGATCAGGGAAGTTCAGCTTAGGCTTGCCTTTTATGTATTGAAATTCCTTCAGATTCCTTGAATTGTTTAATGATTGTGCACTATAGAGGGATAAATATGCAAATCCTTTTCAATCTTTCTTTGAGGAAAATTGTTCTGGAACATTTCAATAATATCCTCATGTATTTGTTGACAAACTGGAAATCATCTGCCCATCTTTGCACCTAAAAAACGGTTTTGTGGATACTGCTTTAGTATCATGATTGCAATCACCTATTGACATCACCTGTTTGAAATCACATATTTATTTTTACGCCATTACTAGCCCTAAATTGCCACTGCCACAATTTTTTTCTAATGTGTTGCAGATCTGAAATGCAGGAATTTATGTTTATTAACACATGTAGCTCTGGATGCTGAAGACTCTAGATGTTGGTCAAAGTCAAATTTATTTGTATAGCGGTTCTTACAATGTAGCATTTTACAAAGCAGCATTACAATTTTCTATTATCTTCTATTATCTAAGCCCAAAGCCCAAATTGAGCAAGCCTAGGGTGACAGTGACAAGGAAAAACTCCCTACACCGGGTTTACTGGTGGCTAGACAGTTTTGGTTGGTGGAATATATTCAGTCCAGCAGTGGGACTGAATTATATAAAAAACTCCAGCAGCACTGCAGTGCCACTGCCATGTCAGTGGCACTGCAGTGCTGAGAATGATCCACCTACACCTGATCCGTGGTGGTCCTGTGTGGGTCTTCACCATTAGACCAACAAAGTAAAGGGGACTAACAAAGTATGTAAAGGAACAGGATACAGACTAGAGTCTGTAATTGTCATATATGCATAAAATATATGTATTATAAAATAATATAGTAATATAGACAACCTCATATTAAAAAAAACAAATATTAAGAAGTTTCTACAAATAATTGAAAGTCAATTTGACCAGACAATAACAACAAATAAATAAAATGGTGAGTAGCCAGTATCTGAATTATCTCAAATATTCAAGATAAAGGAGAATGTAGTTATTGGCAAAAGAAAAAAAACAGTGTTTCTAAAATTAGCTTTTAGGTTTGTGCGTTCAAAAGGCTTATGGACACAAATAAAAGCCCTAGTAAGATTACAAGTTTAAATACTCTGAAATGAGTTCTTGCCTTAAAAGGTGTTGTTTACCTGCTTAATAGCTGACAATAAATATAGCTGTGTGTCTAAGTTAAATGACAATGTCGCATGCTGAATTTTGTACATTGTATTAAACTGCAGATACTCTTCCAATGAATGTGGAAATGGAAAGACTGTGTCACAAAGATCTGAGCTTCTTAAATATTACAAGACTCAACACAGACACTATCAGAAAGACATGGATAAACTTGTCAAGGAGTAACGTTCTAATGTTTAATGTTCTAATACTGTATATCTATTTCTAGAGTCAAATACAGTTTATGAACCACACTCAATAGGAAGTGAGTTACATCGGATTTTGTGCATTTGTACTTGTCAAGAATTTTGACATATTTTTCCTCAATAGTTCAAGTTAAGTCAAGTCAGATCTATTTATCTAGCGCTTTTTACAATGGAGCATTGTCTCAAAACAACTTTAGATTAGCAAGTTTAGATTATCTCCTAATATCTACGTCCAATCACAAATTGAGCAAGCCTAGGGTGACAGTGGCAGTGAAAAACTCCCTAAGTGTTATGAGGAAGAAACTTTGGGAGGACCAAGACTCAAAAAGGGACTCAGCCTCATTGGGCGTCGTAGATGATAAATCTAAGAATGAAAGTCATGGAGTCATACTTCAAATAAAAATGAAAGTCATGGAGTTGTAATTCAAATAAAATGTAAAATTTGCACATCGGCATTAAGTGGACTGGGTATGATGGGGCTGGAGCTTATGATGGAAGCAGCTTGAGTGAAGCTGCAGCGAATGAACATCATGTGTGAGGCTAGAACTGGTACCGGAACACAGCTCTAAGAGAAAACAGAAAATGTAATTAGTTATTGATTAAGAGCACAGTGTCTATTAACAATGACTGATGCCATGGGTAGCAAGAGACCCGGCAGCATTAGCTATAGCAGCATAGCTAGAAAGAGGAGAACTGGAATGTGACACAGCCAAGAGGGATCACATGAGACATCGGCAACCACACGGGAGGCAGAACACAGCAGCCCAACGTCTCTGATCACCATAAGGCACTTTGACTATGAACCCCCAGCTCTGCCCTTAGTCTAAGGCAAGGACGCACGAGTCAAGATCACGAGGACCAAAGCCCAGTTCAGCCAGGCTGCCCACCCGACACTCCCGGCTAACGGACGAGGCAGAAAGGCCAGACATGGCTCCAGTGGCTCAAGCCATGCATCCCGGTCTAAATCTAGTCAAAAGCCTGAGCAAAAAAGTATGTCTTTAGCCTAGACTTAAAATTTTGGAGAGTGTCTGAGTCTCGAACGAAAGTGGGAAGTTTATTCCATAGTTGGGGGCCATGTATGAGAAAGCCTTTCCCCCTGCTGTGACTTTTTTAATTCTATGAACTAAAAGAAGTCCTGCACCCAGCGAACAAAGTAGAGAAGCTGGATTGTAAAACTCTAAGAGTTCACTCAGATAATGTGGGGCCAGGCCATGTAGAGCTTTATAAGTTATAAGAAGTATTTTGTAGTCAATGCGGAATTTAACTGGTAACCAGTGCAGTCATGATAGAACAGGACTGATATGATCAAATTTTCTAGTTCGAGTTAGAACTCGGGGAGCTGCATTCTGAACTAATTAAAGTTTATTTATAGATTTACTGGAGCATCCAGTAAGTAAGGCGTTACAGTAATCTAACCTTGAGGATATAAACACATGAACCAGTTTCTTTGCATCATTAAAAGAGAGGATATTTCTAAGTTTAGCGATATTATGTAATTGAAAGAAAACAATTCAAGTGATGCTGCTAATGTGCGCATCAAAGGAGAGAGTTTCTGGGTGACGGTGCATGGCTACCAGCAGACAGTTGATTAAGCCAGTCTGTCTGCTGCCTGACCCCTGCTCTGGATAGTCAGCCCCTAACCAATCCAGACATAAGACTATGGGAAATGTTGCAGGAGATGAGAGCAGCACCCTCCCGAGTGGGATGGACACCGTCCCATCCTAAAAGGTCAGGCTTACCCTCAAAGGCTGTCCAGTTGTCTATATAGCCCATGTTGTTGTCAGAGCACCACTTGGACAGCCAGCAGTTCAGCGACCATAACCTGCTGTAGGCTTTTTCACCTCACTGCATTGGGATGGGGCCAGAGCACACTACTGCATCAGACATCGCCTTCGCCACTCTAACCACCTCTACAAAATTAGCCTTAGTAACCTCTGACTGACAAAGGCGTATATCATTAGTTCCTACATAAATAACTATCCTAGAGAATCTGCAGCTCTCGAGTTCACTAAGACTCGTTACAATGTCCGGCACTCTGGCTCCCGGGACACATGTAACTGTAGCTACTGGTGTCCCTAAAGGGGTAGCTAGTTTCACGTGTTGTAAAATAGAGTCACCTATGACCAGAGCTCTTTCAACAGGCTGCTCAGTGGGTGCATCACTGAGGAGGGTAAACCTGTTGGACACGTGAACAGGTAAAGAGTGGTGCTCTCGTGGGCTAGCCTTACGACTACATCGCCGAACTGTCACCCACTTGCCCTGCAGAGAGGGCTCTGACAGGGTGGGGGCACTAATTTCACCTGTGGCATCCAGATCTGCTAAGCTAGAAGCTGAGCTAGCTTTCTCTAATGTCTGGATGCGCGCCTCTAAAACTACAATTTTCTCCATTAGACTGGCTACAAGCCTACACCTATCACAAATAAAATTTAAACTAATGATGGAGGAAGCATAGCTAAACATGCCACACTTGGCACAGGCAACAAGCGCAGCAGAAGCTGTGTTAGTACAATTAATGAATTAAAGGTACTTAGCTTCGAGTGGTGTTGTGGAGTGCCGAGTGAAGATATGGTTCAGCTGATGGTCCAATGCAATGCTTGATTAAAGCGTTGATGGAAAGTTTATACAAAACATAAAAAAAAAACTAAGTCTCACAAAAAAAGGTGGGAAAAGGCTGTAAAAAAGTTATAAAAACACACACTACTGCAAGAAGACGCAACTCTGGTACTTAGCTAATGGCTAGTTACTAGCCTGTAAAGTTACTAAATAATGATTAGCAGCGAAAAATATAATCCGCCGGTACCAGAAGAAAATGATTAAGATGTTGTAAAAAGTACTATATATGTGATACAGATGTGTTCGGGAATTAAAATAGTTCAAAGGTAATAACCTACTAACAGCTGCAAAACAGCGTGTGAAACCTGCTGTGAGAAACCTGCGCTAATCTGTCTGGGTTGTCAGATCCTCAAAATCCTCGTGTCAGTGGTCAGTGTTCTCTCTCAGCATTCTCTCTCAGCGTCTGGGTCTCATTGGGTTTGTAATCTCGTAGTCTTGTGATAGTTCAGCTGATTCAAATCAGAGTTGCTAACTGATGAGATGATGATGTTAATTTAAATTGGTAGTGAATTCTTCAAGTCAAGTCAAGTCAGATTTATTTATATAGCGCTTTTTACAATGGAGCATTGTCTCAAAGCAACTTTACAAGTTTAGATTATCTCCTAATAACTACGTCCAATCTCAAATTGCGCAAGCCTAGGGCGACAGTGGCAAGGAAAACCTCCCTAGTTCTAGGAAGAAACCTTGGGAGGACCAAGACTCAAAAACGGACCCAACCTCCTTGGGCGGCGTAGATGATAAATCTAAGAGCGAACTAAAGTCATGGAGTCAAAGTTTGAAAAGAATGTGAAGTATGCACATCGACCTTAAGTGGCCCAGGTATGATGATAAATCTAAGAGCGAAACTACAGTTACTACAGTAAGTAATTCTTAACCCCATACACCCTGTTTTTCCTGGCTCCTTCTGCTCAGTTTGTTCTTTCCTCTCTTCTCCTGGTCCCTGTGTGTTCTTGGTTCATGTGTCTAGTGTGTTCTTTGTTTATTGTAGTTTTATGTTTTGATCTCTTTTAGCTTTGGTCGGTCTGTGTTAGCTATTGCCTGGTTATCTCCCTTTTAGCCTTTTTTGTTAGCACATACCTGTTAGCTTTAGCATTGTAGCTGTTACCGTTTGTTCTTGTTAGCACTGTGTGTGTATATTGTATTAGCATTGTCTGCTCAGTTAGCATTGTTATCACTGTGTGTTTGTGGTAAGTTCACTTTGTGTTTGTTTGTCCTGTTCTTCTCTCAGTTAATGGTAAATAAACTTTTTACACTTGCATGTATGTGTACCTCTGTCTTCCTTCTGTTTCCCCAATTCACCCAAGGTTTATAGAATGTCAGACACCAACAAAGATGCAGGGAGAGTGCCCCTGTCCTACGTAAGATGTGGTTGGAATCGTCAGATGATGAATGCCCTGATGATTACTTCAGGTGGGAGTATCAGCCGCCCTTAACTCTAGGCAGCATGACATAGAGGTTGTTTACCCCTCCACCAATCTCCGGAATTTGGCACCTGCTGTCGCACAGTCTGCCAAGAAACACCGAAGGTGCTTACCTACCTGCACATCACTGTCACTGCACACTACATTCGTGACTGTGAAACAGCACACTAGCTCCATGTCGGCACCACCGCACGCTAGCTCCATGTCGGCTTGATTGCTTACTTAGCCGCACGCTTTACCCATTTGCTTGCTAGCTGCTCACCGGGTCCAGTGCTCACCAGTGTCAAGCTAGATACAGTGCTTGCTGGCTGCACGCCAGACCCAACGCCCACTAGTTGCTAGCCAAACTCAGCCCTCACTAGCTCTATTTCAGCATCTGCACCTGCCTGTTCACTGCTGTTTCCAGCTTTCTTTACCATGGTAGCAGCCCAACAGGCCCTCCAGAGGGTCCAGGGACCTCTCTGCATGGCCAGGGACATGGTTGAGTTTGCTTTCCAGAGCTAGAGAAGCCAATTCTGGGTATTCTGGACCTCCTGTGAGAAGTATTCTCGGCGGTCATCATGGTCTAGAGGTTGTTGGATCCTGGGAGGTTTCACTGATTGCAGTCCTTAAAACTTCTAATTCATCAATCGAGATCCAGATGGGCCATGACGATCCTGAAGCTGTCCAAGCAGGTCTTTAAGCTCTTGCAGCACCATCCCTGGCTCCAACTGCACTGTCCCATCACGGCAACATCTCCAGTGTCCGTCATGGCACCATCACTTGCCAGATGCTTGTCAGTACCACCATTTGCCAGCTACTCATCAGAGCTACCACTTTCCAGCTGCTCGTCGCACTAGAGGTCCTGGTGGTTCTTGGGCTGTCTCATCATGATATTGCCACGGCAGCCCTAGATGTGTCTAATGTTGCTGCGGTGGTCCTGGATTCCCTTGGTGTCAACCTAATGGCCCTTAGGGTGCTTGACTTGAGCAAAACGGACCTGGACTCATCACCAGTAGTCCCAGCTCAGGTCAGTGCTGCTCTAGCAGCTCCCAAGGACCCTGTGTCATGAACTGCAGCAACAAGGAGGACTCCGATATCTCGGATAACTCCTGTATCCCGATCTGCAGCCACCAAGACTTACTGGCCTGGATTAATTGGCCCCCAAATTCTGTCTGTCTCTTGTTTTCTGGTCCCCTTCCTGGTGATATTGGATTATTCTCTTGTCTCTATGGGTTTTATTTGGGTTCTGTCCTTCATGCTTTGGAGATGGGGGGGGCTTGGTTAAGTCACAATGAGGTGCACTGAAGAGCTGAATTGTCTTGTGATGTCTTCCCTCTGACCCTTTTCTCTTTCCACAGCACATGGAGCTGTTGTCACCTGATGTACCTTTCCTATACATACCATCACTTCCTGTCACTCACTTGTCTGACATTCTTCACCTCATGCACCCTGTTTCTCCTGGCTCCTGCTTCTCAAATAAAACTGTCCTCTCTTTTCCTGGTACCTGTGTGTTCATGGTTCTAGTGTGTTCTATGTTTACTGTAGTTCTGTTAAATTAGATTAGATTCAACTTTATTGTCATTGTGCAGAGTACTAGCACACAGCCAATGAAATGCAGTAGCATCTAACAAGAAGTGCAAGTTATATATATAATTAGATTTACATATACTACAGGAAAAGTGCAGAAGTGATTAGGGTAATGAATTTGGATATATGTTGTGATCCTGTTAGCTTTGGTATGTCTGTATTAGCTATTGCCTGGTTTATCCCCCTGTCTATTTTAGTAAGCACACATCTGTTAGCATTATCACTTTAGCTGTTAGCCTTTGTTCTTGTTATCAGTATGGTTTAGCTCTGTGTATTGTATTAGCATTGTCTGCTCTGTTAGCATTGTTAGCACTGTGTGTTTGTGGTAGGTTCATTGTAGTATGGTGGCCCATATAGTCACATCACAAATACATTTACAAAAAAAACAAAAGTTGAGAACAAAGCAGAATTAAGTCAGAACACAAATACATTAAAATGCAACAACAAAAAGGCAGAACACAACAACTGCATTTGGTGAAAACACAACAACATTTAGGTGTTACGTGGCAATTGAGGGGAAACAGGAGCAGATATATGCAGGGTTCCAGTTCCAACCAAGACAGTTTATTAACCAAAGAGTCCCAAAAACAGAGTCAAACTCAATAACCCAATACAGCAATAATAATGATCCTACAAAGAATAATAATAACAATAACAATAATAATAATAATAATAATAATAATAATAATAATACTCTGGTAATAGTAATAATAATAATAGTAGTAATGATAATCACAATAGAGACAGTAAACTGACAAGGCACGTAACCAAGTGGCAACCAAGGAGAAACACAGTGAACCTAAAGACAATGGAACACCGGGAACCTAGGCCCGTACATGGGGAACACGGAGGTAGCAAGAACCCATGGAGAGCAAACGTAGCTATCTGCAAGCAAATGAAGGGTGCGGAGAGCTAACATGGCCAGTGGTAGCAACCGGAGAAAGCGGGGAGCTGACAAGGCTAGCGGCAAGCAAATGGAAAGAGTCGGGCATAACATGGCTAGCAGTAGCAACCTGAGAAAGCGGGTGGCTAACGAGGTTGGCAGTAACAACCGGATAAAGCGGGAAGCTAACGAGGCTAGCGATAGCAACTGGAGAAAGTGGGGAGCTAACAAGGCTAGCAGTAGTGACTAGAAAAAGCAGGGAGCTAACGAGGCTAGCAGTAGCAACAGGAAAAGGTGGAGCCATAATGGGGCTAGCAATAGCAACCAGAAAGAGCAGGGAGCTAACGAAGCAAGCGATAGTGACCGGAGAAAGCTGAGCATCAACAGGGATAGCGGTACCAGCAGGAGAAAGCAGGGAACTAACAAGGCTAGTGGTAGCGACCGGAGAAAGTGTAGCACTAACTGGGCTAGTGGTACAAACACCAAACAGGAGGCTGTGAACCGGAGGCATAAGAGTGTAGACACATCCACAGGCAGTGAAACATAAGGCAGGTGCAGCCGAACACAAACCAGGTGGAAGCGGCCACAAATGCCAAAGTCCAGAGCCAGATGGAACCGCAACAAAAGGGCATATGATGGACGAGGCCGCAACAAAAATTAATCCAGCAGGCAGAAGCGCCACAACAAATGGTAATCCAACAGTGAAGGGAAAAAAGCAAGGCACATGGGGGAGCGGTGCTTATAAAGCGTACCACCCAGCTGTATGCGATTAGCGAGCAAACGGTAATCAACGAAACAAGGTCCAGGTAGTTCCACAAAAGGTAAAGTTCCATTTCTGGCCGTGGAACATAACATTAGGAGGCAAGCAAAAGTCAAGAACACAAATACATTTAAGCAGAACACAACAGCATTAACCGAAACGAAAAACATTTACAATAACACTGCATTTACTTCTCACTCCATCTGAAAAGTATGTGACGAGTGAATGATTTCCATGACTGGTGGTTCTCAATACAAGAACGCAAAGTTCAGACTAGTGTACTTGGTAGTATGAACTGCTTTTTCACTAAGCAGTAACAGAATAACCGGAAACCAGAAGATACTGTTACAATTCCTTATATAATGGCACACTGGGATGGTATTGTAGAGAATGTACCTTGATGGAAAGTGTGGTCCTTGCCACTTAGGTACCTACTTTATAAGAAAGTGAGAGAGGTTAAATTAATCCATAGATTATACCAAAAAATCTTCTTAAGCCTGATATTGAGACTGACTATTCGTTCTGTAAGAATGCAACTGAAGATGTTATTCATCTTTTTTTGGCAATGTATACATACAAGCATGTTTTGGTCTGATTTTTTTGATGATTATTCAGACTTATCTTATTGTTGAGTTTTCTTTTCACTTTAATGATGTCTTCTTTTGGTATATGTGATTATGAGAAGGTTAAATCACATACCTTAAAATGGAAATATTTTGTAAAAAATCTTTTATTAATGAAGGGAAATAGCTATTTTATTCTTATTAGCTAAATATATTAATATGTAAATTTTGTGGAAAAAAGCCTTTATTTCCTGCTTTCAAAACTGAACTTAATCAGTACATGGTCTCTATACACTCTTCAGAAAATCTTAATGCTAAGAAACAGTGCTTCTGTTTGTGGTTCCAAATAACTAAATGTACTTTATTATTGTTATTTTATTTATATATTTCTGTATTTTCTTTATTTTTAATTAAAACAATTTTTTTTTAAAAACTTGCTAGTTCAGACATGGCAGGTTTGATTTGTGAGTACAAATTCCTGAGGATGCGTACAGTCGTTCTGCAACTGGAACAGCAGCGTACTTGTTGCAGTCCCATATTAGCAATTCTCTCTAGCTGTTTGTCTAATTATTGAGCTTATTTGTTAACCTGTCCACTCATTTGTATGAAGAGTTGACAGTTTGTGAACTTAAATAAAAACTTAATGCAAAGTACATCAATGGTGGAAGTGCTCAGATCTGTTAATCAATAGTTGAATCTACATGTAACAATGCATATAACAAACCATTCACATGTATAAGTATAAATTAGAAACCTTCCCAAACATAAGCCAGCATCAAACATGTCAGATTTTAGAAGGCCAATCTAATTGTGGACTTCAACAATTATTATAATTTATATAGGTTCAATAAATAAAAATATGATATTTACAATTTAAAAGCACAACCAATAAAAAATATCCTAAAATGCATAATAAAGAAGATAATAACGTTACATCAAATCTCCTAAAATGTTGGAGCAGATTTTTATGTAAGCTCTATCTTGATAAACTGACTGCATAGTTAAATAACTACATTATTGCCTAACAATCTTAGAACTTTATTCCATATCACAACAACAGCAGTGCTTTGAATATTATACACCCAGAGCTGTTGTGGGAGACACAGATGCCTGGGTTGACCCTGAAATTTATAAGTGTAAAAAGTGCGATGAGATACAGTGGTGCTTGAAAGTTTGTGAACCCTTTAGAATTTTCTATATTTCTGCATAAATATGACCTAAAACATCATCAGATTTTCACACAAGTCCTAAATGTAGATAAAAAGAACTTGGTCATTTATTTATTGAGAAAGATGATCCAATATTACACATTAGTGAGTGGCAAAATATGTGAAGTTTTCAATCAATGGGATGACAGTCAGGTGTTGTTTTATTTAAAGAACAGGGATCTATCAAAGTCTGCTCTTCACTACACGTTTGTGGAAGTGTATCATGGCACGAACAAAGAAGATTTCTAAGGACCTCATAAAAAGAGTTGTTGATGCTCATCAGGCTGGAAAAGGTTACAAAACCATCTCTAAAGAATTTGGACTCAGTCAGACAGATTGTGGACAAATAGAGGAAACGCAAGACCATTGTTAACCTCCCCAGGAGTGGTCGACAAACAAAGATGGACCAACAAAAGCAAGGCGTGTAATAGTTGGCGGGTTCACAAAGGACCTCAGGGTAACTTCTAAGCAACTGAAAGCCTTTCTCACATTGACTAATCTTAATGTTCATGAATCCACCATCAGAAGAAAACCGAACAATGGTGTGCATGGCAGGGTTGCAATGAGAAAGACAACGACTCTAAGCACACAAGCCATTCTACCAAAGAATGGTTAAAGAAGAATAAAGTTAATGTTTTGGATGGCCAAGTCAAAGCCCTAATCTTAATCCAATCTAAATGTTGTAGAAGGACCTGAAGCGAGCAGTTAATGTAAGGAAACCCACCAACATCCCAGAGTTGAAGCTGTTCTGTTTGGAGGAATGGGCTAAAATTCCTCCAAGCCATTGTGCAGGGCTGATCAACAGTTACAGGAAACGTTTAGCTGCAGTTATTGCTGCACAGGGGGGGGGGGGTCACACCAGAAACTGAAAGCAAAGGTTCATATACTTTTGCCACTCACTAATATGTTATATTGGATCATTTTTCTCAATAAATAATGATTCATTTATTGAACTGGGAGCTCATTATACCTTTTTAGGACTTGTGTGAAAATCTGATGATGTTTTAGGTATTATTTATGCAGAAATAAAGAATATTCTAAAGGGTTAAAAAATTTTCAAGCACCACTATAACTTCCAGACATCTACGTACAGACAAGAACACATATTGAGGAAAAGTCCTTAATGTCAAGTAAGTAATATAGAATAAACATAATTAAGAAATTAATTAACCTTGGTAGAGCTTCTGTTGAAAATATTTCACTCGTTGCACATTTTTCAGATGATATACGATGCTCTAGTGGCCGGGATAACTTCTGGTGTGAGAAGTAAATGCAGCATTTTTGTAAATGTTTTTTGTTCTGGTTAATATTGTTGTGTTCCACTTAAATATATTTGTGTTCTCGACTTTTGTTTTGCTCTTAACTTAAATGTTTTGTGTTTTCACCAAATGCAGCATTTTTGAATATGTTATTGTGTTCTACTTTATGTTGTTGAGTTTTTGTCTTAATGTATTTGTGTTCTGGCTAAATTTTTGTTGCGTTCTTGATTGGTTTGTTTTGTAAATGTGGCCACCGTAATAATCACTTACATACAGTATATAAACAATACTATCACACTTACCAAGTTTCATTCGGTTTCAAAAACACCTTTTGGTGAGTTGTTGTTGTTATTTTTATTATTTTTGCCAATGAGTGTATTTTATACATCTGTGGCAAAAGGTGATGAAGTTAGGTATATGAAACAGAAAACCAATACCATTGAATACATTTAGCATACCAGCAGAATGTCTTTGATTTAGCATGTCCTATTTTATGCATCAACATAAAATTAGTAAATTAGTAATGCAGAAGAGTTGGCATTGTAATAATAATAATAATAATAAGAAGAAGAAGAAGAACAACAACAAAAACAACAACATACAGATTTCTGCTATATTCAAACTTTATATGATTATATGTCAAACCCCCTGCACGCCTTCTCTTGTAACCGGGAAGTGAACCTCTGCTGTTATCCCTTCAACCACACCACTATAAAACTGAGGTACCCATCTTCAGCCAGTTCTGGTACCATTCAGGCTGTTTTTTTCCAGTTCCTGTGGAAACCACGAATGAGACTCTTATCTAAAATAGTCGAACCAGGAACCCAACAGCGCTCCTTGGGTCCATAACCCTCCCAGTCCACCAGATACTGAAACTCGTGACCCCGACGGCGGGCTTTCAACAGTTGGTGGACTGTGAAGGCCGTGTGACCATCAATGACCATCAAGCATATGTCTAGGTAACTTGAGAACAGATGTGGGATTAACTACTTTTTCTACAGATGAACGTGCCAATAAAACTGGTGCAAACTTCCTGGTCTCTACCTGGTGCAGGATGTTCGACCAGGTCTCCGATGATGGTCGGCTGATCACTGGGTGGAGCCACAGGCCTTGAGAAGGGTGAACCTGGTGGACTTCTAAGTCTTCTGGCATCTACACAGATGGTGTTTCACAGACGGGACAGCCACATCGGCCTCCAGGTCTGAAAACAAGGGTGACTGATACCCCAGTGATGACTCAAAGGGGGAAAGGCCTGTGGCAGAGTGGGTGTTGTGTGCGTATTCTTCCCAGGCTAGGTGAAGACTCCACTTCGCAGGGTCTTGAACAGACAGGCAGCGCAGAGTGGCTTAAATTTCTTGGTTAGCCCATTCAGCCTGCTCATTGGACTGAGGGTGAAATCCAGAAGTGAGACTCCATGAGATTCCATGGCCTTGATGGCCTTACAAAAGGCCTTGCAGACGTGCGAGGTGAATTGGGGCCCCCGATTTGATATAATGTCCATAGGAATTTCATGGATCTTGAAAACTTGATCGAAGAGCATGTCCGCCATTTCAAAGGCAGTGGGGAGTTTAGGCAAGGCTATGAGGTGGACGGCCTTGGAGAAACAGTCAACAACAGCAGGACGGCATGGAATGAGTGAATCTACAATAGGCAAGCAGGTTGGTGTGAATAAATCAACTGTGGGAGCAATTGTAAGAAAATGGAAGACATAAAAGATCATTGATAATCTCTCTCGATCTGGGGCCCCACGCAACATCTCATCCCGTGGGGCCAAAATGATCATGAAAATGGTGAGCAAAAATCCCAGAACTACACGGAGGGACCTGATGATTGACCTGCAGAGAGCTGGGACCAAAGTAACAAAGGCTACCATCAGTAACACACTACGCCGAGAGAGACACAAATCCTGCAGTGCCAGGTGTGTCCCCCTGCTTAAGCCAGCACATGTCCAGGCCTGTCTGAAGTTTGCCAGAGAGCAAATGGATGATCCAGAAGAGAACTGGGAGAATATCATGTAGTCAGATGAAACCAAAATAGAACATTTTTGGTAAAAACTCAACTCGTCGTGTTTGAATGCTGAGTCGCATCCCAAGAACATCATACCTACTGTGAAGCATGGGGGTGGAAACATGCTTTATCATGCTTTGGGGCTATTTTTCTGCAAAGGGGTCAGGACGACCGATCCGTGTTAAGGGAAGAATGAACGGGGCCATGTATTGTAAGATTTTAAGTCAAAACCTATTTCCATCAGTGAGAGCATTGAAGATGGAACGTGACTGGGTCTTCCAGCATGACAAGGATCCCAAACACACTGCCTGGGCAACGAAGAAGTGGCTCCGTCAAAAGCATTTCAAGGTCCTGGAGTAGCCTAGCCAGTCTCCAGACCTCGACCTCATAGAAAATTTGTGGAGGGAGTTGAAAGTCTGTGTTGCCCCAAAACATCACTGCTCTAGAGGAGATCTGCATGGAGGAATGGGCCAAAATATTAGCTACAGTGTGTGCAAATCTGGTGAAGGAAACGTTTGACCTCTGTCATTGCCAACACAGTTTATGTTACAAAGTACTGAGCTGAACTTTTGTTATTGACCAAATACTTATTTTCCACCATAATTTACAATTAAATTTTTTAAAATCCTACAATGTGATTTCCTGGATTTTTTTCTCTCATGGTTGAAGTGTACCTATGATGAAAATTACAGACCTCTCTCATCTTTCTAAGTAGGAGAACTTGCACAATCAGTGACTGACTAAATACTTTTTTACCCCACTGTAAAGGTGGTAGGACAGTCCACCCCCAGGGTCATGCTTGGCCCCCTACACCTCCTTGACAGTTTGTTGGACCTCTCAGGACAGTTAGCCTACTAGATGGTCAGGGGGGAGGATGGTGTGTGTGGAGTCGTTATGGGTTTCAGCAGAGAACTGGGGAGAGAGAGCATCTGGCTTAATGTTACTGGAGCCGGGTTGGTAGGTCACGCCAAAATCAAAACATGAAAAGAAGAGGGCCCACCTGGCTTGACGGGAATTGATGGTCTTTGCTGTCTGGATGTAGGCCAGGTTTTATGGTTAGTCAAGTTGCCAAAAGGCTGTTCTGAGCCCTCTAACCAATACCTCCATTCTTCCAGGGCCAACTTCATGGTGAGCAGCTCCTAAACTTGCTTTGTGACTCTCCTAGATTCTTCCTCTGTTTGGTAAGGTAGGCTGTTGCTTAAGTAGACTATCTGCTTAGATCTTAGAGCTAGTTTCAGTGCTGTAGGTAACTGCTTATTAGTATCTTCAGGTGTATATTGTAAACCAGTATCGGGTTACCCTAAGGTGTGACTTGTGGGCAGGGCTTGTGTGGGTGTATATGTGTATATAGTCAGGGTGACTGAGTCTAGGACTTCTCATCCTGCTACTATTCCTGTGACCTGCTCTACTCTGTCAAGACTCTGAACCTCAAATCAGCTTTGGCAAAGTATCACATATTTCTTGGTTTCGCTAACTTTCTGGATTTTTTCCTATGCATTTGATTAATTTACCTTGCTAACATGTGTAACTGGCCAATCTCTGTTCATATATCTAATAGACCCAGAAAGCAGCATAAACTACACAGTGGCTGCAGCACCAGCAATCTCATCTACCCTCCACTGTTATCACAATTTGGTACAGAGGTGGTAGGGGGCTCTGGAACTGCCAGTCTGCTGTCCAGAAAGCTGACTTCATCTCAGCTTTTGCGTTACTTCACCCCCTCCATTTCCTGGCACTAACTGAAACTTGGATTACTCCTGAGAACTCAACTACTCCGGCAGCTCTGTCTTCTGCCTTCTCCTTCTCCCACTCACCACTGAAGTCTGGAAGAGGTGGTGACACAGGTTTGCTGTTATCCAAGAAGTGGATTTTTTCGTCACTAGCACTTTCTCACCTTGGAATCTCCTCTTTCGAATTCCATGCTGTCACTGTTACATTCCCCATTAACCTGCATATCATTGTTGTCTACCGTCCACCTGGCCCTCTAGCTGAGTTTATCAAAGAACTGGATGGTCTTCTGAGTTTCTTCCCTTCAGACGAGTCTCCCCTGATTTGCTTGGTGACTTCAATCTCCCGTCTGACAAGCTCCAGTCTTCCAGTCTCCTTCCTCTCCTGTCATCTTTCAACCTGTCCTTTAACAACAGTCCTCCAAAACACAAGGGAGGCAACGTTCTCGACCTTGTGTTCTGCCGACCCTCCCCAGAAAGAGAGATCAGTGTAACTCCACTCCACCTCTCAGACCACCACTTCTCTGTTGTTGTCCCTCTGCTTCGTGTACCCAACCCTATCTACTTTACTACTTTATCTATCTACTTTACCACACCTGGATTATTTTCTGCTCTTCTACTGCAATCTGCCACCAGCGCATTGATCTATTCTCTCTCTTCATCTGTTAATCTGTTATGCCCTCCCTCCTCCAGACCAAGACAATCTTCTCGTCCAGCCCGCTGGCTGTCAGATGCACTGCGTGAGTCTCTAAGTGAGCTTAGATCTGCTGAGAGACAATGGAAGAAGTCCAAGCTTGATGCAGATCGTCAGCACTATTGTGCGCTCCTTTCCACATTCTCATCAGATATGATTGCCTCTAAGACAGCCTTCTACAGAAGAAAGCTGGAAGAATCAGCTTCAGACCCATGCAAATGCAGTCTTCTCATTGGTAAGAAATTCCTGGATGTCCTGAGAGAGCCGCGGTATGCTCCCGATACACGCCCTGGCCAATCAACAGACATACAGAATGTTCCCTGTTATGACCAGGAGCGGGATTCTCCTCCCAGAGTTCCTCCTGGATCCTATTTGTCCACTCGAGTAAGGAGAGACTCTCCTGAACACGCCCAAATACCACCCCCCCCCAAGGGCGAGACCCCTTCTTCCGTTACCCTTAGGGCTCAACTGACAGGGACCTTGATAAAATTGCCCGCAATATAGCTCAATTTGAGCCAACTCCTGGTTGCACTAATGATGTCAGTACATATGTCAACGATATCGAGTTCTATCTGCGAAAATTTCCCCAAGCTACGGTAAACAACCGGATTCATTTAATCCAGGTGACCTCAAACCGAGAAGTTAGTAGTTTCATCACGCGCCAGCCGGACCATATCTGGGGAAACTACTATCTACTCTGTAAGGAATTGGAGGAGGAGTTCTCCAATCCTCTCACGCAGACAGGATTGGTCGCGGCTCTATTAGGCAAACAGGGTTGGCAGGAGTCCCCACAGGTCTATACTCATCGTTTGCGCCAAGCCTGTTTTGGTTTCAACAATCAACCAGCTATGGAGGAAGATTTGAACTTCAAATCATTGTTTGTCCAAAACCACCATTCTATCTAGGCATCTCAGCCTGCCCACACACATTTAAACAGTAAAGAATTGCGTGACTTACCACTAAAGGGGTTTGTTAAATGTCAGCAAACTGCCCCTAAGCGGGGAGACCCTCCTAGAGTGTTGAGTCTCGACACCACATCCCTACCTTTAGAGCTGGAAGGAGTCTCGGGACCGGGACCAGCAGATCCAACTCAGGACTCCAACCAGGCCAGGGCCCGAACAGGGGGCAGGTGAACTCTCAGACCCAACAAAACCATCGGTGCCACAAGTATCCTAAACCACAGTGGCCAGACCATAGTCGAGATCATGTGAACTCCGACTCAGGTCAGGGTCCCCCAAAGTATCGCCACAATCGGTCTCCTCCCGATCAATGAAAAACCCACCAGACCCGAGAGACCCAAGGGCATGTTGGACATGCCTCATGGGACAACCGTCCCTGGGGCAACCCAAGCTGACAGTCATTTCCTCAGGGTACTGCTGAGGAGAGGACTAAGACAACCACAAGTCAAGAAACAGACTATAACAAAAAGAGCAAATCTAAAATGGTCCAATTTAGTCAAGAAGACTTAGAAACCCTTAAGAGAGTAATAGATAATATGCGCCATGGTGATAACCAAAAAGTTGATATGTTCTCCCTCACCTCTGCTCTCCCTAAATCACCTGTTCAGCCTGTGTTAGGCCAGGAGGAAACAAAGGAGGATTGCTCCTCTGTCTGATGGGATTACACCTGCAGTACCAGGCCCCAAACAGACTCGATCAGCCACCACAGGGGGGTGAGAACTCGATTCTCCCTAGTGCTGTGTTAGTGGTCCAGGTAGACCCCAACCAAGACTGTCCTCATTATGGTGCTTCAGCCATCCCCGAAGAGCCATCTTTTTACAAATTCCTAGGTCACTTAACTGAGAAGGGGGTGGCACAAAAATTTTACATTTCCACCACCCTCGAGCAGCGTGTTACACATGATGCACTTTTAGACACAGCAGCCGACATCACCTTAATGTCAACTACATTTTTCAATTAGGTGAGGGCTACAGCCCATCAAGCTAACTGGGAACTGCAGTTACACACCTGCTCCCTCAACATACAACCCTACTCTCACACCGGCATTACCATACGGTCAATGGCCCTAGTCCACCTCACTGTTGGACTGATGAGTGTGGTTCACCCGATACATGTGTCCCCGCTTGAAACTGTCCCGCTTCTCCTTGGCAAAGACCTCCTAAACGGATTTGAACCGTTAATTGACTTTAAACGCTTAAAATTTTGGACACAGGTACTCGAACCTCTGCCCATCGCTCACCCACTCGATGAGGTTGAACAAGGGGAGCAAAACTGCGAAGGGGCAAACTACAGGAACAACGAGACACCTTCTTGTGTTCTCTGACTAAGCCCAATGCCGCAAATGAGTACTGTCCCCAGATTATGAACGTCCTCCTGCTAGAGGTTGCCAATGTCCAGAACGCGGTCCTGGCACTGTGGTCCGACAAATCATTAATCAGTCAAGAACTTTTTGACACCCTGGCCGAGACCAAAACTGACCTTTGGTTTATAAAAGGCCCTCATCGATTTCCCCTTGACCCAGTACCACAGTTGACCAAAATGGCTAATGGCACCTGCGCAGTAAGAGTTCGCTGGAACCAGAAAGAATTAACTCACTTCTTTCTGGTTGTCCGTGACCTCTCACACGCTGTTTACATTGGCAGTGATATTCTAGTTAGACTAGATGTCCATGTAGACACAATCAACAACGTCCTCTGGTCGTTGTCCCACGCTCAGGAAGACTGTGAGTGCCTAGACCCTGAAAATCTGAGCTCAGGACAGACCATACCCGAAGCCTGCCAGGTAATTAATGAGCAGACCATCGTCGTACCTGCCAAGACCAAGGATGAATCAATACACCTAAACATCTGACCGGGCCAATGCCTGAGTCATTCCTTGGCTGTTTTTCAACTATCACCTATCCTTTTCAAATTGGGCCTGTCCATAGATGCTACCCCTATCATGGAACTGCGTGCAAGGTCAGTCTACCTACTGGTAAATAATGATAGTACAGGCAACATCGCAATACCAAAAGCCACCGCTCTGGGTTGGCTCATTAGCACAAAATTCCACGATTTTTACTCCTTTTTATTCCGTGCATTACTCCTTGACCAGCCCGAATCGGAAATAGTATACACAAAACCAGCTAGAGCGATCACAATCTTCTCAACCCTGATTGAGGGTGACTCGGCATGGCGAGTCGACCTAACGGATAGCAAACTAATGACTCTGTAGTCAGTGTCTGTCCTATCTATAGATTTGGAACCCGAAACGACTTTGGCATCAACAAATACTAATTCAGGGGGGTCAGTGGTAACACCGCCTGAGCTAGACGGTGAACCATACCCTGAATTCGCATCTCAAATCAGTCTAGTACTAAACAAAGTTGACGCCCTACAGAGCGATCAAGAGTGCGAGAAACTCAGGGAGATCCTTACGAAATATTGACATGCGTTGCCTCAAGATTCCCTAGATTGTGGACTAACCACAATCCACACGGTGCGTATTCTGACAGTCTCTGGTACACGTCCCGCTTATGTATCTCAGTACAAAATCCCGTTAGCGACATATGAACCAGTGAAGGAAATCATTGACAATCTGTTGGAAAAGGGCACCTACTCAGCTCCGCTTTGGCCAGTGATGAAACCAAATGGCAAGTGGCGACTAACCATTGACTACCGTAAACTCAATCAACAGGTTCCCCTTTCACGATGGCCTATGACACAGCTGGATCGATGTGGCATCAGGGTTCTGGACCATTCCAGTCCACAAGGCAGACCAACATAAGCTGGCATTTACTTTTATGGACACACAGTACACGTTCACCTGGTGCCCATTTGGGTATGCCAACTCACCTGCTGAGTTTAACATCTTCCTGAACAAAGCATGCCCTGATGCCCACAAAATGGGCACCCTCATATTCATAGACGACGTCTTGATGCGTAATCCAAGCCTAAACTCTCACCTGGATTCCTTGTCTAAATGCCAGTGGTGTAAAACTAACGTAAACTATGTGGGTCCTCTCGTAAGGTCCAAGGGAGTAAGACCACAGGTGAGCCATGTTCAAGGTATCAAAAACATTAGAGAACCCTCTAATGTCTCTGAACTTCGTAGCTTCCTGGGAGTCTGAAACTACTCCAGGCAGTTTATCGAAAACTATGCCGATTTAGCCAAACCCCTGTCTTCTTCTTCTTCTTCTTCTTCTTCTTCCTGGCGTTTATCCCACTATAGTGGGGTCCGCTCTCCAGATCAATGCTGTCCATTTTGCACGATCGAGGGCATCTTGCGGGCTTAAATAGTTGGTCTTCATGTCCGCATTGATCGTATCTTATCACCGCTGCTTCGGTTTCCCTCTTGGTCGTCGGCCATCAACGTACAGGTTGTAGGCGGTTTTGGCCACTGTCCCTGCTGCCGCTCTGGTGACGTGCCCAAACCAGCGAAGTCTTCTTTCGCGCATTTTTTCGTCGATAGGGGCGACGCCAAATTTCCTTCTGAGCGTGTCATTTGTCACGTGATCGAACAAGGAGATGCATTACCCATCGAATCATGCGCATCTCCATAGTATGCAGGCGCCGCTCGGCGGTTCGGGTGGTCGGCCAGCATTCAGTTCCATAAAACGCAACAGGACGGACAACAGTACGGTAAATTTTCGACTTGAGGTGGATGGGCATCTTACGGTCGCACAGGATGCCAGTGACCTCTTTCCACCTCTTCCAAGTCCCGTTGACACGTGCTTGCACGTCACTGCCGATGTCGCCATTGCTCTGAAGGTGCAATCCCAGGTACCGGAATATTTTGGTCTTTGTTAGGTCTTCGGCGTCGACCTTGATGGTGTCGGGAGACGGAACTGTCTCCATGTACTCCGTCTTTGCGATGTTGAGGCGGAGCCCGAACTGACCGAATCGGTCACTCCAGGTCTGCACACGTTGCTGCAGCTGGTCCTTGGTCTTGGCCGCCAGTAAGACGTCGTCGGCATAGAGCAGAGTCCACGGTATATCGTCCTGCAAATCACGGGTGATGGTGTCCATGATGAGGATGAAAAGTAGTGGCGACAGTGCAGATCCCTGGTGAACGCCGACTCTTACTGCAAAACTGTCCGAGTTCCCGACCGGACACCTGACCTTACTCGTGGCGTTCACGTAGAGGAGGCGGACCCAGTCGATGAGAAGCTCAGGTACCTTGTGGTCCCACAGTGGGTACCAAATGAGCTGGTGTGGGACACGGTCGAAAGCTTTCTCCAGGTCGAGGAATGCAATGTGAAGTGGCTGCTTCTTCTCCCTGTGTTTCTCTATCAGTTGGCGAGCAGCGAAGATAGCGTCTGTTGTGCCTACACCTTTAACAAATCCGCATTGGTTGATATTTAGCAAGACGATTTCACGCAGCCGTTGGTCGAGGATTCGTTCAAAGATCTTCATCGTGTGGCATAGCAGGCGGATGGGTCGGTAATTTGAACAGATCGCCGGGTCACCCTTGTTTTTGAAAATGGGCACGGTAATGCTCGTCAACCAGTTGGAACGCGACCAGTTTCCACAACTGCATTAAAAAAGTCCGTCAGCCATGCGGTTGCGGGGCCTCGGAGCTCTGTCAGCTTCCAGAGGTCGGCGGGCAGGTCATCCGGTCCGGGCGCCTTGACATTCTTCATCTTATTGATGGCTCTCTCAACCTCGGTGGTGGTGATGCGGGGGACTGGGCCAGCGAAACTAGGACCATCGGGGATGGGCGGGTGTGGGAACTCGACATTAGAAATTTCATCGAAATGCTGTTGCCAGTGTCGCAGGATCTCCCTCGTGCCCTGTAGCCATCGCCCATCCTTATTCTTAACACATTTGTAGTGCTCAATGTCCAGGGCCGCCTTCATACGTGTCCTGGCCAGGCGGTAAACGCTCTTCTCACCTTCCACCGTGTCCAGTCGCTCGTACAGGTCGCGATGGTGGTTTGTGCTTGCAGCCGCCACGGTCTTTGCCAATTCTCGTCCGTCCTCTGCACGTACCATTTCTTGAATGCTACCTTCTTGGCTCGTACTTTCTCTTGTACCTCGTCCGTCCAGAGCCACGTCTGCTTGTCGATTTGTCATCGTCCGGGTTTCCTGCTACCTAGAGCTGCTCTTGCAGTGGCAGTGGCTGAATCGCGTAGCGCAGCCCATGTTGTGTCCACAGCGTCCCGATTTATTTTTGGGAAAGTAATGCAGTCGACAATGGCTGCCTTCTGCTCTAGCAGCTTCCACCATTTGATCATCGATGGGCCTGACACGTTGGCTCTTCTCCGAACGCTGACCCGTAGGTCAGTGACCACCAGCTTGTGTTGGGGGGCCAGGCAGTCGGACGGAATCACCTTTGTGTCGACTACTGCGGTGAAGTCTTGCTTTCTGAGCAGGATGAAGTCGATTTAGCTGGTGTTGGGGCGACTGGTGTAGGTGATCAAGTGGCTTATCCTCTTTAGGAAAAAGGGTGTTCGCGATGATGAGGTCGTTCGTTTGCTTCGGCAAAAGTCGAGGATACGGCGCCCATCATCATTTCTCGTCCCATATCCATGTCCGCCGTGGCAGTTTTTGTACCCATCTCTTGCACTTCCCAACATGCCCATTGAGGTCTCTGCCGACAAGCAATAGGTCATCAGCTGGGCAGGCAAGAGCGAGACGTGGTCATGCAGTTTCTTGCAGTCCTCTGCCAGAACTGATCTTTATCCTCCTCTGCACTGCGGGTCTGGGGGGCATAGGCCGAGTAGATGTGCAGACGACGATGATGGTCGATGTCAATGACAGTAGACATAAGACGGTCTGAGTGCCGGTGCACCTCGGCGACTCAGCTTCGCAGGTCTTCGCTGAGAACAATGGCCACTCCCTTGGTGTTAGTGGTGCCATTGTAGATAAGTTTATAGCCATCGCCGATGTCACGCGATTTCTGTCCTTTCCATCTCGTCTCCTGAATACAGGCAATCTTCACTCGTCTGCATTTTAGCAGTTCGGCGAGTTCACGGCTACGCCCCGTGAGGGTGCCGATGTTAAGTGTGGCGATGCGGAGTGCTGTTGGTTGGACTAACTTCTTTAACCGGCTTCGTCCGTGGGCCGGTAGCCCTCGTCCATTTGTCACGGTGGTCAGGCGAGGCCAACGCGCGTCGCCTCCGGGGGACGCCCTAGCATTTATCGGTTGCAAAATATCAGATTGATCCATTTAGTTGCGACAATGGTTTCCCGACCGGCCTGTCACCCTGACAGGTTCGGAATGCAAGTTTACCAACTGCGAGAAAGCATTGCTATCCACAGTGTGGGCGGTTAAACACTTCTCCCACTATCTTGGTGCTCAAAAGGTAATTGTCGAAACCCACCACCAACCTGTGACTTTCCTCAACAGTCAACACATTAGGGAGGGCACAGTAACTAACGCTCGTGTGACCTCCTGGTTGATGGCTCTACAGAGTTTTGACGTGGAAGTATGATTCGCCCAAAACTTGAAGTCGCCCCTAGGTACAGGTCTCGCAGGCTGTCAAAGATGCCAGGACAATGTCCCGACTGTGGCCACGTCGGCTACAGAAGACCGGCTACCCTCACAAACTAACCACAATTACTTTGACCCAAATGTCTATAAGAACATGGTCACTGCATATGTGGATGGATGCTCCTTCCATCCCACAAAAACCACAATCCAAGTGGGTGTAGGCATAGTATGGGTCAATGATACACCTTACAAACCCCAAAAATTCTATCTAGGAGCCCAATTGTCCCAGTATAGTGAGCATACTGATTACTCTCCAATTAGCTGTGAAACAAGAGGACAAAACCCTGGTGATCTGCACCGACTCGAACTATGCGTACCTGAGTTTTCTGGGTCACTTAGTGTTGTGGAAGGCCAATGTCTTTGTCACCGCAAACAAAAAAAACAGTCAAACACAAGGAACTATTTGTGAATTGCGAACACCTGGTAGACACACATGGCATGCTGATCCATTGGAAGAAAGTGACAAGACAGAGTGCTGAACAATCAGGCCAACACGTTAGCCAAACAGGGAGTCCTGAATGGCATCCCCTGGACCTTTGAGTCTAGCCATGCCCCACCCAGACCAATGGTCTATGCTATTACCCGAGCACATGCAGCGGCATCGGCAGGGATCCCGGACCCGTCTTCGGTTTCCGTAGTCCCTGGGCTGTCTGATGCAGATTTAATTTCGCTTCATTCCCTTGACCCGGCCATCGCTCGTATGCTCCTCTACCTAACAGACCCTGTCTCTCTCGTTATCTCGCAGACCTAACCTCCGATCCAAACCTGCGCCATTTGTACAATGCCCATGCTTCCCTACGTGTCATCCAGGGCCTGTTAGTTCATGGCCCCAAGGCTCACTCTCCTCAGGCATTCGTGTTACCACGGTGCCACAGGGGGGTAATGTTATCGTATGCCCATGACGCTAGATGCGTAGGCCACAAAGGTGTTAAATCAACATACCAGGCACTTCAGCAAGTGGCATACTGGTCCCACAATGAAGAATGAAGTTGCCAAATACATCAAAGGTTGCCTGTTATGCTGTCAATTTCAGGCATCGAAACCAATTCATAGGGCCCCATTACAGAAGAGAGGAATAGCATTCCCCTGGTCAGACCTACAACTTGATTGGGTCGGCCACTCACCAAATCAACCAGAGGCAACAAATAATTTCTCACTGTCACATGTGCGTTCACTAAGTGGTTAGAGTGCTTGCCAGCCACCAATGACACTGCCCATACCACAGCCTATCTACTTATGAATCACATGTTCTCTCGATTTGGCCTACCCAGTCGTGTCAACTCGGATAGGGGCACACACTTCACAGCAGATGTCATGCAACAGCTGTGGCAACTACTTGGAGTGAAAGCCAACTTTCACATCAGACATCATCCTCAAGCCTCTGGCCAAGTGGAGCGTGCCAATCGAACGGTTGTCCACATACTAAAAAAGTTTGTAGCATCCAACCACAGGGATTGGGATGTTAAGTTACCTCTAGTGTTGATGGCCATCCGAGCCACACCCCATGAGGATACTGGAGTCTCCCCCTTTAAACTGATGACGGGTAGGCAAATGACCCTTCCTCTGCACTTGCTGTATCAACCTGGCGAGGCCAGTATAGCAACCGCCTATACTACCCACCAGTACATGACTGACCTACACGCACACCTCAGGGCCACGTTTGCATTCGCTCAACAGCACTTGGAGAAAAGTTCTGAGGGGCGCAAAGCATACTATGATCAGAAGGCATCTGGTGGCGAACTTCAAGTCGGTGACAAGGTCTGGTAATATAACTTTATCCAGAACACTGGAGGGCCAGGACCTGGGAAGATAGGCCATAAGTTTCTGCCCCATTGGGGAGGTCTTCACTTGATTGTGGACAAGCTGTCCCCTGTCGTGTATCAAATCACTATTCTACCTATTATAGAATTCCCGTTTACCTAGTACCGCTCTCCTTAGCGCAGGACCTCCTTTCCACAGCAACAAGTGAGAAGGTCACTGACCTCCAAGCCCACCTAGCATACACGTTGGGCAGCATGGTACCCCTGTATGTTAATCCACAAGACCGCGAGTTAGCTTTCATTGTGAACCTACCCATAGTGTCGGTTGGAAACATCTATAGGTTAAAAGATGTGGTGAATGTTGGACAAAACTCACGTTAAAGTACAAACACCCCCAGTCGTGGCCTACCATGATGATAGCTCCGGAATGTATCTGACCCCAAACTTACGTATGTGCACCCTGACCAAGAGATCCATTACCTGTGTCCCAGTAAACCCTTCATCCGGGATAGCGTTAATGGTATCTGTGGCCTTAAGCCCGTGGTGAGTGACTCTCGGTGCTCGATTACCGCTCGATTAACCAAATAGCCGAAATTGTCAGGAGTCGTTGGTTGGTCAATACCCCGTCAATGGAAGCCCTCCTGAACTATGACCAACACGAATACCGCTGACCGCGTTCCTCTACCTAACCAAACCTTTTGGGTCAATGTACCCAGTAATGCAGTTCTTCACATCCAGGACCTGGCTTTGTACCATCTCAAACCCGACCAATACGACAGTTATATCAAATTATCTGACTTTTTCTCAAAACATACTCTAGACTTAGGAGCAGACATTCTCATGCGGGTCCAATACGATGGGATCCAAACGTTGATGTGGCCCCCGTTGACAATGTTCTCAAGGAAATTACCTTAGACTCCGCAACACCGCGGCCCTCACTCACCTATTCCTGGTCGGTTGCTGACACCATTTTGGCTGTCACTATTAATCTAGGATATCTCATAACCTGCGGAGCTGCATACCTGTACCTTAGACGCAACCGAGAATTGCAGAACAAGATAAATGTATGCTCAGATAGGATGGTCAGGCTGGTCAAGCGTAGGAAAACTGACAGGGATAACCCCACTAACACTTACGGAAACACCGAAGAAGGTCTCGAATCTGTCCTTCTAGAACTGCAAGAATAACCTTCTATGTGTGGATTAATCCCATTCCCCACTAGGTTGAATCTAGGTGCAACACTCACACTACACTTTTTCTGGAACCATCAAGGGGGACCCAGATTAAGTGCATAAAGTGGTATTGCTTGTTTGTCACCTGTCATCCACAGCTATCATTGCCTGAAGATTGTCAAAGTCTGCTGTAACACCAACTTCATCCACAAGGGGGAATGTAGCCTCAATAGCTGGATTGACAGCCATTCGAAATCTGGTTATTCTCTATCTACAATCTCTCCACCAAGTCACAAACATTACGAGACTTTGGAATGCAAAGGACCACCATCTAGACAGACTCTTCACAGATTAATGGCCACAATAACCAACCTTTTCCTCAACCAACAAAAGAAATTGAGTATCTGGCCAAGCGGTCAGATAACCCCTGCATCTCGCCATCGTAAACTAAGCCGATGTTTTAGTCTTAAAATGATTTCTGACACTCCATACCCTGGACTTTCCCCTTTCTAGGAGAAGTCTGGCCTAACTTTTGCAAAGAAAAATAAAGATGCCTGGCAACAATTCACTTTTACAACCCCTTGTCCAGACAGGCAGGAGCCAGAAAGGACAGCCCTGGAAATTATGACCCGGGAACCTCAGTCTTTTTAAAGACATATTCTTAATAGCGGTATTAATTTTGGTGGAAATAGATTACCTCTGCAAGAACCACTCAATTAGAAAACACATGAGAACTGCTTAATAACGAGTCCAAACGCCCACACACACACCCTGTCTCCCTCCTACAAGGAATTTGTTTGGGGATATTCTTCGTACACCTATATATAATCATATATATGCATGTCACTGATTTCTCATGTACTTTCATGTCTGTTTGGTTAATGTCTTTAGTATAATGACCGCTCCATATTCAATATGGTCCAGTTTTGTATCATGGTTAGGAAAATATTAGTATGTAATCTCTACGGGGCCTCATGTATCGATCGGCTCGTGTTTTAATTTACATTTATAGAGGACCAGAAATGCAAGTTGTTATTCAGAATGTATTGTATCCTGTTACAGGGGGCCGGGGGGGCACACCGAAAAAAGGGGAGATAACGGACCTAAGTTAAAGGGACTCCACATAAAAAGGCAGAAAAAGGGAGGAGAAGAGGTCAAAAGAACGGGAATAAGAGAAAGAACAAAGGGGCACACACATTCACTCTCACATTCACGCGATCCGCCTGCCGTTGCATAGACTCTGCACTACTCGTAAGGGCTGCTAGAGCCTTAAGCAAGGACTGCCGACATTGGCGGATGAACTGTCCGGCCGAGGAAACCCCCACGTCTGCCTCCTGGCGAGGGAAGAGGGGAGGCTGGAAGCCAAACTGGCACTCAAATGGGGACATGCCCTCCGGTTGCGGGCACAAACCTCGCAGGAGGCCACGAACTGCCTGACATCGTCCTCCATGCGTGGCCACCGGAAACTCTGCCGGAGGAGCTTGTAGGTGGCCGTGCGGCCAGGGTGCACCGTGAACGACGACTCGTGCCCCCAGTGCATCACTCGGGGGCGAGTGGAGGCAGGACTGAACCTGCGACCCGGGGGGCCATTGCCAGGATCAGGTTCGCGACAAAGGGCCTTGGTGACCACGTCATCGATATCCCAGGTGAGGGCTGCGACGACCCGAGGGGCTGAGAGTATGGGCTCTTGGACGGGGGTAGAGTCCGAATGATCCCACTGCCTGGATAAGGTGTCGGGCTTGGCATTCTTGGAACCCTGCCAGAAGGTGACTGTAAAGTCGAACCTGGCGAAGAACAATGACCAACGAGCCTGGCGAGCATTAAGCCTTTTGGCTTGTTGGATATACGCCAGGTTCTTATGGTCTGTCCACACCAGCAAAGAGGTTTTGGCACCTTCCAGCCAGTGACGCCACTCCTGGAGCACCAGCTTCATGGCCAGAAGCTCCCGGTCCCCAATGGGGTAGTTGCGCTCGGTGGAGTACAAGCGTCGCAGCCCCCACACCAACATCGGACGCGTCCACCTCGACAATAAACGGTTCCTCGGGATCGGGAAACCTGAGAACTGGAGGACTAATGAGCCGGTCTTTGATGTCTTGGAACGCTCGGTCAGCCTCTGGTGTCCAGCGGAAAGGGCCTGGAGTCTTGCGCGTGAGGGCAGTTAGAGGGGCAGCAATAGTTCCGAAATTCCTCACAAAGCGCCAGAAAAAGTTGTCTAGGAACCGCTGGGTAAGTCGGAGAGAGGTGGGCTGGGGCCAGTCGGCCACGGCCTGAATTTTGGCCGGGTCCATTTGCAGCGACCCCCGAGATACAATAAACCCCAAAAAGGCCACCAAAGGCATGTGGAAAACCAACTTCTCGAGCTTGACGTATAGTATGTTTTCCAGGAGTAATTGTAAAACCTGACGGACATGACCAATATGTTCCTCGAGCATACGGCTGAAGATAAGAATATCGTCGAGGTAGACGAAAACATATCGATCCAGGGCCTCCCGGAGCACGTCATTAATGAACCGCTGGAAGACAGCCGGGGCATTCATCAGCCCAAAAGGCATCACCCTATATTCGTAATGCCCAGTGGGTGTCAAAAAGTAATGCCCAGTGGGTGTCTTCCACTCGTCCCCCTGCCGAATGCGGACGAGGTTGTCAAGTAAGTCAAGTCAGATTTATTTATATAGCGCTTTTTACAATGGAGCATTGTCTCAAAGCAACTTTACAAGTTTAGATTATCTCCTAATAACTACGTCCAATCCCAAGTTGAGCAAGCCTAGGGCGACAGTGGCAAGGAAAAACTCCCTAAGTTCTAGGAATAAAACCTTGGGAGGACCACGACTCACAAAGGGACCCAACCTCCTTGGGCGCGTAGATGATAAATCTAAGAAGCGAACTAAGTCATGGAGTCAAAGTTCGAATAGAATGTGAGTAAATGCACATGACATTAAGTGGGCCCCAGGGTTAAATGATAAATCCTAAGAGCGAAACCACAGTCCATGGAGTCAAAGGTCGATAAATGTGGAATTATTCACTCGACATTAATGGCCGGGTTATGATGATAATCTAAGATCGAAACGAAAGTCATGGTCATGGGTTCAATAAAATGTGATTATGCAACAGTGGAGCTCCATCAGATGACATCATGTGTGGGGCCGGAAACTGCCGGAACACAGCTTCGGGAGAAAAACAGAAAAATGTAATATTTATTTGATGAAGAGCACAGTGTTTTAGTACAAACATCACTGATGCCATGTCATCACTGATGCCAAGTGTAGCATGAGACCAGACCCCCGCAGCCATTAGCTATAG
Source organism: Ancistrus triradiatus (assembly GCA_025084515.1). NCBI lineage: Eukaryota > Metazoa > Chordata > Actinopteri > Siluriformes > Loricariidae > Ancistrus > Ancistrus triradiatus. Next base: position 87,058 of record JAJAGP010000699.1, on the reverse strand, counting down.
CACAGCTAGCTTAGAAATCTAAGAAGATGAGAACTGAAGAAACACAAGCCAGAGGATCACAATGAGACACTGGCAACCCCACGAAGCGGCAGAAGAAAGCGAAACCCAACGTCTCTGATCACCATAGACTCTTTGACTATGACCCCCACTCTTGGCCCTTATTCTAAGGGAAGGTAGGATGCAATGAGTCCCAAGATCACGAGGAACCAAGCCTAGTTCGCCAAACGCCCACCGACACTCCTGGCTATCGGACAAGGCGGCAGGCCATACCATGGACTCCAGACGCCGTCCCTCAGCACCCCAGCCATGCCACCTGGTCCTAAATCTATTCAAAAGCCTGCGTAAATAGAAATATGTCTTTAGCCTAGACTTAAAATTTTGGAGAGTGTCTGAGTCTCAAACGAAAGTGGGTAGTTTATTCCATAGTTGGGGGGCCATGTATGAGCAAGTCTTTCCCCCTGCTGTGACTTTTTTAATTCTAGGAACTAAAATAAGTCCTGCACCATGCAAACAAAGTAGATGAGCTGGATTGTAAAACTCTAATAGTTCACTCAGATAATGTGGGGCCAGGCCATGTAGAGCTTTATAAGTTATAAGAAGTATTTTGTAATCAATGCGGAATTTAACTGGTAACCAGTGTAGTGATGATAGAATAGGAGTGATATTATCAAATTTTCTAGTTCAAGTTAGCACTCGGGTGACTGCATTCTGAACTAATGCATTCCAAAGTTTATTTATAGAGCATCCAGTAAGTAAGGCGTTACAGTAATCCAGCCTTGAGGTTATAAATGCATGAACCAGTTTCTCTGCATCATTTAAAGGAGAGGATATTTCTAAGTTTAGCTATATTACGTAATTTAAAGAAAGCAATTCGAGTGATGCTGCTAATGTGCGCATCAAAGGAGAGATCTGAATCAAATGTGACCCCTAAGTTTTTTACAGATGGACTGGGCAATACTGGACAGCCATCTAGATTTAGGATAGATGTAGCCAACCTGTCTCTCACAGCCTTGGGTCCCACTAATAGAACCTCAGTTTTACCTGAGTTAAGTAAGAGAAAATTAAATAACATCTTTTATTTCCTTTACACAGTCCTCAATTTTGTTGATTGTAAGGCTGTGATTCGGTTTGGCTGATATGTACAACTGTGTATCATCTGCATAGCAGTGGAAACTAATGCCATGTTTACGAATAACTGAGCCTAGTGGCAGCATGTACAGAGAGAATAAAAGCCGGCCAAGCACTGACCCCTGAGGCACGCCATACTTCACTTTTGAGAGGTTAGATCGTAGATTATTTATATGAACAAACTGGTACCGGTCAGTTAAGTAAGATTTAAACCAAAAAAGTGCTGATCCCTTAATACTTACAGTATTTTCTAGTTTGTTTAGTAAAACATCATGATCTATAGTGTCAAATGCTACACTTAAATCTAACAGAACAAGAAAAGAAACACATCCCTTATCTGAGGACATTAAAGCAAGTCATGAAGTACCCTCAGTAATGCTGTTTTCAGTACTACGGCAACCCAGAACGATCTGCGGTTGCACACAGGAGTACCTTCGTAGCTGCTAGCAGCGTTTTTACCTTTGATATATTTTAATTTCCCATCGCATCTGTATCATATATAATCGTATATATAGTAGGTTTTTACCACATCTTAATCAATTTCACTCTCGTACCGGCGGATTATATATTTTTTTTGTTTTTTGCCGCTAATCGCTTTATTTTAGTAACTTTACAGGTATACCGCTTGTGTTTGAGTAGTTTAGCCATTAGCTATAACCAGAGTTGCGTCTTTCTTCCCAGCTATGTGTGTTTTTTTTAACTTTTTTACAGTCTTTTACATTCTTTTATTAACCACTTTCTTTCTGAAACTTAGTTTTTTAGTGACGTTTTTGGTGTTGACTTAACTGTATTTTTACGCTTTAAGCGAGCCATTGCATTGGGACATCGGCTGCCAGCTGAACCCATATCTTCACTCCGGCACCACCACAACAACCACCCGAATCTAAGTAACCTTTAATTCTTTAATTTTACTAACATGGCTTTCTGCTGCGCTTGTTCCTGTGCCGAGTGTGGCATTTTAGCTATTCTTCCTCTGTCATTAGTTTAAATTTTACTTGTGATAGGTGTAGGCTTGTAGCCAGTCTGACGGAGAAGATTGTAGTTTTAGAGGCGTGCATCCAGACATTAGAGAAGGCTAGCTCAGCTCCTAGCTAAGCAGATCTGGATGCCAAAGGTGAAGTTAGAGCCCCCATCTCGGCAGAGCCCTCGCAGCAGGACAAGTGGGTGACGGTTCAGCGATGTAGTCATAAGGCTAGTCCACAAGAGCACCACTCTTTACCTGTTCACGAGTCCAACAGGTTTGCCCTCCTCAGTGATGCACCCACTGAGCAGCCTGTTGAAAGAGCTCTGGTCATAGGTGACTCTATTTTACGACACGTGAAAGTAGCTACCCCTTTAGGGACACCAGCAGCTAGAGTTACATGTATCCACGGAGCTAGAGTGCCGGACATTGTAACGATTCTTAGTGAACTCGAGAGCCGTAGATTCTCTACGATAGTTATTCGTGTAGGGGCTAATGATATACGCCTTCGTCAGTCAGAGGTTACTAAGGCTAATTTTGTAGAGGTGGTTAGAGTGGTGAAGGCGATGTCCGATGCAGTAGTGTGCTCTGGCCCCATCCCAATGCGGCGAGGTGACCAAGCCTACAGCAGGTTATGGTCGCTGAACTGCTGGCTGTCCAAGTGGTGCTCTGAAAACAACGTGGGCTTTATAGACAACTGGACAGCCTTTGAGGGTAAGCCTGGCCTTTTAGGATGGGACGGTGTCCATCCCACTCGGAAGGGTGCCGCTCTCATCTCCTGCAACATTGCCCATAGTCTTATGGCCCGATTGGTTAGGGGCTGACTATCCAGAGCAGGGGTCAGGCAGCAGACAAACCGGCTTAACCAACTGTCTGCTGGTAGCCATATACCGTCACCCAGAACCCACATTATTGAAACTGTGTCTGTTACCCGCATCTGCCCTAAACGTAAACGCTCTCAAAAGGTCTGTTTTAATAACCTCATTAGTATAAAGAGATAGCTTCCCAGATAGCACAAATAGCTCCCAAAGAAATAACAACATTAGACTAAAGCTAGGATTACTTAACGTTAGATCACTTACAAACAAAGCAGTGATTTTAAATGAAATAATCACTGATAAACGTTTACATGCTCTCTGTCTCACTGAGACTTGGATTAGACCTGATGAATATTTAGCCTTAAATGAAGCCTCACCTCCTGGATGCAGTCATGCTAATCGCCCTCGTCCTAATGGTCGGGGGAGGCATAGCCACAATTTTTGACAAAGAGCTAGGTGTTACAACTAAATCCCATTACAGGGCTAATGAAATACTGATTCTTAATGTGACTGATCCATCATTATGGAAGTCAAAACCCACTCTTTTCAGCTTATCACTATTTACCTCCCTCCTGGTCCCTATTCAGAATTTCTTCAGGAATTTGCTAACTTTCTTTCCTGCTTACTACTGTCAACAGATAAGGCTTTAATTGTAGGTGATTTCAATATTCACTTTGACAATGAGCAGGATCCACTTATAATTGCTTTCGAGTCCATCTTAGAATCCATGGGTATCACTCAGAATGTGATGGGACCAACCCACCGCTGTAATCATACTTTAGATCTAATATTAACATTTGATATCAAAATAGATAACCTTGATGTTTTCCCCCAAAGTGATTCGATTTCAGATCACTATCTTTTAGTATTTGAGCTATCTCTAATAAATAAAATCCTTCTGCCTCGTTATCACACTAAGCACACTATCACATCTGCTACTCCAGCTGCGTTTATTAAAAACCTACCAGACTTAAAATTTAATACACCTATGGAGATAAATCATCTTGTGTAAATGAGCAATTAGAATGTGTGCTTCGCTCAACCCTGGACATGACTGCCCCTGCTAGGGTCAAACGTATTAGGGAAAAAAGGCTAGCACCATGGTATAATGACCACACCCCTACCTTAAAGCAAAGAACATGGCATTTAGAGCACAAGTGGAGACATAGTAAATTGGAGGTGTTTAAGCTTGGTTGGAGGGACAGCATGACAGAGTATAAGCATGCCCTCACTAAAGCTAAAGCTGCATACTTCTCTTCAATCATAGAGAAAAATAAGAATAATCCAATATTTCTTTTTAATACAGTCTGCAAATTAATAAAAATCCCCACAGAAAGTGATTCTCCCGTTCTGTGTCATTTTAATAGTAATGATTTTCATGACTTTTTTAATGATAAGATAGAAAACATTAGGCATAAAACTCAATGCTCATCACATCACCAAACTATTCAGCAACCTTCCAGATGCAGCACTAGTGAAACCTCTGTTTAATGAGCTGTAAATGACCATTAGAATCTTTTACCCCAATTACTAATACTGAACTATCCGCACTGATCAGCTCATCTAAGTCATCAACATGTTTATTAGATCCAATTCCTACACGTCTACTCAAACAAGTAATACCTAGTATTATAGAGCCAGTGTTGGTTATTTTAAATTTATCCCTTACCTTTGATTATGTGCCCAAATCCTTTAAGTCTGCCATTATCAAACCACTGATTAAAAAAGCCAATCTTGACCCTTGTGTGATATCTAATTATAGACCAATTTCAAATCTACCATTTCTGTCCAAAATCTTAGAAAAAGCCGTCTATCAGCAGCTCTGCAGTTACCTCCAAAGGAATTAAATTTATGAAATATTTCAGTCTGGCTTCAGGCCCCATCATAGTACTGAAACAGCATTAATTAGGGCACTAAATGACTTGTTAATGTCCTCAAATAAGGGATGTGTTTCTCTTCTTGTTCTGTTAGATTTAAGTACAGCATTTGACACACTAGATCACGATGTTTTACTAAACAGACTAGAAAATACTGTAGGTATTAAGGGATTGGCACTTTCTTGGTTTAAATCCTACTTAACCGACCGGTACCAGTTTGTTCATATAAAAAATCTAAGGTCTAAGCTCTCAAAAGTGAAGTATGGCATGCCTCAGGGGTCAGTGCTTGGCCCACTTTTATTCTCTCTGTACATGCTGCCACTAGGCTCAGTTATTCATAAACATTAGTTTCCACTCCTATGCAGATGATACACAGCTGTACATATCAGCCAAACCTAATGACTGCCTTTTAATCAACACAATTGAGGACTGTGTAAAGGAAATACAATATTGGATGTTATTTAATTTTCTCTTACTTAACTCAAATAAAACTGAGGTTCTGTTAGTGGGACACAAGGCTGTGAGAGACAGGTTGACTACATCTATCCTAAATCTAGATGGCTGTCCAGTATTGTCCAGTCTGTCTGTAAAAAACTTAGGGGTCACATTTGATTCAGATCTCTCTTTTGATGCACATATCAACAGCATCACTCGAATTGCTTTCTTTCAATTACGTAATATCACTAAACTTAGAAATATCCCCTCTTTTAATGATGCAGAGAAACTTGTTCATGCGTTTATAACCACAAGGTTGGATTACTGTAACGCCTTACTCACTCTAGTAAATCTATAAATAAACTTCAGTTAGTTCAGAATGCAGCTGCCCGAGAGCTAACTCGAACTAGAAAATTTGATCATATCACCCGTGTTCTATCATTACTGCACTGGTTACCAGTTAAATTCCGCATTGATTACAAAATACTTCTTACCCCACATTATCTGAGTGAACTCTGAGTTTTACAATCCAACTCGTCTACTTCGTTCGCAGGGTACAGGACTTCTTTTAGTTTCTAGAATTAAAAAAGTCACAGCAGGGGAAAAGGCTTTCTCATACCTGGCCCCCCAACTATGGAATAAACTTTCCACTTTCATTCGAGACTCAGATACTCTCCAAAGTTTTAAGTCTAGGCTAAAGACAGACACCTATTTACGCAGGCTTTTGACTAGATTTAAGGAACCAGGTTGCATGTTTGGGTGCGGGGCCGGAGTCTGTAGTCATGTCTGCCTGCCTGCCTTGTTCCTGCTATCCGGGAGTGTCGAGTGGGGCGGTCCGGGCTGAACTAGGCTTCGGTCCTCGTGATCTTGACTCATGCATCTTGCCTTAGAATAAGGGCAGAGCTGGGGTTCATAGTCAAAAGAGTCTTATGGTGATCAGAGACGTTGGTGTTTCTGTCTTGCTGCCGCTCCGTGGGGTTGGGCCCAATTTCTCATGTGATCCCTCTTGGCTGTGTTTTCCTACCAGTTTTTCTCCTCTGGGGGGTTCTATCTTTCTAGCTATGCTGCTAATAGCTAATTGCGGGCCGGTCTCATGCTACACTTGGCATCATGATTGACATGGCATCAGTGGATTGTTAATAGACACTTTGCTCTTAATCAATAACTAATTACATTTTCTGTTTTTCTCTCCGATATGTGTTTCCGGCGTTCCGCCCCAACACATGATGTACATCGATGGAGCTCCACTGTGCCTAAATTTCACATTTTTTTGACCTTACTCCATGACTTTAGTTTTTCGCTCTTAGATTTATCATCATACCCCGGCCACTTATGTCCGATGTGCATACTTCACATTCTATTCCAAACTTTGACTCCATGACTTTAGTTCAGCTCCTTAGATTTATCATCTACGCCGCCCAAGAGGTTGGGTCCCTTTTTGAGTCTTGGTCCGCCCAAGGTTCGTCCTAGAATATGGAGTTTTTTCCTTTCCACTGTCGGCCCTAGGCTTGCTCAATTTGAGATTGGAGTGTTATTAGAGATAATCCCAAACCTGTAAAGTTGCTTTGAAGACAATGCTCCATTGTAAAAAGCGCTCTCTAAATAATCTGATTTGATTTGATTTGAATTTTACTAATGATGGGGCCTGAAAGCCAGACTGAAATGTTTTCAAATAAATTTCATTCCTTTGGAGGTACTACAGAGCTGCTGAATGACAGCTTTTTCAAGATTTTGGACAGAAACGGTAGATTTGAAATTGGTCTATAATTAGATATCACACAAGGGTCAAGATTGGCTTTTTTAATCAGTGGTTTGATAACGGCAGACTTAAAGGATTTGGGCACATAACCTAAGGTAAGGGATGAATTTAAAATAACTAACACTAGCTCTATAACACTAGGTAATACTTGTTTGAGTAGACATGTAGGAATTGGATCTAACAAACATGTTGATGACTTAGACGAGCTGATCAGTGCAGATAGTTCAGTAAAAGATTCTAATCTTAATTTACGGTTAATTGAACAGATGTCTTCACTAGTGCTGCATCTGGAAGGTTGCTGAACAGTTTGGTGATGTGATGAGCATTGAATTTTATGCCTAATGTTTTCTATCTTATCATTAAAGAAAGTCATGAAATCATTACTGTTAAAATTACACAGAATGGGAGAGTCACTTTCTGTGGGGTTTTTTGTTAATTTGGAGACTGTATTAAAGAGAAATCTTGGATTATTCTTATTTTTCTCTAGATTTGACGAGAGTATGAGCTTTAGCTTTAGGATGGCATGCTTAACTCTGCCATGCTGGTCCCTCCAAGCAATCTTAAACAACCTCAATTACGATTGTCTCCACTTTCGCTCTAAATGCCGTGTTCTTTGCTTTAAAGGTACGGGTGTGGTCATTATACCATGGTGCTAGCCTTTTTTCCCTAATACGTTTGACCCTAGCAGGGGCAGTCGTGTCCAGGGTTGAGCGAAGCACACATTCTAATTGCTCATTTACACACTCAAGATGATTTATCTCCGTAGGTGTATAGGTTGTAGGTTGGAGGTCCAGCTTGGTGAAAATGCTGGCCCACTGATGCGCCTCGAACGCTGTTGCCATGAGGGGCAGGGGGTAACGGTCCTTAACGGTCCTTGTTGGCGACAAAGAAGAAGCCCGCCCCCGCCGGCGAGGAAGACGGGCGGATGAAGCCCTGCTGGAGCGCCTCGGCGACATACTGTCGCATGGCCTCCTGTTCAGTACGGTTCAGGGAAAAGAGCCTTCTCTGGGGTGGGGCCGCACCAGACAGGAGGTTAATAGAGCAGTCGTATTCCCTGTGCGGCGGAAGGGTCTGAGCTGCGCAATTACTAACTACCACCCCTAGATCCCTGTAGGGTTCAGGGATGGTTGAAATATCGGGAGTGACCGGCCAAACCTGAGACCGGGGATCGGGGGTGGACCAGGGAATTAAGCAGGACTCCCGGCATCAAGGGGCCCACACTTAAATAGACTGTGTTTGCCAGTCGATCTGTGGGTTGTGGAGTTGTAGCCACGAATAGCCCAGGACCAGCTGGAGATTGGACGTGCGGGTAACAAGGACAAATCCTCTCGAAATGGGGGCCCATCTCCAGAGTGACTGGTAGGGTTCTGTGAGTAACTGCCCCCCCCCAGGATCCGCCTGTCAAAAGCCCTGAGCGGCTGAGGCCTGGAGAGACCCTCAACGCGAAGACGCAAGCGCTGCTTGAGAGCCTCATCGATAAAGTTACCCTCGGCCCCGGAATCAACATAGGCGGTGAGACGGATCCGACCGCCTCCCTCCTAACAGAGGGTGACCGGGAGGGTGAAGCCAGACAGGGGGCGGGTGGATTGGCCTAGGACCGGCCCCCCCAACCGGACCTGGCCCTTACGTTTCCTGACCCGTCTGGGGAAGGGGAGTCGGCCCCGCCGGAAGGGCCCCAGCCAGCCCTCCCAAGTTCCATGGGCTCAGGAGCGTCGAAACGGGCGGTGCAAAGAGCAATTGAGTCGCGACCGGGCCACGGGCCGACGGAACGACTGCGGGAACCCGCTCTTTTGTGGGCCCGTTGCCGCAGGCGAGAATCAATGGTAGTGGCAAGACTATAGAGGTCATCGAGAGAGGCAGGGGGGTCTCGAAGGAAAGCGGATGGCGCTATGGGTGTGCATGGGAACGGTGCTCTGTATGTGTGGCAGTACACACAGTGTGTGTGTGTGGCTGGAGCGCTATGTGTGTGCGTAAGCTCGAAGAGAACCGACCGCGCATGCACAGAGGGCTTTACGGGCCAAGCGTGGTCAGCGCGGCCATCTGGACCGGATCTTTCACCCGTGACTCCATCAATGGTTGATTCTTTCCCAAACAATTGGAGGTCTGCTTAAACAGACCTGTAACCTTAGACATCTCGACAATAATAAACTTGAGTCCATGTGTAACCTTAAAAGGGGGTTTCATCTTTCAAGACCACAGGCTTCCCATTTCCCTCTAACTGTTGCAGAAGATAACGGCTTTTTCCCCCACAGTTGAACTCTTTCATCACAGCTCCTCTTGCAAACCTTATCACCCAAGAGAGGTGCCAGAAAGACAGCCCTGGATTTACGACACCAAGAAACTGTCAAGAAACTATCACCTTCCCTTTTAAAAGCCAAACTCTAATAATGGTATTACATTTTTGATGGGAACAGATTGTCTTCACCGGAACCTTTTTATTAGATGACAAATGATATTTGCTTCATAATAAGTCTAAACACCCCTCTATGTACTTCACTATTTCATGCAAAGAATGGATCAGGGACATTGTTCAAATCCACATATGTAATCGTCTGTTTATGCATGTTATTGAGTGTCATGTATTTTCATCTCTATTTGGTTAATTTTTTAGTATAACGATCACTTTTATACGTAATACGGTCCAGTTGTGTTGTGCTGATCATTATGGTATATAGAAATCATAACATAGTTATCAATATGTATTGATCGCTCGGGTTTTACTACTTGTGCACATCTTATATTAATCATATTATTGTTTAGTTAAAGTATAGCAAATGCATGTACTGTAGTTAGAATGATTTAACGATGTCCTAGTTTATAGATTCAAGATACCTCGACCAAATGTGTAACTTTGAGGATTTTTGTCTTTTTCTTTGTGATGCTTTTAGACGTTCTCGGTATGTAGAAATATATTAATCCCCTACTGACCTATGGTGAAATTAGCAGACATATCCATGAGAGGTGGGATTTAATGATGAATCAGCCTCTCACTGGCTAAGTCTAGGACGAACCCCTGTTGCCCCGCCTCTAGCCATTTTCAGCCGGAACAGACAAAAGTTTGAACGCAAGCCAACAACGGTCTCTTCTGCTCTTCTTTTGTTCCTGAAAGTCTAGTCTTCGTTTTATCTGCTTTTAAGTTTTCATGTTTAAAGTTTAAGTTTCTGCATTTTATTTTACTCTAAGCTTTCTGTGTCCAGCAGTCTTAGAAGTTCGGTATCGCCGAATTAGGAAATAGAGAAAAAACCAACCAGCTAAGATCTCCTCCATACTAGACTACGGTCTCGTCTAAGTCTGTTGAAGCTCGTGGCCCTCGAACGCTGTAACTCTACCTTCACCGCTGGCCAGGGTGGAAATCTGAGTTATATGCCCGCAAGTCTAGATCCGGTAGACCCCGACCACCAACGCAGGGAAGAAGCCGAACTGAAGCGAGGCCTGCAACATATTCGTGGCTCCAAGGGCTGCATGCCAACACAAGCCGAAGGCTGGTAGCCAATTATCCCGAGGTCCACTGAACCGTCGCCGTCCAATCGGAAGAGAGACCGCTACCATTCCTCCGTGTGATCTCGGACGACAGGCGGAATCTCAGCTCCATTCCATCCTCTTCGCGTGAGTCCCTGCAAAAAGGCAGGCAAGTACCTCTTGGTGTGTTTTATCTGGGTCCCTGATTCTAGAATCTTGCGTTTAAGCTAAAACCACGCTTCGACATAAACTTACCTACATCTAAGTAGTTTCAACCATACTATTCTGGACCAGCATAATTTGTTTTACTAGTAAGTCACTGCCATACAACTAGTCTATAACGCTTCCTCGTGATAGATATATTTCGACCACTTAGTTGCCCCTAGAGTCATTTTGGTTTCTGATTTTAATTACTGTGATATGTCCGCTTGCCACTATTTCCTGTTTTCTATACTGTGATATATACATTATTACCGTCACTTTATGATTGTAACTCTGTGATACATATGTTATTACATTAGATAATCTGTTGGTATTGCCTTGTTTGTAGTTAATAAACTTGTTATAGCCTTTTGAACTTACCGTTTGGTTTGAGAGAGTTTCATTCATTCAAAGGTCGAGAAATACAACTTTGAATTCACTATTCAGACCTAGACTGATCAAGTTTGTTGTTCCCCTTTTTAACTGGTTTCCAAATCTACCAGGCAATAAAATGAGTTGATGGTGCCCCGTTATTTTAAGTATTAATTAAAAATTAATCAAATTAAAGTGTAGTCTCTGGTTTGATACACCACTGTCCTTAACCGGACTCCGAGTTATGGTGGAAAATAAGTATTTGGTCAATGAATTTGGTTAAACTCAATATTTTGTAACATAACCTCTGTTGGCAATGACAGATATCAAGCATTTCCTGCAAGTCTTCACCAGGTTTGCACATATTGTAGCTAGTATTTTGGCTCATTCCTCCATGCAGATCTCCCCTAAAGCAGTGATGTTTTGGGGCAACATGGACTTTCAACTCCCTCCATAAATTTTCTATGGGGTTGAGGTCTGTAGACTGGCTAGGCCACTACAGGACCTTGAATTGCTTTTTACGGAGCCACTCCTTTGTTGCCCGAGCTGTGAGTTTGGGATCAGTGTCATGCTGGAAGACCCAGCTACGTTCCATCTTCAATGCTCTCACTGATGGAAGGAGGTTTTGGCTTAAAATCTCACGATACATGGCCCCGTTCATTCTTCCCTTAACACTGATCAGTCGTGCTGCCCCTTTGCAGAAAAACAGCCCCAAAGCATGAGGTTTCCACCCCCATGCGTCACAGTAAGTATGGTGCACCTCAGCATTCTTCTTCCTCCAAACACGATGAGTTGAGTTTTTACCAAAGAGTTCTATTTTGGTTTCGTCTTTCTTCTGGATCATCCAATTGCTCTCTGGCAAACTTCAGACGGGCCTGGACATGTACTGGCTTAAGCAGTTGGACACACCTGGCACTGCAGAATCTGAGCCCCTCTCGGCATAGTGTGTAGCTGATGGTAGCCTTGTTACTTTGGTCCCAGCTATGCAGGTCATTTATCAGGTCCCTCCATGTAGTTCTGTGATTTTTGCTCACCATTCTCATGATCATTTTGACCCCACGGGATGAGATCTTGCATGGAGCCCCAGATTGAGGGAGATTATCAGTGGTCTTGTATGTCTTCCATTGCTCCCACAGTTGATTTATTCACACTAACCTGCTTGCCTATTGTAGATTCACTCTTCTCAATCTGCTGCAGGTCTGCAATTTTCTTCCTGGTGTCCTTCGACAGCTCTTTGGTCTTGGCCATGGTTGAGTTTGGAGTCTGACTGTTTGAGGATGTGGACAGGTGTCTTGTATACAGATAATGAGGTCAAACAGTTGCCATTAATACAGGTAACGAGTGGAGGACAGAAGAGCTTCTTAAAGAAAAAGTTACAGGTCTGTGAGAGCCAGAAATCTTGCTTGTTTGTGGATGACCAAATACCTATTTTTCACCATGTTTTACAATTAAATTCTTTAAAAATCCTGCAGTGTGATTACCTGGCTTTTTTTCCTCATTTTGTCTCTCATATTTGAAGTGTACCTATGATGAAAATTACAGAACTCTCTCATCTTTCTAAGTAGGAGAATTTGCACAATCAGTAGCTGACTAAATTTAATTTTTTTTCCCACTCTATGTGCTGTAGTTTAGAATGCCTTAATGATGTCCTAGTTTGTAGATTCAAGGTGCTCTTGACAATCGGAACCTCGTACCTGAACTCCCGCAACTAAACTTCTAACTTTGAGAATTTTTGTTCTTATGTGATACACTTAGACATCCTAGACATGTAAAAATATATTAATCCAAAGTTATAACTTCTGTATTGGTGCATACCAGTATACGGAAAATAGAGGACGTGCCCAACAAGAGGAGGGACTTGATACCGAGTCAACTTCCCATTGGCTGGTCCATGGAAAACCCCTTTGCCTCACGCCCCCGATCGCTTACGTCAGAACCTGTACAAAACTTTTGCCGCAGGCTAGCAGAGTCAGTCTTGTTCCATTGTCTAAGTTTCGTTTCTTTTGAGTCTTTTCTGTGTTTTAAATGTTTTGGAGCTTTGTTGTTGAGTTTAGTGTTTCTTTGTCCACCAGTCTTAGCAGTTCGGTATAGCTGAATTAGAAATTAGGCTAAAGAAAGTAGTGAAAGACCAACTAGCAAAGATCTTCTTCACATTCGACCACGTTCATATTTCCTAGTCTTCCAAGTCTATTGAAGCATGTGGTGTAAAGTGCGCATCAGACTTAGCATTTAGCACCATACTATTCACGTTTCACCATAATTTGTGTTACTAGTAACTCACTACGTCGTAACAAAATAGTTCATAACACTGCACCTGGGTATTTACTACATGATTGATAAGTTGCACATATATGCACCTTGTTAGTGATATTAAAACTGTGATATACATGTTCGCCACCATTTCCTGATCTTAACACTGTGATGTATATGTTCGCCATCATTTCCTGAACTTAACTCTGTGATATACATGCCATTACTTCAGATTGTCAGTTGGTATTGCCTTGTTTGTAGTTAATAAACTTGTTGTAACCTTTTGAATTTACCACTTTGTATGAGAGAGTTTTATTCAATCAAAGGTAAAAAAAAACAACAACTTTGAATTCGTTATTCAGACCTAGACTGAAGTCGCCCATATCAACTTCCTGATAAATTTCGCTTTTTCTTTCAACTGGTTTTCCGGATCCACCAGTCCGTAAACAATCCGGCAGTGCCCCGTTTGTTCATTAAAATTAATAAATTTAAATTGTAGTAGTATTCCGCTACACAGGAAACATTTGACCTCATTCATTGCCAACAAATGTTATGATACAAAGTATTGAGATGAACTTTTGTTATTGACCAAATACTTATTCTCCACCATTTATACAATTAAATTCTTTAAAAATCCTGCAATGTGATTTCATGGATTTTCTTTTCTCATTTTGTATCTCATATTTGAATTGTACCTATGATTAATATAACAGACCTCTCTCATCTTTCTAAGTAGTAACTAAGTCAGTGGCTGACTAAATACTTTTTTGCCCCACTGTAAATGCACCATCGAAAGTATCCTGATGGGAAACATCACTATATGGTTTGGGAACAGCACCAAGCAGGACAGACAGGCCCTCTAGAAGGTAGTGTGCTCTGATGACTGCATCATTCACACTGAGCTTCGTGACCTGCAGTCCATCTGCAAAAGACATTGCTGAACCAAAGCACATGGATAGCAAGACACCCTAGCAATCCAAACAGTGGCCTGTTTTCTCTACTGCGGTCAGGGAAGTATTTCTGTGAACTGAAAGCAAACACAGAGTGAATGAGGAAGAGCTTCTTCCCACAGGTCATCCTAACATTAAACCGTGGTACTGTATGTAGTACCAGACTACATACACTTTATAACCTACTTATTTGCACAGTTTTCACATACTTGTACTGCACTTTATACTTCATCTTATTGGTACATTGTACCCACACTGCACCTTACCAACCAGAATACCATACATAAGTCCTTTTTTGTTCTTGCCTTCTTTGCTTTATTTATGGCATTGTCTATGTATATATTGATATCCCTCCTCTATACTTCACAATTTATTAGTTACAAAGGGTTATGTAAGCATTTCACGGAAACTTATACTGTGTATGACTGTGTTTGTGACGAATAAAACTCTTGACTGGACTTAACTATACTGTCGCCCAGTCTTCAGGCCAAAGAACAACTGGATCATATCCTAAAGTAACTTACTAGCCTTTGATACTCTTTTTTGTGTCTGCTCAATGCCGTTACTTTTTGGATATGATGTCAAACCAGTGGTCCACATGCTCCAGGAACCATGCTGTCCAGGAAGAGCCTGGCCGTTATTCTTGCTCCAGCATTGTATTTCAGGCCAAGACATTGAATACAGAGCCCAACTTCATTTTGTTGAAATTACTTAGGTGACAGGTTTTATGTGATTTGTTTGGAGCATTTTTCAATGCCACCCCCTCTTGGAAAGTCACCAACTCTTTCAACTGGCCAACTGTAACTTATTTGGATGAGAGTGTCTCACTCCAATATATTGGTGGTATTGTGTGTGTCTCTACATGGATAAGGGCACTCCAAGTTCTTGACAATATGTGGGACATCTGGCATGAAATATAATCTCCTGTCTGGTCTTGCTAGAGGTGGAATAGATGTTTCATTATAGTTCACTTCAAAGGCCTTCCACATTGCCTGGTTAGGGCAGTGGTGGTGGTGATGTTAATCACATGTAACCCTATGGAAGCTCCTCTGTGAATAATGTCCAATATGATTGGCTTGTAAATTATAATAATAAGTATTTGGTCAATAACAAAAGTTCAACTCAATACTTTGTAACATAACCTTTATTGGAAATGACAGCGGTCAAACGTTTCCTGTAAGTCTACACCAGGTGTGCACACACTGTAGCTGGTATTTTGGTCCATTTCTCCATGCAGATCTCCTCTAGAGCAGTGATGTTTTGGGTCTTTCGCTGGACAACAAGGACATTCAACTCCCTCCACAAATTTTCTATGGGGTTGAGGTCTGGAGACTGGCTAGGCCACTCCAGGACGTTAAAATGCTTTTTACTTTTTACGTTGCCTGAGCGGTGTGTTTGGAATCAATGTCCATTCATCCATATGCTCTCTGGCAAACTTCAGATGGACCTGGACATGTACTGGCTTAAGCAGGGGGACACGCCTGTCATTGCAGGATATGAGGCCCTCTCGGTGTAGTGTGTTACTGATGATAGCCTTTGTTACTTTGCTCCCAGCTCTCTGCAGGTCATTCATCAGGTCTCTCTCTCTGTAGTTCTGGGATTTTTGCTCACCATTCTCATGATCATTTTGACTCCCCGGGATGATATCTTGCGTGGGGCCCCAGATCAAGGGAAATCATCAATGATCTTGTATGTCTTCCATTTTCTTTCAGTTGATTTATTCACACCAACCTGCTTGCCTATTGTAGATTCACTCTTCCCAGCCTGCTGCAGGTCTACAATTTTCTTTCTTGTGTTCTTAGACAGCTCTTTGGTCTTGGCCAAGTTTGGAGTCTGGAGTCTGTTTGAGGCCGTCGACAGGTTTATTTTATACAAATAACGAGGTCAAGCAGGTGCCATTAACACAGGTAACAAGTGAAGGACAGAAGAAGTTCTTAAAGAAGAAGTTACAAGTTTGTGAGAGCCAGAAATCTTGCTTGTTTGTGGGTGATCAAATACTTATTTTCCACCGAGATTTGCAATTAAATTCTTTAAAAATCCTACAATGTGATTTCCTGGATTTTTTTCTCATTTTGTCTCTCATAGTTGAAGTGTACCTATGATGAAAATTACAGACCTCTGTCATCTTCCTATGTAGGAGAACTTGCACAATCAGTGCTGACTAAATACTTTTTTGCCCCACTGTATATGTAGCGGTCTTCTTAGCAGGGTTATGATGTCAGGGAGTGGAATATTCATGTCCAAAATGATGAATAATAAAGGTCCACCTTTATTATTTTTTGTTATTTGAGGGCTGCCTCTAACATTCTTGTCATCTGTTTGTTTATATAGCTCCTCCCTCAGGTCTTTCTCACAGGCTCCTGGCTCACTTGGATGCTGCACACTCATTTCTAGCTTTTCTGGTATGCTTCTCTCAGTCTGCTCACACTCTTCACCTTCCCTGCTTCACTTTCCCTTTGTTGTCTTCCCTCTCTTCCATTTTTGGTTTCTGTAAATAGCTCTCCCTCAAAGTGTGCACAATGGTTCATGAATTTAATTCCTCCACACATTCCAGATTTTACTCCATCTTCCACACTTTACCCCATTTCATATCTCTCTTTGTATTCATGTGCATAGTACAGTAAAACACACTTAATCATGATCCACAGGATTCATGAAGTGTGTTGTTACAGGGTCACGGTGACTTCCGTCTTTTGGACGCTAGAGGTCAGTGTTGACTCTGGTTTCAGTTTGGGCAGCATTGATGTGATCGTGCATGCACCTGCTTAATTGGCGCGATCGCAAATGTGCAACAAATGTGCAGGTTAGTTATTTAAGACTGCTGCTGGGCTTGGCAGGTGTCGCACCATTGAATCTGCTTGCTGCCTGTCCGCTACGGCATACAATTAGGTGGTATCTTTGTGACTGAGTGCTTTCGCTTTTGATAGGGACAGAGGTAAGTTGCCGATATGAAGACCGCCAGCTATGGGCAGTCAGGAGTCTGTACCGGTAAGTTAGGGTGCAGAAAATACTTCCTCGGCTGTTTTTTTTTTTGTGCTTGCTCGCTGCAGCGAGGTTTGCCCTGTCTCCTGGCTCTCGTGCCGTTCCCCTTCCTCTTTCTCAACCAGAGGGATATAATATTTCCCTTATGCAAAAAGGATGCTGTGTCTTTTCAAACTCCTTCTTGTAGTGTCATTATCTGCCACGGAGTAGCATGTTGTGTTGAGTGTGTGAGTTCATTCACCTCTGCAGTCACACACTGCCACTCTCGCTTCACCCCCTTTCTTCCCCTTTCATCCCCGCACCTTGGCTCCTAAAACCCCCTGTTTTTCACGGACCACAACCAGTCAGATATGGCGACAATTTTTTTCATATTTGTCACACTTAAATGCTTCGGAACATCAAACCAATCTAAATATTAGTCAAAGACAACACAAGAAAACACAAAATGCAGTTTTTAAATTTAAGGTGCTTATTTTTAAGGAAGAAAAAAATCCAAACCTACATGGCCCTTTGTGAAGAAGTGATTGCCCCCTAAACCTAATAACTGGCTGGGCCACCCTTAGCAGCAACAACTGCAACCAAGCGTTTGCGATAACCTGCAATAAGTCTTTTACAGCATTGTGGAGGAATTTTGGCCCAGTCGTCTTTGCAGGATTATCGTAATTCAGCCACACTGGAGGGTTTTCAAGCATGAACGGCCTTTTTAAAGTCACGCCACAGCATCTCAAATGGATTCAGGTCAGGACTTTGACTAGGCCACTCCAAAGTCTTCATTTTTCTTCAGCCATTCAGAGGTGGACTTGCCGGTGTGTTTTGGATCATTGTCCTGCTTCAGAACCCAAGTCCATTTCAACTTGAGGTCACGAATAGATGGGTGGACATTCTCCTTCAAGATTTTTTCGTTAGACAGCAGAATTCATAGTTCCATTTATCACAGCAAGTCTTCCAGGTTCTGAAGCAGCAAAACAATCCCAGTCCATCACACTAGTACCACCATATTTTACTGTTGGTTTAATGTTCCTTTTCTGAAATGCTGTATTATTTTTACGCCAGATGTAATGTGAAACACACCTTCCGAAAAGTTCAGCCTTTGTCTTGTCAGTCCACAGAATGTTTTCCCAACAATCTTGGGGATCATCAAGATGTGTTCTGGAAAAAATGACAGCATTAATGTTCTTTTTGCTCAGCAGTGGTTTTCGTCTTGGAACTCTGCGATCCAGGCCATTTTTGCCTAGTCTCTTTCTTATGGTGGAGGCATAAACACTGACCTTAACCGAGGCAAGTGCAGGCCTGCAGTTCTTTGGATGAGTCGTCACTGAGCTCTTGGGGTAAGGTTGGTCGGCCAGCCACTCTTGGGAAGGTTCAAGTCAAGTCAAGTGAGATTTATTTATATAGCGCTTTTTACAATGGAGCATTGTCTCAAAGCAACTTTACAAGTTTAGATTATCTCCTAATAACTACGTCCAATCCCAAATTGAGCAAGCCTAAGGCGACAGTGGCAAGGAAAACCTCCCTAGTTCTAGGAAGAAACCTTGGGAGGACCAAGACTCAAAAAGGGACCCAACCTCCTTGGGCGGCGTAAATGATAAATCTAAGAGCGAAACTAAAGTCATGGAGTCATAGTTCGAATAAAATGATGGCATAATGATGCACAGCTGTACATATCAGCCAAACCTAATGACAGCCTTACAATCAACAAAATCGAGGACTGTGTAAAGGAAATAAAAGATTGGATGTTGTTTAATTTTCTCTTACTTAACTCAGATAAAACTGTGTCAAAAATCTGTGTAAATAGTCATGTCTTTAGCCTAGACTTAAAACTTTGGAGAGTGTCTGAATCTCGAACGAAAGTGGGAAGTTTATTCCATAGTTGGGGGGCCATGTATGAGAAAGCCTTTCCCCCGGCTGTGACTTTTTTAATTCTAGGAACTAAAAGTAGTCCTGCACCCTGCGAACGAAGTAGACGAGTTGGATTGTAAAACTCTAAGAGTTCACTCAGATAATGTGGGGCCAGGCCATGTAGAGCTTTATAAGTTATAAGAAGTACTTTGTAATCAATACGGAATTTGACTGGTAACCAGTGTAGTGATAATAGAACAGGAGTGATATGATTAAATTTTCTAGTTCGAGTTAGCACTCGGGCAGCTGTGTTCTGAACTAACTGAAGTTTATTTATAGATTTACTAGAGCAACCAGTAAGTAAGGCATTACAGTAATCCAACCTTGAGGTTATAAACGCATGAACAAGTTTTTCTGCATCATTAAAAGAGAGGATATTTCTAAGTTTAGCGATATTACCTAATTGAAAGAAAGCAATTCGAGTGATGCTGCTAATATGTGCACATCAAAGGAGAGATCTGAATCAAATGTGACACCTAAGTTTTTTACAGACGGACTGGGCAATACTGGACAGCCATCTAGATTTAGGATAGATGCAGCCAACCTGTCTCTCACAGCCTTGGGCCCCACTAACAGAGTTAAGTAAGAGAAAATTAAATAACATCCAATCTTTCAATTCCTTTACACACTCCTCAATTTTGTTGATTGTAAGGCTGTCATTAGGTTTGGCTGATACGTACAGCTGTGTATCATCTGCATAGCAGTGGAAACTAATGCCATGTTTATGAATAACTGAGCCTAGTGGCAGCATGTACAGAGAGAATAAAAGCGGGCCAAGCACTGACCCCTGAGGCACACCATACTTCACTTTTGAGAGCTTGACCTTAGAATATTTATAGAACAAAAAACGGTAACCGGTTCGGTTTTTAAGTAGGATTTAAAATCCAGAAAAGCAAAGTGCCTAATCCCTTAATATCCCTACAGTATTTTTCTAGTCCTGTTTTTAATAAACATCATGATTTAATAGTGTCAAATGCTGCACTCAAATCTAACAGAACAAGAAAAGAAACACATCCCTTATCTGAGGACATTAACAAGTCATTTAGTAACCCTAATTAATGCTGTTTCAGTACCTATGATGGGGCCTGCAGCCAGACTGAAAAATGTTTACCAATACATATCATATCATTCTTTGGACGTAACTGCATAGCTGCTGATAGACGGCGTGTTTCTAAGATTTTGGACAGAAAAGCGGTTTTAGATTTGAAATTTGGTTTTGTAATTAGATATCACACAAGGGTTCAAGATTGGGCCATTTTTTAGTCAGTGGTTGATAACGGACCAGGGGGACTTAAAGGATTTGGGCACATAACCCAAGGTAAGGGATGAATTTAAAAGTAAACTAACACTGGATCTATAACACTAGGTATTACTTGTTTGAGTAAACGTGTAGGAATTGGATCTAATAAACATGTTTGATGACTTAGACGAGCTGATTCAGTGCGGATAGTTCAGTATTAGTAAGTGAGTAAAAGATTCTAATCTTGATTTACAGCTCATTAAACAGGATGTCTTCACTAGTGCTGCATCTGGAAGGTGACTGAACAGTTTTGGTGATGTGATGAGCATCGAGTTTGATGCCTAATGTTCCTATCTATCATTAAAGAAAGTCATGAAATCATTTACTGTTAAAAATTACACAGGAACGGGGAACGGAGAGTCACTTTCTGTGGGGGTTTTTGTTAATTTGGAGACTGTATTAAAGAGAAATCTTGGATTATTCTTATTTTTCTCTATGATTGAAGAGAAGTATGCAGCTTTAGCTTTAGTGAAGGCATGCTTATACTCTGCCATGCTGTCTCTCCAAGCAATCTTAAACACCTCCAATTTACTATGTCTCCACTTGCGCTCTAGATGCCTTGTTCTTTGCTTTAAGGTACAGGTGTGGTCATTATACCATGGTGCTAGCCTTTTTTCCCTAATACGTTTGACCCTAGCAGGGGCAGTCGTGTCCAGGGTTGAGCGAAGCACACATTCTAATTGGTCATTTACACACTCAAGATGATTGATCTCTGTAGGTGTATTAAATTTCAAGTCTGGTAGGTTTTTAAGAAACACAGCTGGAGTCGCAGATGTGATAGTGCGCTTGGTATGATAACGAGGTAGAAGGATTTTATTTATTAGAGATAGCTCAAATACTAAAAGATAGTGATCTGAAATCGAATCACTTTGCCGGAAAACATCAAGGTTATCTATATTGATATCAAATGTTAATATTAGATCTAAAGTATGATTACAGCGGTGGGTTGGTCCCCTCACATTCTGAGTGATATCTATGGATTCTAAGATGGACTTGAAAGAAATTTTAAGTAGATCCTGCTCATTGTCAAAGTGAATATTGAAATCACCTACAATTAAAGCCTTATCTGTTGACAGCAGTACGCAGGAAAGATAGTTAGCAAATTCCTGAAGAAATTCTGAATAGGGACCAGGAGGACAGTAAATAGTGATAAGCTGAAAAGAGTGTGGTTTTGACTTCCATAACAATGGATCAGTCACATTAAGAATCAGTATTTCAAAAGAATTAGCCCTGTAATGGGATTTAGTTGTAACACCTAGCTCTTTGTCAAAAATTGTGACTACGCCTCACCCCCTGACCATTAGGACGAGGTCAACTAGCATGACTGTATCCAGGAGGTGAGGCTTCATTTAAGGCTAAATATTCATCAGGTGTAATCCAAGTTTCAGTGAGACAGAGAGTGTGTAAGCGTTTATCAGTGATCATTTCATTTACAATCACTGCTTTGTTTGTAAGTGATCTAATGTTAAGTAATCCTAGCTTTAGTCTAAGGTTGTTATTTATTTGGGAGCTATCTGTGTTTATACTAATGAGGTTATTAAAACAGACTGTTTGAGAACATGTACATTTAGGGCAGATGTGGGTAACAGACACAGTTTCAACGTGTGTTCCTACATGTTAGTTACTTAATGAAATGTTAGATCATATTAGTCATATGTTTTGGAATACAACTGATTAAATTCAAGAACAATTCAATGAAATAAGGACAAATGACAAAAATGTGCCAAATGATAGTTTAGTTTATTTGCAACTACATGAAAAGATTAATATTTATTGAAATGTCATGCTGCAAGACTGTATACAATGGCATAACACCAAATAATTCTGTCAAAATTAGATCACTGAGTGTCTCTGGGATGTGTTTATGTTTCTTGGACAAAACTTGCAGAGGCATTTAAGTGTTTTGGCACAAATTCTGTTTAGCTCTGCCCACAAGAGTGCAGACTCTAGAAGGTTAATGAACTGTTTGGGCTTTGCTAATGAAATAATGGCCCTAACAAGAGATTTGAAACAATAAGAATGATTATAAAACTTCTTCATTAATTAAATCCAACACAGAGTGTGGTAAAATATGTTGGTTGTTTCCAGTCACAATTTGATGCAAGTATAAACATAATGGGAAGGTTATGAAAGGAAAACTATTGGTAGAAGTCAATATATCAGGATAAAAAAAAACTCAAAACATTCTTTAAGGGTAAACCTGGCCTTTTAGGGTGGGATGGGGTCCATCCCACTTGGGAAGATGCTGCTCTCTTCTTTTGCAACATTACTACTTAGTAAAGCAGTGAATGTAAATGAAATGATTCCTGATAATTGCTTTCATGCACTTTATCTTACCGAGACGTGGACTAGAGTAGATGAATATTTAGCCTTAAATGAAGCCTCCCATCCTGGATATAGTTATGCTCAAAACCCTTGTCCTAATCGTTGTAGGTGTGGAGTAGCCACAATTTTTGACAAAGATCTAAACATTACTGCTAAGTCCCATCACAAGGATAATTAGTTTGAAATACTGACTCTCAAATGTGATTGATCCATTACGTTAGTCAAAGTCATACTTTTTTCAGCTATTTATCACCTTCTGGGTCCTTATTCCAAGTTTCTTCAGGAATTTGCTAACTTTATTCCATGTTTGTTACTTTCAACAGATAAGGCTTGAATTGCAGGTGATTTTAATATTCACTGTGAAAATGAGCAAGATCTGCTTAAAATTGCATTTGAGTCTATTTTAGAATCCTTGAGTATCATGTGATGTGGCTGACCCACCATTGTAATCATACCTTTGATTGAATATTAACATTTGGTTTCGATACAGAAAGTCTCATTGTTTTCCCACAGAGTGATTTGATCTCTTAGTTTATGATCTGTAACTAATAAAATCTGCCTATAGCCTTGTTATCACACCAAGAACACTACGATATCTGCTATCTGCATTTATTAATAACCTACCAGACTTATCCTTTAAAATACCTACACAGCTCGATCAGTTTGAGCATGTTACCAACCAATTAGAATGTCTGTTTCACCCAATCTAGAAAACGTTGCCTCTACTAGGATCAAATACATTGGGAAGAAAGGCTTTCACCATGGTATAATGACCACACTAGTACCTTAAAACAGACAACTCAGATTTTCGAATGTAAGTGGTGACGTAATAAATTAGAGGTATTAAATATGGAGGAACAAAATGTATATTTCTCCTCACTCATAGAGAAAAATAAGAATAATTCTAGATTTATTTTTAATACAGTCTCCAGACTGTAGCAGAATAGTGCTTTAAATTTACACTAATTAATTTCAATGAATAAATTGGGCACCACTTGTTCCTTTTTATGATTGGGGAATGAGAAAAAAAGCTAACATGGACATTTTAAATCCAGCCTTGATCTGAGCAAGTTATTAGTTGTTACCTGAATCTTGGGTTGAATGGACAAAAATAAAAATAAAATAATAAAAAAAATCACTCCCACACAAAGCAGTAAATTGCCACATTGAGATGGGATGGCTGGGATGGCTGAAGAGTGGCAGGCACATCTCTCCTCTGGTCGGTGCTCAATACCCCTCTCAGTGGCACATTCTATTCTGATTACATTTATATATGAAAGAGATATAATGATCACGTTTGGTTTCATTGTAAAGCAGTTCTCAAATATTTTCTTGCCAGATGGTCCATGCAGATGCAATCTGAAGTTATAGAAGATTTTATTAATATGAAGAATATGTCTTCAGAATGCTGAGGTTCTCAAACTATTAATTACTTTCTCCAGAGGTGACAATCCTGGCTCCAATTTGAGAAACAGAATGAGCAATTTCACAGGCGTAAATGAGGGAAATATCTTTTGATAGGAATTTTACTTCCCATGCAGATTGTCATGCCAGGGCCTAACGAGAGAAATGGAGATAGATGTAGGTTCAAAGGAAATAACCACATTTTATTAACACCAACAGAGCTACAGAGCTAACACAAATCAAACAAAGACCATTAAGCAAAGTGGAACACGACCATATGATAAAACAAAGTGAACATGAGTGCAAAGCGAACAGAGCCAAAGACATAAGTAATCCTGAGCCAACATGAACCAGGTATAAGTCTGGATGACCATAGGGGAAGTCTCACGGTAACAAATAGCCTTCTGGCTGTTCTCCTGGGAACAAACAGCCTCCTGGGAACAAACGGGCACTTGGGAACAAACGGCCTCTTGGCAGGCCTTACTGGAGCAAACGGCCTCTTGGCAGGCCTCATTGGAACACACAACCTCCTTGCAGGTCTCACTGGAGCACACAGCCTCTTGGGAACAAACGGCCTCCATCCGGGCCTCGAGTACGAACACCCTTGGTGCAGGCACTGGAATGGGCACTCTCAGTGCAGGAATTGGAATGGACTTCCTTGGCTCAGGCACTGGAACAGACAACCTCAGCGCAGGCACTGGAACGGAAACCCTCGGCACAGGCACTAACAACGGTACTTCGAACTCAGATACAGAGCTACCGTGATCAGGTACGAAACCATGGGGCACTATAAACTCAGATACAGAACTCAGTGGTGCAGCGTGCTCGAATACAGAACCAGGCAGCGCTAACGGATCAAGCACGGAACTAACAAACTCGGGTATGGAGCTAAAGTTCTCAGCTATGAAACTAGAGGGCACAGTGGGCTCAGACACAGGGCCAGGTGGCAAAGTCTCATGTGATCCCTCTTGGCTGTGTTCCCTACCACTTCTCCTCTTTCTAGCTTTCTAGCTATGCTGCTATAGCTAATGCTGCCGGGGTCTCATGCTACACTTGGCATCAGTGATTGACATGGCATCAGTGATTGTTAATAAACACTGTGCTCTTAATCAATAACTAATTACATTTTCTGTTTTCTCTCCCGAGCTGGGTTCCGGCAGTTTCCGGCAGTTCCGGCCCCACACATGATGTTCATCTGATTGAGCTCCACTTGTACATAATTCACAATTTTATTCGACCATGACCTCCATGACTTTAGTTTCGCTCTTAAATTTATCATCATACCCGGGCCACTTAATTGTCGATGTGTGAATACTTCACATTTTATTCGAACTTTGACTCCATGACTGTAGTTTTTCGCTCTTAGATTTATCATCATACCCCGGCCACTTAATGTCGATGTGCATACTTCACATTCTATTCGAACTTTGACCCATGACTTTAGTTCACTCTTAGATTTATCATCTACGCCCGCCCAAGGAGGTTGGGTCCCCCTTTTTGAGTCTTGGTCCTCCCAAGGTTTCTTCCTAGAACTAGGGAGTTTTTTTTTCCTTGCCACTGTCGCCCTAGGCTTGCTCAATTTGGGATTGGACGTAGTTATTAGGAGGTAATCTAAACTTGTAAAGTTGCTTTGAGACAATGCTCCATTGTAAAAAGCGCTATATAAATAAATCTGACTTGACTTGAAATCTGGCTAACAATTCAGACACGGAACTAACAAACTCAGGTACGGAGCTAACATGTTCGGATATGGAACTAGATGACATTTCATACGATCGACTGCACAGGATATAGGGGTGATTTTGTTTATGCATGGCATGACCGTGGACATGTGGATGTCCTCTGGTTTTTCTCTCAGTTAACTGAGTTACTTAAATCACGTAACCTAAAATCTGCTGATTTGTCCATTGCTTCAAATTGCAAACCATCTAAAGGGGAAACCCCTAGCACATTTGTTATGCGATTCTTTAAAATGTGGGAAGATGGGGCATAATAAAAGGCACCATGGTCAGTGTACATATTGTGAAAAACCTGAACACTGGCAATGCAAATGTAAAAAAGGCAATGCGATTTACAACAATCTAATTACTTTACCTATTGACAAAACCAATAATAGACCAATACCTACCAACATCAAATGAACTCTCAAAATCTGGGCCAGTCACCAAATAATCCTAATTGGCCATTTTTCCCAAATCCACTGTAAAACAATTCATGTCACAATCCCTTCGGCAGCACCTTTGGTCAACCAGAGGACTGCCCACAAACCAGGGACCCCTGTGTAAACATAGACGGTCAAGTTTGATTACTATGTTGTCTGTGTCACAGGTGCCTCCGGCTCGGCGCTAGTGGTCATTGTTGAGCTACTTTTGCCGGCGGCATCTGTGGCAGCTTCTGTAATCGGTCGCCCCGTCAGTAAGGCGGCTGTTAGGGATTAGCGGACAATCTACGCTCGCAAAGGAGCGTCAGATTTCGTAGCGCTGTGAAGCGTGTGGTAAATTCTTCGTAGGGAATTAGACAGAGTAGAGAGTTGTTTGAAAACGTTTATTTTATTTCCTTTACGCTCACCGCTCTGTCTTCCCCCTCCCTCGCGCTCCCTCAGCGCTGCAAGCTGGTCTGAGCTGCAGTGACTTTTGGCCACGCCCACGGCCTCTCCGTGTGTGCGTGTGTGTGCAGCTCTGACGCAGGCCGGGGGAAGATTCCCTCCGTCTTTCTCCTTTTCTCCCGCTCCTCGTTTTGAAGCGCGCTGGTGACATCTGTGTGCCCGCACAGCACTTATCTTTTGTTATTCGTTTATTTGTATTTGTTTATTTCAGTTTATTTATTTAACATTATTTCAGTTAATTACTACCATCTGGAGCTAACTGCATTTGGGTCCCAAACCCTTCTTATTTAGTCTCCACTGCTCAAAAGTCCAACATTAGTAACATTCCAAAGCTGTTCATTGTCAAGGCTATGCTAAGCTTCTTGGGACTGGTCAACTACCAGTCCCAACTGGCCATCAATAGATTCCACTATGATTACATCCTGCAAGAGGGATGCACCCCAAACAGTTTATCATCTAATGTAAAATGGATTGATCATCAAGTGAGGGCCTGTCAACAACTAAAGCTCTTCTTGTGCCTTGCACCAGCACTGGGACTCCCGAGGTATGATCTCCCTTTCCATCTGCACATGTGTGAAAATGACTCATCAGCCTCCGCCATGCTCGCACAGGAGCATGTCCAGATTCAACTTCTGGGACACAGCTGCTTTTGTCTGTGTCTCTGTATACCATCATAAACCCATGGTTCACTGGCTTCTTAATGGTCTATGCAATTTGCCATACTTACAGGCCCATGCCCCTTCAGGTGATATTTTGTATTGGCACAAAATGTAATAAACCTGATTCTGATGGACTGCTCCATGATTCGTAGTTGACAGATTTTCTAAGTGGGAGAGGCTTTCCCAACAGCCACTTAAAGGGCTTCTACCGTTGTCAAAATTCTGGCTTTAGCCAGCTACAATTCTGGTAGTCACCCGCAACAGCGTTCTGACAGATCCCTAACTGCAGTAGATTCATACTTCACGCCTAAAGAGAGCTCCCAACTCAACAACCAAAGCTTCTGACACATTGGTGTCCATCTCAGACTTCGGGATGATTGGAGTTACTGAATGATGCTGATCTACATAAAAATGTTGATTATTGTGTCTGAGTTGTGTTTCATTTATTCCAGGTATTCATACTCCTCTAGGGTACATCACAGAAATGCTCTCCCCAGCTGTTCACACACAAGTTAAAGGAAGGACAGACCAACTAATTTGAATGTCATGCAGTTAAGACCAGGGCCATGGTCTGGAGCTTACAATAAGTGGAGGTTACAATAAGTATTTCTGTAGATATCCCTGTACTGAATGGTCACATGTACTCACAGACACCCATTATGGATATGGTATTGGGATTAATGCCAGTTCTTCTGAAAAGAGCAGTAATTCGTTTTCCATTACCTGGTCCAACCCTACCTCCGCTGAATCTGGTTTATACTATTGCTGTTTTCAGCAGGCAGCTACTCACCATTGGTGTTCTGACATAGTAGTTCTGGTAGTAGGCTCACCTACTAACCCTGAAACGCTCATGTTTAGTGGCGGGGGATGGTTCTGAGGATCTAAACATCCATCCCGAATTGGCCAATCAGGAGGGATTTTCTTCTCCCAACTCATATGCCCTGTCAGTCCATCACTTATTGGATAAATGCCATGGCAACACGGCCTTTGTCATGTCTCTAGCTCATGCCCTTGCCATTAACAGGGTGCAAGGTGGAAACTGTTGTATCTGTCATGAGATGAGCTCCCGCTGGAGATCAACACCACTTAAGGCTACTAGTTTACTAAACAACACCATGCATCCATCTGAAAAATGTTGTGAAATCCCACGTTCTATGCAGAACATGCTAATTTGGGGACATCGGTTTAGATGTGGTTTATCCTAAAAATGCACACAACTGTGTTCCCCTAACCATGTCATTTTCATCACCTCCTTTTGGAGTCCCTTGGAAACATGCTGAGTCCTGTTTATGTTCCAAATAAGGCCTATTTACAGGCTGGTCCCACTGCAGTTCGTACTTCCTCTATAACTTTACATCTTAGAAGTGCTCAACTAAGGACAGCAACAGCTTTATCAGAACTCCTGTGTAAAGTTGATCCTAACAGGGACTGCTAGTTTAATGTAGGCGTGTGGGCACAAGGCCAATCATCAGTTGCCTTTCCCATTCAAGTGATGCTGCTATCCCCCCCTTAGTTACCCTATCTGCTTTTATTTTAACTTCTGATTCCCTAAATCCCTTGCTTGACTCATCCTTACTTTCATGTTCTAAGCACGAAGCAACCACTCATCCAATATGGTATAATGTTTACCACCTATATGACCCATGAACTACTCCAGGAACCACTTTGGATGGTCCCTACTCCCTGGTGGGAGCATGGCTGCCACCCTGCAAAAAAAAAAAAAAAAAACTGTCTAGCATGGTCTGTCTTAGTCTTGGCTAACAAAGCTAAGCAGGCCATCGAGAGTATTGATAATGAGCTGACCCATTTCTAAACAGCTGTCATACAACACCACCTAGCCTTAGATATATTGTTGGCCAAGGAAGAAGGTGTTTGTAAGATTCTTGGCACCTCTTGCTGTTGTCGTGGTTTTTTGACAGAGTTCATTCTGCTCACTTCAAGAAAAAGAAAAAAAAAATCACACTCCAGCTGAATTGAAGTTCCAGTAGAGAAGCAGACAATTTTATTGCATCCACTCTTGAGTACAGGCAATAAGGACAACCACACATCATAGCAGCAATGTGGTGGAGCCAAAGCTCAACAGTTTTCTGTTCCTTATATACTGCTGATACGTTTGGTTCAGACATTATGTCATGATTGTTTTCCAAATTTTAGAACATCTCCTGCCCTGGCGCCACCCTTGTCCCCACCCTCGGGTCATCCTGACCTGGCAAGTGTGAAGACGAACTTTATCCCAGATTTTAAGTACAGCGCATTCAGCACACACACATAACTATGCCCCTAGCACACACACATAACTACGTCGCCAGCACACACACATAGATAGTGAAATTGTTTTGCTTTTCTTTCATTGGCATTTTGTTCAACACAGATTAAACTCATGTCTCTTGATACTTTTGGAACCAGAAATAATTTATTGACAGGGCAGCGCTCCGCTAGGACACCTGTTTATATAGGTCACCAAACTTAAGTGACCCCTGGGAGTCAAGAACATTAACAGACTTATCTTATTATTGTAAGAGAGAGACTCGCAGAAAAATACAGCAACACACACACACATTACAAAAGGGTAACTGTAGGTTAAGCATGACTACCAACGTACTTGTCATGACGGAGGCCTACTGGCAGATAGGAGACGTGTGCGGGTTCAATAGTTATCACCATAACTGTTTATTATATTAGTAAGCAGACTTCACAACAAAAACATACCAAAATAGAGACTATGGCTAGCAAAATACTGCAACCTGAGACTATAGGGCCTTAAAAGGCAAATGGAGATAACAGCGGGCTTAACACCGCAAAACAGATACAAAGGCGGGCTAAATACCGCGAAATAGATACAATGGTGGGCTTAATACCGCGAAACAGATACATGTCAGCCTAACAGCTGCAAACCGTGAAGATAGCGGGCTTCGCCGCAGCATAGATACCCAGGCAGCACACATATGTAGCGGCTACATCGCTGCTATGTATCGAGAATGGTCGGCATAGCGTAGCATTTACGTCGTTTGCACAATGGGACTATGTAGCTCTAATGAAAAAGCTTTCTAAGATGTTTCTCCGACCTGTATTATACCGTTCCACTGTCCCAATGCTAACTATCAGTGACGTAAATTCACTGGGTTTTGTGTTTTTAACATCTTTTCATGGCTGTTTCTGTCTCTCCAAATGAAGAAATGTTTGATAATCGGTTAACATCAAACTTTTATTGTAAAATTGCACACAAACAAGATTAGATGAACACAAAACAAAAGTGCATAAGTTGCTGTTGAAAAATAATAAATAACATTAACACGTATCAAGTAACTGGATTAATAGATCTAATTATTTAGGTTAAAATGCAGTAAACAACAAAATAAATTCATTTTTAAAATGCATCCTCAGCACAGAAAAGAAAAACTGATGAAGTGTTTGAACATAAAAAGATTCAAATTTAATAAAAGATTGTCCTTTTTTTATCTCTGCATCTTTCTGAGACGGTCACCAGCCAGTCGAAGCCACTCTTTGATTATCTTTTCGGTTTCCGACCTCGTTTGGGTTGGGGAGTAGCAGATTTCTCATTTCAGACACTGAAAAACAAAACAAACAAACAAAAAGTGAGTACACCCTTAATTAACAGCAAACAGTAAGGGATTTACTCCAGTGACGTTCCTGCAGTTCCATATGGTTTCCATGACAACGATCAATAACACTGCAAACACGTGGAAAGACGACTCTCCTGAAAAATTCTGGTTTTAAAACGTCTTGCTCCGGTCAGGACGGAAACTTTACCTAGCCGTGGGCAAAGAGCGTCTGTCACTCAGTGAACAGACTGGCATATGGAAGACTTGTTCACATGGAAAACATCTCCCAGCACAAAAACACAGCGCTATCAGGAGCTTTAAAATTCCAGGTATGCATGGTCCAATCGGTAGGCTAGTGTCTTAATACATTTTCATCACTCTTGAAGGTCTAGATGATGTATTCTATATTGAATAACATATTCATAAACCTCTAAAAACTCTTGCCATATTCTCCATCATTCGAGAATTAAAATGAGGTTTTGCGCTCTTTAAATAATTCTGAGGGAATTTACCGGTAAGGAGCTTTATGCAACTCAACGGCTTTTACCGGTTTTTACCATTAAGGGATCATTTAAATGGCATTCGTTACTTAAGGGAACATTTAAGGGTTTATGCTGATTTCCACTGAAACCATTTTTCAGCTTCACCGCTCTTAACTTTGAGAGATGTTTAAGGGCAATATTAAGGGAAAAATGTTTTATCTAGATATGCATGCAATCCAATAGATAAATATAAAATAAGGTTTATAAGCTTGTATGGTCATGTGTTTAGAAACTGACTTCTAATGAAGGGCTAGCAGACTAGAATGTCTATCAGTGAAGTTGTGAGTCAAAGCAGATTGCTGAAAATGGTACACATTTGGTAGTTGCATTTACAGACAATGGCTTCCTTCAGGCGGGTGTTTTTAATCCCCATTTTTTCTCCTCTGCCACACCAGTTCAGCTGAACTGCCACCTTCCCACAAATGCGAGTTTTAGTGAGAGTTTTGACACCTGAAGTTGACAGAGAATGTCTGATCAGTATAATTTAAATGTATCATAATGTCTTTACTGAACAGACTGACACAATCTCATAGTTAATTTACAGCATGCTTCAAATGACAATTTTAAGTGTCAATTTAAGATTACAGTTACTGTTTTGAAAAGATGAAAACAAAAACAGCTACCATTCTTTTTTTTTTGAAGCTTCCATTTTGGAGATGCACTTCCATGTCTTTCAAGGCATGGATGCTTTCCAGTGGGAGGCCATCATCTTCCCCTGCACTTTCTGAAGATGTTAGATGCTGGACCTGGAGCTGCAGTTCCCCCAGCATATCTAGAATGGCTATCTCAACTTCTGGAAGACCACACAACAGGTAATCGTTATCGGATCATATCTGAGTATTAAGACAATTAAGAGCACTTTTTTGTATTAGGTATTATTAAAACTTACGCGTGCATTGAAGTGGTACTAGCCACCCAGAAGACAAACGTGCTCTTGGTGGATTAGCTAGGTAAAAATATATAGCCTATTTTTGTAAATAGTTGTATTTAGTTATGGCAGTCAAAAATGTTAAAATGTTTGTAGCAGTTAGCTGTGTCCAAAATTAATATATAACAAGTTATGTACAAAGTAGGAGTAAGGTGCCTTAAACAAAAAGACAGAAGTTAACATGCCTACAACAATAAAGTCACCATCTTTTGTATAATACTATTATTTTACTTTGTCCTGTTTGCAGGTTGTCAAGGCGGGGATTTTTTAAATTGGTACTTTGAATGTCTTCTGTTGCTAAAAGGAGACAAAACTATCAGTGTTTTTAAATCCTGTTGAAGATATTTGAATTCGGTGAAATGCAAAAGTCAAGAAACAGTGCCTGGTTGCATAAAACACCTTAATTTCCTCTTAAGATTGCCCTTGAACATCTCTCAAAGTTAAGTCTGTTGCAGCAAAAAATGCCTTAAGTGTTACTTAAGGACTTTCTTAAGGGAAATCGGCTTAAACTCTTAAATGTTCCCTTAAGTATCAAATGTCCCTTAAGTAATCCCTGACAAAAACGTCCATGTGCACAAGTCTTCCATATGCCAGGCTGTTCACAAAGTGGCAGAAGCTCCTTGACGATGGTTAGATAAACAATTTAAGTTTCCGTCCTGGCAGGAGTAAGACATTATAAAAACTGGTGTTTTCTGAATGGTTTTTGTCTGATGATGAATTACATGAAGGAAATACTTGACCTTTACAGCAACAAAACCAAAGTCATGGCAGTAAATCCCATACTGTTTTCCTTTAGTTAAGTGAAACATCTGAGGGATTTAAGGCAACACAGTTAAGTAATTCCCTTGGCTAAGAGAAAATCTTCTCCTAAGGTTTATAGATAAGGTGAAAACTTAACATGTTTCATGCAACTCTGCACAGATCATGTGAATATAATGTTAATGACTTTCACAACAGTAAAATAACCTTACTTTGTTTTGTCCAGGTTGACTGGAGGCCTTGATGAGTAAACTGACCACGAGACATCACTGAAAGGGAACAAGTATGCAACAACTAAATAAGATGACTGTTTATTCCTGATGGCAAGTATTTGGTGTAGGGGAGTCAACTGTAACAAGGATATTTGTTTGAAAATTAAGGAAAAACAGACCACATACATTTATTCATGTTTATTAGCAATAAGTAAGTTGAGGGTCTATTACTGACAGCAGTATATTTAAAAGTAACCTTACAGTTCTGTGTTGATTCATCCAGCCAAGCATCTTGAATTCCATGGTAGGATGGACTTTTTGACATCACTGGAAAAAACGAAGTTGGTAGTACTAGTCATTTTGATTTATTTTTCTTTTTTTTGCAAGGGTAATGCTGTAACATCACCTTTTATCTATAAATGTTGAAGATAAAATATTTATATGTCTACGTTCCTTAATAAAGCACTAATTATAGAACAAAATGCAGTCAGGCAGGTAAATTTTTCCTGGCATTAGCCAAATCCAGATGGTTCAATCACAGTGCCAGATAGAAAAACATGATTTGTTACTTCACAGAACTCATTTCCACTGCTCCAGAGTCAAGAGGCAATGTGCTTTACACCACTTCATCCAATGCTTGGCACTGTGCTTGGTGATGTAAGGCTTGCATACAGTTGCTTGGCCATGGAAACTCATGAAGTCATGAAACTCCCGGTGCCCAGTTTTAGTGCTGACGTTAATACCAGAGGAGGTTTGGAACTCTGCAGTTATTGGATTAGCAGAGTGTTGGTGACTTTTATGCACCATCCACTTCAGCACTGGGCGACCCCTCTTTGTAACCTCTGTAACCCTCTGTAACTCTCTTTAACCTTACATGGTCTGACACTTCATGGCTGAGTCACTGTGGTTCCTAAACGCTTCCACATTTCAATAACACCACTCACAGTTGATGGTGGAATATCTAGGAGTAAAGAAATTCCACCAGCTGACTTGTAGCAATGGTGGCATCCTATTACAGCACCACGCTTGAATTAAGTGAGCTCTTTAGAATGACCCATTCTTTCACTAATGTTTGTAAATGCAGACTGCTTGGCTAAGTGAATGACTTTATACACCTGTGGCAATGGTTCTGAATGAAACATTTGAATCTTGTAGCTGCCCTCCAGAAACCTTGGATCTCCATTTTTCCAGTTTTTTACATTTTACCCTTGATTGAAATTTGACATTTGTCCTTTACATTGGTCAGAATTTCATGATGAATGGAAAATAGAAAAGCTCCAAACTGACTTTGAATAAAACCATTTTACAGTGACTTCTGTTAAAACTTAAGGTTTTTTTTGCCATTTTGGACATACAAGGTTACTATCTATAGATATAGATATTGTGAACAACATGAAGCTTAAACTTAAAGCATACAGTGGGGAAAAAAAGTATTTAATCAGCCACTGATTGTGCAAGTTCTCCTACTTAGAAAGATCAGAGAGGTCTGTAATTTTCATCATAGGTACACTTCAACTATGAGAGACAAAATGAGAAAAAAAATCCAGGAAATCACATTGTAGGATTTTTAAAGAATTTAATTGTAAATCATGGTGGAAAATAAGTATTTGGTCACCCACAAACAAGATTTCTGGCTCTCACAGACCTGTAACTTTTTCTTTACGAAGACTCCAAACTCAACCATGGCCAAGACCAAAGAGCTGTTGAAAGACACCAGGAAGAAAATTGTAGACCTGCACCAGGCTGGGAAGAGTGAATCTACAAAAGCAGGTTGGTGTGAATAAATCAACTGTGGGAGCAATTGTAAGACATACAAGACCATTGATAATCTCCCTCGATCTGGGGCTCCACGCAAGATTTCATCCCGCGGGGTCAAAATGATCAAAAAAAAATCCGATGAACAAAAATCCCAGAACTAACTGATGAACGACCTGCAGAGAGCTGGGATCAAAGTAACAAGGCTACCATCAGTAACACACTACTCAAGAGAGACTCAGATCCAGCAGTGCCAGGCGTGTCCCCCTGCTTAAGCCAGTACATGTCCAGGCCTGTCTGAAGTTTGGCAAAGAGCATATGGATGATCCAGAAGAGGATTGGGAGAATATCATGTGGTCAGATGAAACCAAAATAGAACTTAACCAAAATAAAGTAGAAAGACTCAACTCGTCTTGTTTGGAGGAAGAAGAATGCTGAGTTGCATCCCAAGAACATCATAACTACTGTGAAGCATGAAAAATTTGTGGAGGGAGTTGAAAGTCCATGTTGCCCAGCAACAGCCCCAAAACATCACTGCTCTAGAGGAGATCTGCATAGAGGAATGGTACAAAATACCAGCTACAGTGTGTGCCAACCTGGTGAAGACTTACAGGAAACGTTTTACCTCTGTCATTGCCAACAAAGGTTATGTTACGAATTATTGAGTTGAACTTTTGTTATTGACCAAATACTTATTTTCCACCATAATTTACAATTAAATTATTTGAAAATCCTACAATGTGATTTCCTGGATTTTCTTTTCTCATTTTGTCTCTCATAGTTGAAGTGTACCTATGATGCAAATTACAGACCTCTCTCATCTTTCTAAGTAGGAGAACTTGCACAATCAGTGGCTGACTAAATACTTTTTTTCCCCACTGTATGTGTGAAGCTTTATGCTTGATGTTTCAGTTACTCATTGCATGCTGTTTGTTCATGCTCAATTAAAATTTAAAATTTAACTGGAATATTTAATGATGCCTTTTTTGTATTCGACTTGAATCTTTAAATGGTTATAAGTATGCCAATGTTAAACATCTTACTATATCCTCTTGAATCAGCAGCATAGCACTCAGGCCACAGTTCCTGGGTTTCATCATTGTAGAGCCCTTCAACCTGTGACATCACTGAAATGCATTGTTGGTAAGTACTTTTGTTAGAGAACTATCTTAAGTGTTGCTTTTATTAATGATGGTTGAAATATTTTCACTCGCTGGTGCTTGATGGATTGATGAGCCTAGGTGGTATTTCAGGTGGCGCTGTTGGAACTAAATAAGAAGACATTGTTCAGTGCACTCTGATTATATAACTGTATACTGTGTTAATTGTGTGTAACATTGTGTATAACTTACTGCAGTTAGTTCGATGGTTTAAATTTGTAGGACTTTTATGTGGTGGTGGGGGAGGAGGTGGGGGTGGTGAGGGTAGCAGCGATGGGAAGGTGTGTGTGTTTTTTTTTATGGGGAAGTTCTCTTTTTGGGGCCTAGTAAGTGGCCGTTTCCTAGCAGGAGACCCTTCTAGCAATTCAAATTGTTTTTTAGGTCTAAACAAATAAGGAACAAATTCCAATAGAAAACAACCTCAAGAAATATTGTACTATGTACTATATTATGTAATATGTTAAATATGTAAAATTACCTGGGTTTTCGTGAATATTCGTTATCTGAATTTAGATCAGATGTTTCACACAAAGTTTTCCATTTCTGAACAACCCTGTTTAAACAACCTGTAAAATATTTCATATACAGACTTTAAAATGCAGGGAATTAATATTCAGCAACACCTGTGTATATTACTATTGTTTTACCCACTTGCATTTTAGATTACCTGAACGATAAAGGATCCGAGCCTGGTGCTGTGTCCACCCTTCACTGGCATTTGGGACCTCATTGGTTCGGATGCTTTTTAGCAGTCTGCCTTTTTGATTGTATGGGGGCCACCATGACATGCCATCCGAGTACCACTCTGCTGCCACTGGTCTTGTGGTTTGCTCATCCACAAATTCAACCAGTAGGTACATTGATGATGATCTTCATCGCTTTGAGCTCTGCATGACTCGTCTGTTCTCAATGGAGCATCACTGTCTGGAAAAACTACTCTGTTTTCAATGTATTTGCCTTCCTGGGTACATTTTCCACAGCCACTGTAACCAGAGTGTCCTTTTATGTTCTTCAGGAAGGCACATGCTGGAGCGTCGCAGACTAATGTGCGAAGTCATAAGGACAGAAATTCTCCTTGGAAATCAAATCCTTTTTCCAGACCAGTAACTTCTGAAACAAAATCGTCAAGAAAGGCATCTAGTGATCCTGGTTTTTGATTGCCACAAAACAAACCAATTACAACTGGGTCATGTTCTGGAACATTTTCAATAATTCCAAGAATTGGCCAGAACTGTGTGGCAGAACTCTTGAATAAAGGTAAGCCGTCAATGTTAACCTGGAGGGCCAGAAGGTTTGTTTCTTTTAGAATGTCCTTGTGTTTTTCTAAGAGATGTCTAATGGACTCAAAAACGCCAAAGTGATAGTACTGTCCACCAGCTATATCTTTGCAGCTAATTTTGGTAGAACGAACTGTTCCAAGAAGAGTCCTTGCATCATGAGGAAGATCTGGGTGATGATCTGACAGGATTTTCAGTAGGCTTTTTAATGCACAATGTGTAATGTTGTGCTCGAAAGCCCATGATGCCAAACTACTACGCAGAGATGCTTGTTTGTCTGTATCCGAGTCTGTATCTGATTCAGTGTCAATGGTGTCAAAGTCATAGGCGTCAAAAAAATCTTCGTTGTCATCATTAGTAAGATCCTCCTCCAACTCTTCATTAATTGAGTCTTGAATTTGATGAAAGCTCCCATCCCCCCATTGATTCACATAGCTGAATTGCAATTGTTGATCAACTCCTTGCTTTAGATTTTCTTCTTAATGTCCAGTAGGAGGGTGTGGTGAAAGCCATATTGTACTGACAGATTGAAAGAGACAGAATAACAAATTTATCGTAAAGAAGTAGCTTAAACACTGTTCAATGTGATTGCCTTTTCACATTTAAATGTTTACTTACTGGATGCAGATTGATGCAAAAAGTTGGGTGCTCACAAAGACAAAGGAATCTTGAAAAAGAAATGGGAAGCTGTTTTCTTCTATCTGAATCATAATGGGTAAATTAGATATTGAAATTAAATGTGCTAGAAGTGTTACTCTAGATACGATGGTAACTGTGATTCTGTGAATGCAAGATCATCAGAGGGAGGCAATCCCTTACGGATCCACATCCCTGCAAATAGTGTACTATGGGCAAGTGGTAGCCAAATGGTTAAGGTACTGGGCTATGAATCAGAAGGTTGAGGGTTCAAATTTCACCTTGCCCCCAAAATCCCAAGCTGTCACTGTTGGGTCCTTGAGCAAAGCCCTTAACCCACAATTGCTTGGATTGTAAGACTGTATCAATTGTAAGTTGCTCTGGATAAGGGCATCTGCTAAATGATGTGAATGTCAATGTGCAGAGTAAGACTTTTATATGAAAAAAGGCATATGACACAGCCCATCCTATAAAACGGAAACTTATTGCAGTGATAACCAAGTGGCAGAATGCTCTGGCGGTCATCCAGCATTCGTATAACCAAGATTATACCACTACAGATGCTAGATCTTTGATTATAAACCAAATAAAAAAAAAAGTATTGTCTGTGTATGCATTTCATTCATTAAACATTCTCAAAAAAAGGCTTCAGTATGATTTTTTCTCTTCAGTTCCATTAAAAAAGCATCTCAGATGACTCTTCATGAAGCTGATCGAGAGAAGGCCAAGAACACTAAAGCAGCTTTAGTTGGAGCCGGAGTACTGCAGAACTTTCACACATGCTGAGACCTTAAAAACTTCCTTCTTTTTACATACCGAACATATGGGTTACAACTGACATATTAGACCCAACACATGTCTATATACAGGTTATATAAAGATGCATTTTTCCATCCATTATCTGTCCTCACACCCCTGATTCAGGTTGGGAAGTCCTCAACAATTAGCTGATGAACTGAATCAAGTTCGCTGGGCAATGTAGTGTGGGTTTTCACGCAGTGAGTTTCAGCCCAGTATTGGAAGACTCACTGTATATTTTCAGCTATTCCCTGCCCCAGTTGCTAGATTTCAGATAGAAAGCAAACCCTTAATGAGATGAGTCTGTTGTGTTGGGGACAGTGAATACATAAACCTGCGCGAGGCAGTG
Source organism: Ancistrus triradiatus (assembly GCA_025084515.1). NCBI lineage: Eukaryota > Metazoa > Chordata > Actinopteri > Siluriformes > Loricariidae > Ancistrus > Ancistrus triradiatus. The sequence goes on along the minus strand of JAJAGP010000699.1, from coordinate 47,695 downwards.
GGTGCCAAGGACTGGAGTTGAAACCCATTTATCCACGAGTTTATTAAACTTAGAAAAGGCATCGATATTGCATGAGTCAGAGACAATTGGAGGATTACAAGTCTTTGCTGTGGTGACGTCACCGACCTCTAAATACACGATTTGATGACCTCTGCTAGATTGAAGTAACTATTAGCCAATCAAAGCGCAGTATCGAATGGCCCGCCCGTATGCATACGGACCGTTGAAAAAGTTTGCACAAGGTAGGCTGGTGACCACGTGTGGATATGGACGAACGTTCTGCAGTTCGGCAGGTGAGGTTTTATTTAAATTAAATTGTTTTTTAGCAGTGTTTTAAGTTTTCGTAAGAGTTAACAAGTTTGATTTTATTTTAGCGTTGTTTCAAGGGATGACTGTTGACACTAATTTAGTTAACACATGCATGCTAAGGTGGCCTTAGCCATAGGAAATGCTAACTATCTAGTTACTTTACTGCTTTGCTACGGTCCAGCTAACAGTTACTTTTAGGTTGGCATAAACCAACATGCTGAGTGGCTGGCTTACCGTAGTATAACCGTCCACTTTATAGGCTTTATATAGAGTCATTTTGCAGGGCACCGTATTTGAATTTTGAAAGAAAATGTGGTGCATTCAATTTTATTTAGGATATTTTATTTGGATAATACCATTTATTTTTTTTGCTAGTCAATCTTATATTTTAAAGTCCCAAATTAAAATGCATGGAAACAAAGTTGAGAACTGGGTAAAACATTAGCTACCAGATGGTTTCATTCCCTGTGCTGTGCCGGCTGGGTACCGGCTCCCCTCAGCCATGAACAAACGAGTGTGAACATGAATGAGTGATTAGAGCTTCATTTAAGGTGTAATGGGACATTTTATTTTTCCACCAGGCGAATAAAAACATACTTAGTTTTATTTCATTAGTGGCCCTTTGCTAACCCAACAATCAATTTCCCCCCGAAACCCAGAGTGTCTGGTTTGTCTACGATGAAGGACGTCCGTGGCTCAAGTCAAGTCAAGTCAGATTTATTTATATAGTGCTTTTTACAATGGAGCATTGTCTCAAAGCAACTTTACAAGTTTAGATTATCTCCTAATAACTACGTCCAATCCCAAATTGAGCAAGCCTAGGGCGACAGTGGCGAGGAAAAACTCCCTAGTTCTAGGAAGAAACCTTGGGAGGACCAAGACTCAAAAAGGGACCCAACCTCCTTGGGCAGCGTAGATGATAAATCTAAGAGCGAAACTAAAGTCATGGAGTCATAGTTCGAATAAAATGTGAAGTTTGCACATCGACATTAAGTGGCCCGGGTATGATGATGAATCTAAGAGCGAAACTAAAGTCATGGAGTCAAAGTTAAAATGAAACGTGAAGTATGCACATCGACATTAAGTGGCCAGGGTATGGTGGGGCTGGAGCTGATGACAGAAGCAGCTTGAGTTGGAGCTCCAGCAGATGAACATCATGTGTGGGGCTGGAACTGCCGGAACACACCTCGGAGAGAAAAAAAAAGAAAATGTAATTAGTTATAATTAAGAGCACAGTGTCTATTAACTATCATGATGCCATGTCAATCACTGATGCAAGTGTAGCATGAGAGCCCGGCAGCCCATTAGCTATAGCACAGCATAGCTAGAAAGAGGAGAACTGGTAGGAAACACAGCCAAGAGGGATCACATGAGACATTGGCAACACCACGGGAGGCAGAAGACAGCAACCCGACGTCTCTGATCACCATAAGACTCTTTGACTATGAAACCCCCAGCTCTGCCCTTATTCTCTAAGGCAAGGATGCACGAGTCAAGATCACGAGACCGAAGCCCAGTTCAGCCAGACTGCCCACTCGACACTCCCGGCTAGCGGACAAGGCAGGTTGGCCAGACATGACTCCAGACTACCGGCCCAGTGACCCAAGCCCATGCATCCTGGTCTAAATCTAGTCAAAAGCCTGTAAGTAGGTATGGTCCTTTAGCCTAGACTTAAAAACTTTGGAGAGTGTCTGAGTGTCGAACTAAAGTGGGACGTTTATTCCATAGTTGGGGGGCCATTTATGAGAAAGCCTTTCCCCCTGCTGTGACTTTTTTAATTCTAGAAACTAAAAGAAGTCCTGCACCCTGTGAACGAAGTAGACGATCTAGATTGTAAGACTCTAAGAGTTCACTCAGATAATGTGGGGCCAGGCCATGTAGAGCTTTATAAGTTATAAAAAGTATTTTGGAATCAGTGTGGAATTTAACTGGTAACCAGTGTAGTGATGATAGAACAGGAGTGATATGATCAAATTTTCTAGTTCGAGTTAGCACTCGGGCTAATTGAAGTTTATTTATAGATTTACTAGAGCATCCAGTAAGTAAGGCATTACACTAATCCAACTTTGCAGTTATAAACGCATGAATCAGTTTTTCCGCATCATTAAAAGAGAGGATATTTCTAAGTTTAGCGATATTACGTAATTGAAAGAAAGCAAATCGAGTGATGCTGCTAATGTGCGCATCAAAGGAGAGATCTGAATCAAATATAACACCTAAGATTTTTACAGACGGACTGGGCAATACTGAACAGCCATCTAGATTTAGGATAGATGTAGACAACTTGTCTCTCACAGCCTTGAGTCCCACTAATAGAACCTCAGTTTTATCTGAGTTAAGTAAGATAAAATTAAATCCAATCCAATCAATTTCCTTTACACAGTCCTCAATTTTGTTGATTGTAAGGCTGTCATTTGGTTTGGCTGATATGTACAGCTGTGTATCATCAGCAAAGCAGTGGACACTAATGCCATGTTTACGAATAACTGAGCCTAGTGGCAGCATGTACAGAGAGAATAAAAGCGGGCCAACACTGACCCCTGAGGCATGCCATACTTCACTTTGAGAGCTTAGACCTTGATTATTTATATGAACAAACTGGTACCGGTCAGTTAAGTAAGATTTAAACCAAAAAAGTGCTGATCCCTTAATACTTACAGTATTTTCTAGTTTGTTTAGTAAAACATCATGATCTATAGTGTCAAATGCTACACTTAAATCTAACAGAACAAGAAAAGAAACACATCCCTTATCTGAGGACATTAACAAGTCATTTAGTACCCTAAGTAATGCTGTTTCAGTACTATGATGGGGCCTGAAGCCAGACTGAAATGTTTCATAAATTCATTCCTTTGGAGGTAACTGCAGAGCTGCTGATAGACGGCTTTTTCTAAGATTTTGGACAGAAACGGTAGATTTGAAATTAGATAATTAGATATCACACAAGGGTCAAGATATGCTTTTTTAATCAGTGGTTTGATAATGGCAGACTTAAAGGATTTGGGCACATACCTAAGGTTAAGGAATGAATTTTAAAAAAGCTAACACTCAGGCTGACACACTAGTATTACTTGTTTGAGTAGAACGTGTAGGAATTGGATCCACACTAAAGAAGCCACACGCACTGATGGGACTTAGGACGGGCTAGACAGTGTTGTGGATAGTGGAGATGTCAGTTAGGTAATTGGGGTAAAAGATCATGTATAGTCTTGACATGGATTGATTTACAGCTCATTAAACAGATGTCTTCACTAGTGCTGCATCTGGAAGGCGGCTGAACAGTTTGGTGATGTGATGAGCATTGAGTTTTATGCCTAATGTTTTCTATCTTATCATTAAAGAAAGTCATGAAATCATTACTGTTAAAATTACACAGAACAGGAAAGTCACTTTCTGTGGGGTTTTTTGTTAATTTGGAGACTGTATTAAAGAGAAATCTTGGATTATTCCTTTTTTTCTCTATGATTGAAGAGAAGTATGCAGCTTTAGCTTTATTGAGGGCATGCTTATACTCTGCCATGCTGTCCCTCCAAGCAATCTTAAACACCTCCAATTTATTATGTCTCCACTTGCGCTCTAAATGCCGTGTTCTTTGCTTTAAGGTATGGATGTGGTCATTATACCATGGTGCTAGCCTTTTTTCCCTAATACGTTTGACCCTAGCAGGGGCAGTCATGTCGAGGGTTGAGCGAAACACACATTCTAATTGGTCATTTACACACTCAAGATGATTGATCTCCGTAGGTGTATTAAATTTCAAGTCTGGTAGGTTTTTAATAAACGCAGCTGGAGTAGCAGATGTGATAGTGCGCTTGGTGTGATAACGAGGGAGAAGGATTTTATTTATTAGAGATAGCTCAAATACTAAACACATAGCTCAAATACTAAACACAACGAATCGATAATGAAGTTCGTTACTAACACTTTTAATAATCGATTATTGCCGATTTTCTCGATCCGTTGTTGCAGCCCTAGTGGCGGTGAAGCACTAATGTATTGTTTTCTTCTGGGTCTTGCTTTAACTCGGACGTTCTGTATTTTTACTCTTTATTCATCCAATGTACTCCAGATAGCACAAACGTTTTGTGTTTCTTTGCTCTAGATGAACAACTACCTCTCCTGCCTGGTTTGATACTGATGTAAGACAGACCTCAATGAAGTGTCTGGGTTGGTCTGCCCTCTGGACTAGTTTGATCACCACAGAGCCACTTACATGCATCCAGCTGTGCCATAAAGCCCCACCTGCATGCAGCAATCACACTGATGAAATTGAAAGCCTTGGCTGTATGTCATAGACAGTAGTAAACAGTTGTTACTTCTGCTAGGATCTGATGTTGCACCGAGTCTAACTGGAACTAACAACATTCTTTTTACATAACCCTATATTAGCTTCTGTACAACAAAGCAGTTGGCGCTGTTGTCTCACAGCTCCAGAGGTCCCCTGTTTGGTCCTGACCTTGGTCCCCACCTTTGTGGGGTTTGCATGTCCTGCCTGAGTCTGTGTGGGTTTACTCCAGGTACTCTGGTTTCCTCCCATAGCCCAGAGACATGCATCAGGTTAATTGGGTGCTCTAAATTGGCCCAGAATTAGTGTGTCTGACTAGAGTATTAACTTAGCCTTGTGTCTATTGTGAGTAGTCATTGATGCTGAAAGTGACGGTAAATAAACAAAATGGTCTGCACTGGACAACCAGATATTTTTTAAATTCACTTGTGTATTTATAAAGCAGATCGTCATTATATTTTTTTGTATTTATGACAAACCAACCGCTAGATTGCTCAGACAGGGTATTTCTAGTGCCGGTCCCAAGCCCGGATAAATGGTGAGGGTTGCAACAGGAAGGGCATCTGATGTAAAACATGTGCCAAATAAAGTATGTGAGTCCATAATAATTTCACCATACCGGATCTGTCGCGGCCCGGGTTAACAACGACCGCCACTGGTACTGGTAGCAAACAGGGTACCAGCGGAAATTGGACTACTGTTTGCCGAAGACGAAGAGGAGGGAGGCGTGTGAGGAGACAGAGAGAAATCAGGAGGGGCCAGAATATAGCACTGAGGGTAGCAACCCTAAAAGTAGGGACGATGACAGGGAAAGGTAGAGAGCTGGCTGATATGATGCGGAGGAGAAATGTCGATGTTTTGTGTGTGCAGGAGATAAAGTGGAAGAGTAGCAAGGCTTGATGCATTGGTGCAGGGTTTAAACCGTTCTACCATGGTGTGGTAGGAAGAGAAATATAGTCGGTGTGGTCCTGAAGAAGGACTATGTAAAGAATGTCGTTGAGGTGAAAAGGGAGTCAGAAAGGATAATATTTCTGAAGCTGGAAATTGAGGGTGTAATGGTGAATGTTGTTAGTGGCTATGCACCACAAGTTGGCTGTGAATTAGAGGAAAAAGAGAGATTCTGGGGAGAGTTAGATGAAGTGGTTGAGAGCATTCCCAGGGAGGAGAGACTGGTGATTGGGGCAGATTTCAGTGGTCATGTTAGTGAGGGTAATAAAGGAGATGAGGAAGTGATGGGCAGGTTTGGTGTTAAGGATAGGAACCCAGAAGGACTGATGGTGGTGGATTTTGCAAAGAGGATGGAAATGGCTGTGGTTAACACATATTTCCAAAAGAAGGAGGAGCATAGGGTGACTTATAAGAGTGGAGGGAGGAACACACAGGTAGACTACATCCTATGTAGAAGAGGTTGCTTAAAAGAGATTGGTGATTGTAAGTAGAGTGTAGCTAGGCAGCATCGGATGGTGGTGTGCAGGATGGCTCTGGTGGTTAGGAAGAGGACAAAGGCAGAGCAGAGGACCAAATGGTGGAAGTTGAGAAAGGAAGAATGTTGTAAGGAGTTCAGAGAGGAGCTGAGAAAGGCTTTAGGTGATAGGAAAGAGCTCCCAGATGACTGGGTAGTAGCAGCAACAGTAATTAGACAGACAGGTAGAAAGGGTACTGGGTGTGTCTTCTGGACAGGACAAAGGATGAAAATGAAACCTGGTGGTGGAACAAGGAAGTGCAGGAGGTTATTCAGAGAAAGAGGACAGCAGAGAGAAGAAATGGGACAGGGACAGGACTAAAGAGAGTAAGCAGGAGTACAAGGAGATGCGGCAAAGGGCAAAGAGGGAGATGGCAAAGGCCAAGCAGAAGGCCTACGATGAGTTATATGAAAGGTTAGACAGTAGGGAAGGAGAGAAGGAGTTGTATCTGCTGGCGAGACAGAGAGATAGAGCTGTGGAAAGGATGTGAAGCATGTCAAGGGTAATCGGAATGGAAAAAGGATAAAAATGGAAATGTCCTGACAGGTGAGGAGAGGGTGAGGGAAAGGTGGAAGGAGTATTTTTGAGGAGTTGATGAATGTAGAAAATGAAAGGGGAAGCAGGTTGGATGGTTTTAGAAATTGTGTGGAACATGATTTGTAGCAAAGATTTCGTGAGGACGAAGTGCGGAAAGCTTTGAAATGGATGAAGAACGGAAAGGCAGTGGGACCTGATGACATACCGGCTGAGGTATGGAAAAGTCCTAGGAGAGCTGGGAGTGGTGTTTTTGACTAGATTATTCAATGGAATTCTGGTGAATGAGAGTATGCCGGAGCCGGAGGAATGGAGGAAAAAGTTTAACTTGTACCGATTTTTATGCAGAAGAGTTGTGGCTCTTACATGAGGGGCATAAAGTTGATGAGCCACACAATGAAGATTTGGGAGAGAGTTGTGGAAGCTTAAGCTAGCTCAGACAGGAGGTGACAGTGTGTGAACACTAACAGTATGGTTTCATGCCAAGGAAGAGCACCATGGATGCAATTTTTTGCTTTGAGACTGCTGATGGAGAAGTATAGAGATGGGTCAGAAAGAGCTACACACTGCGTCTTTGTGGATTTGGAGAAAGCTTATGACAGGATGCCAAGGGAGGAACTGTGGTGGTGGTGTATGAAGGAAAGTCTCGAGTGGCTGAAAAGTACGTTTAGATTAGTGCAGGACATGTATGAGAACAGCGTGACAGAGGTGAGATGTGCCGTAGGAGTGACATATAGCTTCAAGGTAGAGGTGGGACTGCATCAATAATCGGCCCTTGAGTCCCTTCTTATTTGCTCTGGTGATGGACAGACTAACAGATAGGTCAACAAGAATGGCCGTGGACTATGATTTTTTGCAGACAAACATTGTGAACAGGGAACAGGGTAGAAGTAGAACTTGGAGAGGTGGAGGTATAATCTGGAAAGGAGAGGAAATGAAAGTCAACTGTAGAGTAAGACAGAATACATGTGTGTAAATGAAAAGGGAGGCAGGTGAAACAGTAGGCTACAGGGATCATAGTGGTCACAAGGTCCAGGAGTTCAGGTACTTGGGATCAACTGTCCAAGGAAATGGGGAGTGTGGAAAGGAGGTGAAGAAGAGAGTACAGGCCAGGATGGGTGGGTGGAGAAGAGTGTCAGAGAGTGGCTGTGTTACAAAAGGGTTGGCAGCAAAAGTGAAAGGAAGTGATTTATAAAACAAAGAGAGAGTAGTGAGACCAGCCTTGTTGTATGGGTTAGAGACAATGGCACTGACAAAGAGACAGGAAGCATAGCTGGAGATGGCAGAACTTAAGATGTTGAGGTTCTCTTTAGGAGTGTCTAGGGTGGACAGGATTAGGACGGAGATCATCAGAGGGACAGCACAGGTTGGAAAATTGGGAGACAAAATTCGAGAGTGAAGACTGAGATGGTTTGGACATGTGCAGAGGAGGGATAGTGGATATATTGGTAGGAGGATGTTGGAGATGGAGCTGCCAGACAAGAGACAGAGAGGAAGACCAAAGAGGAGTTATTTGGTTGTTGTAAATGAAGATATGCAGGGAGTTGGGGTGAGAGTAGAGGACGTGGAGGACAGGGTGAGGTAGAAACGTTTAACTCGCTGTGGTGACCCCTGATAAAGAGAGAAGCCGAAAGAAGAAAAAGAAGAAGAAGAAGAAGAAGAAGAAGAATATGATAATGTTAAGTTATCTGGTGTTTACCAGAGCAGGATGAGTTCCTCTTTTGAGTGTTTGTTTAATTAATGTCAGAAACACGGTTAGATCGAAACTAGTCAAACATTCTCACACTGGGCCAATTTAGTGTAATCAATTGACCTAATGTTTGCCTTTTACACTATGGGAGGAGCACCCGGAGTAAACCCACACAGAGACGGGGACATGCAAACTCCTACAGGTGGAGCCCATGGTCAGGATCGAACTGGGGACGCTGGAGCTATGAGTCCACTGCGCTAACACTGCACCACTGTGCCGTGACCCTCTTTTGAGTGGAGATGCAGAATTCTTTGCAACTGATTTATTTTTAGATAAATGGAAATATGTCATGTATTATTGGTATGATTATCATAAATATCAATTAAACATCTAAATTATGTCTGGTAAATACAAATGAATTGTGGGTCTTATTTTTAGTTCTTAAAAGCATGCTGGAGGCCATTCCATGTTTAACAGGAAGTTGTTGGAAGTTTCCTGTCCACTTTAAATGGGGCTGCAGTGAACATTCTGGCAATTTCATATGTGCTACACCATTTAAGATTTCAAATTCCAGCAAGTAACTGGCAGATCAGGCTCCAGGTTCTTCAAAAATGATTTGAGTTTTTCTCATTTTTAATCTGAATGCAGTTAGGCAGCCCTCCCTCCACACACACAGACAATGAGATTTTATTAGTATGGAGTGAGTTGTGTAAGGTTTTTTAAAACTTAGTGTCAAGCTCATTGTGTGATGATCTTTGGAATATATCTCCATTAATTGTTGGAAGCTGTGGACTATTACCAGCTGGTTATATTTCCAGGAAGTAGCTTTCTACAAATTTCAGGTATGTTGAACTTTTAAAAAATGACCAAGTCACTTTTTTACCAATGAACTGGTTCTGCAATTGGGTTTTCAGGGTTTCTCAGACTATGTAATATTCATCTTACCAGCATATAGTGTTGGTGGTGAGACACAGAAAGTGTTTGAACAGTGTAAAATGGTACGGAGTTTATTATTCCTCATTGTAGAACCATGTTTTTATTAATACTTTTAAATGGTCTCTGTATTCTAAATAAACTGTTGTGCCTTCGACTACACGCTAAGTCATGAAGAGCTATTAAACTTAAAGTCTTAGTTATAATGCTTCATTTAAACAAATGAAGTAGCCGAGTGTACTCATGAAAGGTGCATGTATACTTTTGTATCTACAGGGTCGGTTTCACGGACAGCCTAGTTGTAGACTGTGGCCTATTCAAGTTGAAATATTCTGTTGAAAGACAGAATATAATAAAAACGTGAATAGGCAGCTGAATCCTTGTCCGCTACTGAAACGCAATTTTTCAACATTGTGCAGATGCATTTAGAACCCTGCGACGATTCCTCATTCTCCCTACTAAAATCCTACGTCTCAAACTAAATCTCGATCACCATTCTCCGGTCCGATCCTTTACCGACGTTTCACCTACGTATGTGTGCTATCTGGGATACATATCAGCCTGAAAGCTGCAAACCGTGAAGATAGCGGGCTTAACTGCAACACAGATACATAGATAAACAACTTGCTAAACCGCGGACTTACCGGCGCAACGTAGCATACGCGAGCAACCACTGGACGCGGAGAAAGAGCGCAAACCGCCACGACAGTCTGAAGGGAAAAATCCCAAAATAGTGACCCGCGTCCTGAGAGGGCTAGGGCCCTGCCTAAATACACACATGAACACATGAAAGTAATGCTAATCAGGGCCCTAGCTTCTCCTTCAGGTGCTCCACAGTCCGGCGGAGCACCGCTACAGTCCTTGTCCGGATCGCCCCAAGACGGGAAGGAGGAGCACTTAAAGTCCAAGTCCCTGGCGATCAGTGACAGTACTTATGCATAATTGTACGGTTACAGAGTTAATATAATTATATAGGAATATATACTGATCAATAAATAAGTGATTAATAACTGATTAATAATAACAAAGTTAACATAATTATGAATATAAATCAGTATGAATATATGCTGATTAACACAATAGTATGATCTAGACTACTTAAAAAATTCCACAACACAATCCCCCTACATGGTCTCCAAAAGACCATGTCACCTATCACGACATTAAATAATACAGCAGACACAAAATCAATAAAACCATATAACCATATACTTTATATGATTTAGAATGATTATAAAATCTAAATTATGGATACTAAAACTCACTATGTGATCAATTATCTCCGTCAAAGCTTTGATTTGTCTACACCTTTCACTTTTTCCAGATATGCTGCTAAAATTAAGAAGTAAAAATAATCTTGAACTAACAGGTAAAGTAAGAATAACCGTTAAAGGTAAATAAAGATAGTAATTAGACATAATTTTAGAGCTCCCCTACTACGTTCTATAATTTATCCTTCATTGATAATTCCAACCAGTTCAAAATAATTTATATAATCATCATACATACTAAAAAGAAGAAGCATTTAACTTCTGTTGTCATGCTTACAATAATCTTAGATACTTAAGATAAACAGCAAATGTTTATTTTATGATTACAAATAAAGTACTTTTATTATGAGTTCACATTCAGCTAAAGTGTTAATATCAAACCCATGGGATGCCTGGATACCCGTGCATTTACACAGCCCTAAAGCTGAATCTAGAGTCAACATCCCTGCAACTCATGACTGCCTCTAAATGAGCCAACATAAAAATAATCATTATTCAGCAAACAAGCTGTTCATCAATTTGACCTGCCAAAGTATATTCCAAGCTAGGTCTAACATTCATATAACATCCAACTTAAATCTGCAATCAATGGGCCAGGAACCTTTTGATGGAGGTTCAGTTACATGGATCAACTGAAAATATTCATTGTTACTAGTTTCAGACTTTCTTTGACCTCATGCTCTAGTTATCATTTCTGTTCTACACCCCCCTTGTGGCCCTTTCATATCAACTAATATCATTATAAACAAATGAACATTTATACTCATTCTGGATCTCTTTCTCATGTCTATCCATGTTGTATTACGTGTCTTGCAAATCAGTTCTGTTCAGTTTAATCCATCCATTCACTCCAGTATCTCTCATAGCTGGGGTCTTTGCTGGTTGTTGTTGTTCTGATGTTGGTCTTTCTCTTCCTCTCTATCTGGGTAGCTGTTTCTATTTTTCCTGTCCACTCAGTCCTGGTTTTCCATTGTCGTGTTGTTCTGGATCAGGTGGATGTGTCTCTGGTTCTTGTGTAGAGTCATCAGATTCCTCCTGGGGCTTAGTTCTTCAGATGGTAACACATCGATGCTTGTTCCACTTTAGTAGCATCAGTCTGGGTTTTGCCACTTGTCTCTGTGCGAGGGACACTCTCAGCTGACACTTGTTGTCTTCTGTAAGTGATTTTGGGATCCTCACTGCTTCCAGGATCCTCTGATGTCCCGCTTCTGCTGGTACTGGTGAACGAAGACTCAGGTTCCAACAAGGTAAAATCCTTGCTGTTTCCCTTTGATCATTGATCATTCCTGCTACTCCTTTGTGTTTTTGGTTTTGTGTATATTTATTGATGATGTTTAATATTTATGGTCCGCTGATTTATTGTTTAGGTTGCCATCCATTTTAAAAACTGGTCCAAAACTACATATTAAAACTAGTGTAGCGTGATCACTGTATCTCCCTCTCTTTACCTTCTTCCCCCAAGTCATAAAACTTTACGACATCTTGGAATGCAATGACCCCTTTCACAGGATCTTACCCCACCACGTGAAGACCCAACATCTGGACAAGACTCTGGCTTAACGGTCCAGATAAACAACCTGTTTTCTCAAAACAACAGAAGAAACTTAAGACATGGCCAAGCCCAGATAACCTGTGCATCTCGCCATCATAAAATAAACCAATGAGTGGTTTTAAAAGGAATTCTGACAAGTCCACCCTAGACTCACCCTTCCCAAGAGAGATCCCCTCCAATTTCTCCAAAGGAAAGCATACATGCTTCCACCTCGGTAACGTTTACGACTTTTCAGCCTGGCGCCAGAAAGACAGCCCTGGATTTACGACACCAAGAAAGTATCAGCTTTTGTTCTAAGAGACAAACTCTAGTAATGATATTAAACTTCTGATGGGAAAAGATTATCTTCATCGAAACCTTTTAATTACATAACAAATGATATTTGCTTCCTAATAAGTCTAAACACCCCTATATGTATTTCACTATTCCATACAAAGAATGGATTAGGGATATTTTTCCTCTCACATATAATTATACATATGTATGTTACTGAATTGTCATGTATCTTCATATCTACTTGGTTAATGTTTTAGTATAGTGACTGTTGTATATGTAATGCGATCCCGTTGTGCTATAGTTGGTTACGATTAGAAATAACAGCTGTTTTTATCCACATGTATCGATCGCTCGTTTAATACTGTTCATACTTATAAAGAACCAAAATGAAGTTGTTATTTAGAATGTACCGTTTCCTCCTACTTGTATTAATTGTATTATTGTTTAGTTAAAAGTATAGTAAATGTATGTGCTGTAGTTGGAATGCTTTAACGATGTTCTAGGTTATCGATTCAAGGTGCCTTTGATCATTTGAACCTTACAACGAAGTCTGCATCTAAACTTGTAACTTTGAGGATTTTTGGTTATTGTGTGATACTTTTAATCACTTTAGATATGTAGGAATATATTTTAATCCAAGTTAGAACGTCTGTGGCTCATATGATGAAATAAGACACAACCATGATAGGAGGGATTCACTCATGAGTCAGCTTCTCATTGGCTGAATCACGGCAACCCCCTTGTGCACCCGCCTCCGGCCGCCCACAAGCCAGAACATTCAAAAGCAACGCAGGCCGACCGCGTGGGGAGCTAGCTTCAAGTCTTGTGTTTCTTTGTTCTCTAAGTCTATTCCTTTGTTCTTTTGGTCCTGAAAAATTCCAGCTTTCTTTTGTCTTAAGTTTTTGTGCTTAAAGTTTAAGTTTCTGCGTTTTATTTTATTTTGAGTTTCATGTGTACAGCAGTCTTAAGTAGTTCCGTATTGCCGAATTAGAAGATAGTTGAAAGACCAGCCAGCCAAGATCTACTTCACGCTCTGCCATTTTCGTACCATACAAGTTTTCCAAGTTTTTGTTGAAGCTCGTGGTGTTAGAAACACACCAACTCCACCTTTATCTGTGGCCAAGATAAATCCTGAGTTGTACGCACGCAAGACGTCGAGTACTCGTGAAGCCCTCAGCCTAAATTGGGAAGGACGCCATTTTAAGTCACCAAGTCAATGTGGTCAAACCATCGGCAAGAACCCAAAGAGCTAAGCCGCTAAAGACAACTTGTCAGAGTTACGGTGTGCATCGAAAGACGGATGCCATAGCTCCCCAAAATCGTGCCTTTGGACGGCTGAGCCAGGGTGGAATGCCCGAACCACTCGAGTGACCTTCCAGGCGTGTACCATTTATGGCTTTCTGGGTCCCCTGATGGTCGGGTCTTAATTTGTTTAAACCATGCTTCAACATACTTATCCACGCCTAAGTAGCTTCTACCATACTATTCATGTTCAACGTAATTTGTTTAGTAATAACTCACTATGTCGTAACAAACTAGTTCATAACATTGCAACGTTGGTAATTATTGCGCGACCGATAAGTTACATAGAGTCATCTTGGTTTCTGATTTTTAATTACTGTGATATGTACGCTTGCCATTATTCCCGGTTTCCCATACTGTGATATATACATGTTCATCGTCATATTATGATTTTAACTCTGTGATACACTCGTTATTACATCAGATAGTCTGTTGATATTGCCTTGTTTTGCAATTAATAAACTTGTTTATAAACCTTGTGAATTTGCCGCCTGGTGTGAGAGTTCATTCAACAAGGTCGAGAGATATACTTTGAATTCACTATTCAGACCTAGACTGATCAAGTTTGTTGTTCCCTCTTTAACTGGTCTCCAAATCTACCAGTGAATTATTTATATTTATAATAAACGATTTGGTGGTGCCCTTTTTCTTAATTAATTAATTTATTTATTTATATAATTTGAATTAATAAAATTTAATTAAAATTAATCCAATTAAAGTGTAGTCTTAGTTTGCTACACTAGCCTTTGTTGCTAACTCTGGCTCATTTACTCTATCCATTGAATAATCAGCACTGTCCCTGTCAAATAATAAATAAAAATATATGTAGTCCTGAAAGACTAGAACCTCTAGATTATTTATGCTTCATCACTGTTACATTAAAATTAGACTTAACTGTCAAGGACTAACTCTTGTACAAAATTCCAAAATTGTAATTGATGTAATGCAAGCAACACTTCACCCATTACTGATGATTAGTGTGGATCCACTGTGTCCAGTATTTGATGAATACTTCAGTTTCTATTGTCCCTCAATTACCTATTAGGTAAAATAGCTTCAAAGCAAAAAGCAAGAAAAGAAAACAAACAACAATATCCTACACTGGAGGCACCCATTTCTAATTTCTGTATTCACATAATATCTGTTAAATTCATTTGCACATTCAGATTCATCATCAGTATCATTAACAGCAATCCATGGATCTCTGGATCTCCTAGAGATAGGAAGAAATGTAGATGTTATTTCCTCCAGTCTAGGGGAATGTTTAAATCAACAAAAAGATGGAACATTAGCATGGTCTCCTACAAAATATAATCATGTGTTCCAGCAATCATTTCTTATTTTCTTCTGTCTTTCATATGTACATAAATTAATCACCTTAAAAATAAAACCTATACTGAGTAACATGATTTACAGATTTCTGCTTACAATTTGAAACATGCAAGAGCAGTGTTCAGTAAAGTTTAACTTTACTATTATGCGTTTAAAGTGTTAATAAATGTTCTGATCTCAACTCAAATGCTCTGACATGTCGATCAGCTGATCAAATGGGAGAACCAAAGAACAGGTCTGTGATTGGTCCTCGGCTACACCGTTTGCACATGCGCAGTTTATTCTCGTCTGTGCTACTTCAGAAGCAGAACTAATATGCAGGTCCGTTATCTGTGCCACAGTGATGCAGAAAAGTTCATCTCACTCACAGAAATTTCTGGCTGCTCTGCAGTGACGCACAACAATCACCCAGTTAAATTAAAATAAAGTTATCCATGGTAAAATAATACTTCAGTACAACCATCATCTTACGGTATTTAAAAGAACTACAAAAATGGTGGCGTTTACAGCATATACGCAGTTCGAGAAGAAAGCCTCATGGAAAACGCAATGGCAACTGAAAGTTCCTGTGATTTACGATTTAACCATATAAGTGAGTTAACCATATGATCAAAAATATATCTAGTCCATAACAAAGTACTTATCTCAAAACTGATAGAAATAGATTTGCTCGCAGAACGTTTAACATGGTAGTGTCACGACGACTGGGGAGTCCACGCTGCGACAGCAGAGGGAGCCGTCACCAAAGTTCTGACGCTTTCACTTCCGGTGCACGGCCATTTTGAGACTTTTTAAGCACGGCGAGTTTGAATACTCATTGCGAGGTTTCGTCAGTGTGTTACACCTGTCATTCTGAGCGTATTCTACTGTTCTGGATTATATTGATACTCCACTTCTGTTCCGTTTTCCGACTGCTGTGTATAGCCTACCCCCCTGCTGAGTCTGCTGGTTTTTGTGATCTCTGGTATTTGACCCCCGCTCTGTGTTTTTGACTATGACTTGGATTGTCCTCAATAAACCTGCGCCTGATTCCAACTCTGCGTGAGTGCTTCGTGACAGAAAACCTCGCCGTGTCTATGGAATCAGCAGGTTTAACAGACTGGCTTAACAAACAAGAGGAGAAAATGGAGGAGATCGCCCGTTTGGTACAAGAGATACTCCGTTCGGCTCACCCGCTGCCGGTGAGCCCTGAACCGCCCAATGACATGTCTGGCTCCACCGGAGGAGCCGCCGCGGTCGCTGCTCCACCCCGAGCAGTTCCAGTCCATGTGGCCATGCCTGAGAGATACGACGGTTCGCTCCATACGTGTAAGGAATTTTTGATGCAATGTAGTATATATATATAGAGCACCACCCTGAACAATTTCTCTCAGACATGGATAAAATACACTTCGTTATCGCGTCGCTTTCGGGCAAAGCCAAACAATGGGCCACTGTGTTATGGACACAGGGGAATCCCGCTTTAACGTCTGAGGAAAATGTTTTGACCATCCCGCAGCAGGACGAGACATCGGTACCATGCTTTGCTCATTACGTCAGGGCAGATGTCGAGCTGCGGACAATGCTTTAGAATTCCGCACCATGGCGGCTGGGAGCGGCTGGAATGAGCCTGTCTTACTCACTATGTTTCAGAAGGGTCTTCGACCAGATTTGAGAGCTGAAATGGCAGTTAAGGGCACCACTTTAGGTCTGGATACGTACATCCGCCACGCTATCATTCTCGACAACCTACTATGGGAAGGCAAGACCCTGATGAACCGGCTCCCGAGATCGGTTTACACGAGCCTGAACCAATGGAGTTAGAATGTATTCACCTCACTCCTCAGGAGCGACGCTGCCTTTTACAAGGACGGCTCTGCCTTTACTGTGGGGAAGCCGGTCATAGATGCGCCTCCTGCCTGCAGTGACCTGGGTCCTCCGAGAAGAAGGAGGTGAGTGATCCCATGTTATCTGTTCCAAATTTTAAATGGGTTCAGATGCAAGTTTGCTTGTGCTGGGATTCAGGTACTGCTCTTCTGTCAGCCTTAATAGATTCGGGAGCAGCGGGGAATTTTATTAACCAGGAAGTGGTTCAATGCCTCCGCATCCCAGTTCAGAACTCCATGCAGCCACTGTCTCTACGAGCCGTGGACGGTCGGTTACTTGGTGAGAAGACCGTGCTCCAGCACACCCACGCACGGGTCTTTTACATGAGGAGCTGATTTCATTCTATGTCATCTCCGCTCCCCACCATGATATCATTCTGGGGTACCCTTGGTTGGTCAAACACCAGCCCACCATCTTATGGGGTCAGGGTGACATAATCAAGTGGGGAGAACAATGCTTTACCTCCTGTTTGTCCCTTCCTATCAGGTCCACTCAACTTGAGTACTTCAGTGGGAAGTTTGTTCGGGAGTACCCAGCTATTACAAAGACTTAGCGGAGGTATTCTCAGAACAAAAGGCTTGTGAGTTCCCTCCTCACTGTCCGGGGGACTGTGCTGTAGAACTCCTGCCAGGTAGTATCCCTCCACGCAACAGGATATACCCACTATCGAGAACTGAATAAGTATGTTGAGGAAGCTCTTAAGCAAGGGCACATCCATCCCTCTACGTCCCATGCTGCCGCCAGTTTCTTTTTTGTCCAGAAGAAAGGCGGGGGTCTCAGACCATGTATCAATTATCGAGGTTTGAACTCGGTTACAAGAAAATACAAGTACCCACTTCCCTTAGTCCCGGCGGCACTTGAACAGTTGAAGGGAGCCACCATTTTCACTAAACTTGATCTTAGAAGCGCGTACAATCTCAACCGTATTCGAAAGGGAGATGAATGGAAAACTGCGTTCGTAACCACCCGTGGACATTATGAATACCGAGTCATGCCTTTTGGGTTGGCTAACGCTTCCTCCGTTTTCCAGGCATTTATTAATGACGTGCTTAGAGACATGATCGATCGGTGGGTGATCGTATATCTGGACGATATATTCATCTATTCATCCTCCTTAGAGGAGCACATGTACTCCAGCGGCTGCTGGACAACAGACTCTTTGTCAAGTTAGAGAAATGCAACATTCACGTGAAGTCGGTGAGATTTCTGGGCTATGTCATCAGCAGTCAAGGGGTTCGCATGGATGACAGCAAGGTCCAAGCTGTTCTCGAATGGCCTCCACCCACCACGATTAAGGATCTGCAAAGATTCCTTGGCTTTGCGAACTTCTACCGGTGCTTCATTCGAGGCTTCAGCAGCGAAGCAGCACCCCTCACCTCATTACTAAAAGGCGGCAACAAGAGGTTAGTCTGGCCTCCTTCCGCGGAAGCAGCTTTCCAGGCCCTTAAGGATAAATTCACTACTGCTCCCATTTTGGTACATCCCAGTCCGGACATTCCATTTGTTCTTGAGGTGGACGCATCATCATCGGGAGTAGGTGCAATTCTTTCACAGAGGGTATGGTCACCCCCAAATTACATCCTTGCGTGGTCTTGTCCCGCAAACTCAGCGCAGCAGAACGCAATTATGGGGTCGGTGACCGGGAGTTGCTGGCCATGAAGTTGGCCTTCGAGGAATGGCGACACTGGCTGGAGGGGGCCAAATACCCATTTCTGGTGCTCACGGATCACAAGAATCTGGAATACCTGAGGGCAGCTAGAAGACTCAACTCAAGACAAGCCAGGTGGGCCATGTTCTTTTCACGTTTTGATTTCTCTGTATCGTAACGTCCAGGGTCCAAGAACGGGAAATGCTTTGTCACGTCTTTGTCATGCGCCGAAACTCGAAGAATACCCCACCACGATCTTACCACCGGACTGTGTAGTGGGCCCTATCCACTGGGAACTCATGGACCACATCCAACAGGAACAGACCTGGGAAAGCCCACCAGTAGACTGCCCGTCAGACTGTGAGTTCGTATTCTCCAATTTACACAGAGACTTAATTAACACTATACATTGCAACCCCAGCTCAGGTCACCCCGGCATGAGGAGAACTCGAGAACTGGTGCAGAACCGATACTGGTGGAGAGGTCTGAGTTGAGATGTGCAAGCCATGGTGAGCGCCTGTTCAGTCTGCGCCCAGTCCAAGACCTCTCGACGTCTTCCCACAGGACTACTGGAACCGTTACCCATTCCAAGACGTCCGTGGTTTCATCTGGGGATCGATTTTGTAACAGACCTCCCATCCTCTCAAGATATGACCACTATCCTAGTAATTGTGGATTGTTTCTCCAAGGCTTGTCGTCTCATTCTCCTCACCAAGTTGCCCACCGCCTTGGAGACTGCGGAGTGTCTGTTCCAGCAGGTTTTTCGTTTCTATGGCATTCCGGAGGACATTGTGTCTGATCGAGGTCCACAGTTCACATCGCATGTCTGGAAAGAATTCTGCCGCATCCTGGAGGTAAGCGTCAGTTTAACCTCGGGTTACCATCCAGAAAGCAACGGACAGACCGAGCGCTTGAATCAAGAGATTGGGAGATTCTTGAGGTCTTACTGTGCTAGATCACAGCACGACTGGTCGAGATGTCTACCATGGGTCGAATATGCCCAGAATTCATTGCGCAATGCTGCTACAGGGTTAACCCCTTTCCAGTGTGTTTTAGGTTATCAGCCACCTCTGTTCCCTTGGTCTGGAGTCCCTTCCGAGGTGTCTGCAGTTAACGACTGGTATCAACGCAGCAAACAGACTTGGGAGGAGGCGCACGTACGTCTCCAACAAGCCGTTCGTCGTCAGCAGATTCAGGCCAATCGAAGCCGTCATCCGGTAACTCCGTATCAGCCAGGTCAGATGGTGTGGCTCTCAACCCGAGATCTTAAACTCCAACTCCCAAGTAAGAAACTCAGCCCTAAGTTTATTGGCCCCTTCAAGATCGTAAGGCAGATTAATCCTGTGGCATAGCGCCTCCAGTTACCAGCGTCGTACCGTA
Source organism: Ancistrus triradiatus (assembly GCA_025084515.1). NCBI lineage: Eukaryota > Metazoa > Chordata > Actinopteri > Siluriformes > Loricariidae > Ancistrus > Ancistrus triradiatus. Next base: position 27,854 of record JAJAGP010000699.1, on the reverse strand, counting down.
TCTCCTCCACGTTTCATGTTTCTCTGCTAAAACCTGTATGTTCCACCTCACAGCCTATCCCTGAGGCGGTAGAACCTCCGCCACCCCTGGACATGGACCCTCACCCACCCACATACTCGGTCAGGAGTTTGTTGGACTCCAAGCGGCATGCTAGTCGTATGTACTACCTGGTGGACTGGGAGGGGTATGGCCCAGAGGAGAGATCCTGGGTGCCTGCACATGACATCCTCGACCCATCCCTCATCGAGGATCACCCTGATCGTCTGGCACCAAGACCCAGAGGGCGTCCCAGAGGGAGAAGATATCGGTCGGCAGTAGCCTCCCGTCAGGGGGGGTTATGTCACGACGACTGGGGAGTCCACGCCGTGACAGCAGAGGGAGCCGTCACTGGAGTTCTGACACTTTCACTTCCGGTGCACGGCCATTTTGAGACTTTTTAAGCACGGCGAGTTTGAATACTCATTGCGAGGTTTCGTCAGTGTGTTACACCTGTCATTCTGAGCATATTCTACTGTTCTGGATTATATTGGTACTCGACTTCTGTTCCGTTTTTCGACTGCTGTGTAGAGCTGAGTCTGCTGGTTTTTGTGATCTCTGGTATTTGACCCCCGCTCTGTGTTTTTGACTACGACTTGGATTGTCCTCAATAAACCTGCACCTGATTCCAACTCTGCGTGAGTGCTTCGTGACAGGTAGTGTTCTACTGTTTAAAGAACGTAACAAGTTCACGTTCACAAATATTCAAATCTATTATAGGATATGCATACTGACCATGTATTTTTATTTCTGTAATCACTACTTCAGGTGAGCATTTTGTTAAGGTTTTATCTGTTTCAAGTCAAGTCAAGTCAGATCTATTTATATAGCGCTTTTTACAATGGAGCATTGTCTCAAAGCAACTTTACAAGTTTATATTATCTCCTAATAACTACGTCCAATCCAAGTTTCAATTTTACATAGTCTGTTATTACGTCTGTACTTTTAAATGTTTCCATTATCTTACTATTTTATCATTCATATTTATTATTATACTTTTATCCATTCCTTTGTTGTAAATTCTCTTGCTTGTGTAAAGCACTTTGTAAAATGTTTGGAAAACTACTTAATAAAACGTATTATATTATTATTACCGTTATGTCCGAATTTATGTTTAACATCTTGATTTATGTTTATAAACAAGTCCAACACTTTTAAATCAATTCTGTTCAGTGTTATCGAACCTGTTTTAGGTGTAGTTTAAAACATACTATACCCATGGACTTAAAATTTCCTTCAAGATTCAATAGTTTTATTGTCATGTGCACAAAGTAAGACAGGCGTTACAGTGTACAATGAAATTCTTACTTTGCTAATCCTCCTTTTAGAAATTATTTACATTTAAGCTAGATTACAATTTACAGTTAAAATAATTTAAATTTAAATTATACAGTATTGTGCAAGTCTGTATAAATTACTGGTCAGGGGAATTATACACTGAGAAGAGGTAATGAATATTTACATTATTGTGCAAATAGCAAGAGCAGGACAAACAGTTAACACTCTGTTATAAAGTACATATGTGCATTATTGAAAATGACAGATGGATTATAAATAGTGTGTGTTGACCGAAGTTCAAACATTTAGGTCAGGAGGGAATGTATGAAGGCTGTTCACAAGCGTAATGGCCTGTGGGTAGAAAATGTTTGTCAGTCTTGTTGTCCGTGACTTCACACTCCTGATGGTAGAAGTGTGAAGAGACTGTGTTGTGGGTGTGTATTGTCCTTGATTATGTTAACTGCTCTCCTGATGACCCTGGTTTTGTAAATGTCCTGGAGCGAAGAGAAGGCTGCTCCTGAGATGGACTCTGCAGTTTTGATTATTTGTTAGAGAGCCTTTCTGTCCTGAGTAGTGCAGTTTCCATACCAGACTGTGATGGAGCTGGTAAGGACACTCTCGATCGTACCTCTGTAGAAATTGCTGAGAATTTTGGCTGGCATGCCAAATTTCCTCAGCCGTCTAAGAAAGTACAGTCGCTGCTGGGATTTTCTGATTGCCTGGCGTGTGTTGTGAGACCAGGTGAGATCCTCACTGATGTAGATGCCGAGAAATTTGAAGGTTTTCACCCTCTCCACCTTTGTCTCACCTATGAATAGGGGTGTGTGCAGCTCCTCCCTTCTCCTGGTGTCAAGAATCATTTCCTTTGTTTTGTTTGCGTTTAGGCAAAGATTGTTGTCATGACACCAGGCCACCAGATCTGCAACCTCCCTCCTGTATGCTGTCTTATCCCCACCAGTGATCAGTCCCATGACTGTTGTATCATCCGCGAACTTGATGATGCTGGTGTTGCTCTGGGAGGCCACACAGTCATATGTGAAGAGTGTATACAGCAGGGGGCTCAGTATGCAGCCCTTGGAAGTCCCTATGCTTACAGTCTTTGTGTTGGATGTACGATTCCCAACTCTGACTGACTGGGGTCTGTCTGTTAGGAAGTTCAGCACCCAGTTACATAGGGAGGGTGTCAGTCCAAGAGTGAGGAGCTTCTCACAGAGTTTGTGTGGGATTACTGTCTTGAATGCTGAGCTGTAGTCAATAAACAACATTCTGACGTAGGTGTCCTTGCCCTCTAAGTGTGTGAGGGCTGTGTGGATGGCCGTGTTAACTGCATCATCGGTGGACCTATTGTGACGGTATGCAAACTGGAGAGGATCTAAAGTGTCTGGAATGGTCCATTTGATGTGATTCATGACCATCCTTTCGAAACACTTCATCACAATTGGAGTGAGTGCAATGGGACAATAGTCACTGAGGCTGGTCACAGAGATTTTCTTTGGAAGGGGAATGATGGTAGTTGATTTGAAGCATGTGGGTACAGATGCTTGCTGAAGGGATAGATTGAAAATCAGCCAGCTCTGCTGCGCAGACCCTGAGTGCACGCCCGGGGATGTTGTCTGGGCCAGCTGCCTTTCATGGCTTTATCCTCCTTAGTGCCTTACACACCACTGCTGTTGACACAGTCAGCAATGTGTTTTTTGAGCTCTCCGTGGTCACAACACCTCTCAGTTGGTTGGTATTGAGTTCTTCGAAGCGAGCATAAAACTCATTCAGCTCATCTGGCAGGGTTGCATGGCTGGTGGAGACCGTTCTGCTCTTTTGCTGGTAGTCTGTGATGTGTTGAAGGCCTTGCCACATGCCACGACCTTGCCACGACCTAGCACGTCTCCACAGTGTGGATTAATTACGTGTTCTGTGTTTTCCCGTAATTGTTAAGAAATAATTCGTCAAACAGTGTCACCATTTTCTCTGCCAAGAAGACACATGAAATGGTGATACTGCATTGACTGTGCTGGAAATTAGTGTTTGTTCAAGTGGACTCGTTCCTTCTTGGCTTTGTGCAGCCAGCAAGGTCCCTGTCACTAAGGTTCCAAGTCACCTTCATTTTTTCCATCAAGCATTGCATTGGACCATCGGCTGCAGATCTTCACTCGGCACCCCACAACACCACCCGAAGCTAAGTACCTTTAATTCATTAATTGTATTAACATGGCTTCTGCTGTGCTTGTTGCCTGTGCCGAGTGTGGCATGTTTAGCTATTCTTCCTCCGTCATTACTGTAAATTTTACTTGTGATAGGTGTAGGCTTGTAGCCAGTCTGACGGAGAAGATTGTAGTTTTAGAGGCGCGCATTCCAGACATTAGAGAGAAGGCTAGCTCAGCTCCTAGCTTAGCAGATCTGGATGCAAAGGCGAAGTTAGAGCCCCGGCAGAGTCCTCGCAGCAGGGCAAGTGGGTGACGGTTCGGCGACGTAGTCGTACGGCTAGTCCACGAGAGCACCACTCTTTACCTGTTCACGTGTCAACAGGTTTTTTGCTCCCCTCCCCCTCAGTGAAACACCCACTGAGCAGCCTGTTGAAAAGAGCTCTGGTCATAGGTGACTCTATTTTTACGACACGTGAAACTTGCTGCGCCCCCCCCCCCTTTAGGGACACCCAGCAGCTAGAGTTCTCTGTATCCCCGGAGCCAGAGTGCCGCGACATTGTTAACGAGTCAAGTCAAGTCAATTTATTTATATAGCGCTTTTTACATGGAGCATGTGTCTCAAAGCAACTTTACAAGTTTAGATTATCTCCTAATAAAACTACGTCCAATCCCAAATTGAGGCGAGCCTAGGGCGACAGTGGCAAGGGAAAAACTCCCTAGTTCTAGGAAGAAACCTTGGGAGGACCAAGACTTCAAACAGGGACCCAACCTCCTTGGGCGGCGTAGATGAGATGATAAATCTAAGAGCGAACTAAAGTCATGGAGTCAAAGTTCGAATAGAATGTGAAGTATGCACATCGACATTAAGTGGCCGGGGTATGATGATAAATCTAAGAGCCGAAACTAAAGTCATGGAGTCAAAAGTTCGAACTAGAATGTGAAGTATGCACATCGACATTAAGTGGGCCCGGGGTATGATTGATAAATCTAAGAGCGAAAAAACTAAGTCATGGAGTCATGGGTCGAATAAAATGTGAATTATGCACAGTGGAGCTCCATCCAGATGTACATCATGTGTGGGGGCCGGAACTGCCGGAACACAGCTCGGAGAGGGAAAAACAGAAATGTAATTAGTTATTGATTAAGACAACAGTGGTCTATTAACAATCACTGATGTCCCATGTCAATCAATTTGATGCCAAGTGTAGCCTGAGACCCCCCCCCGGCAGCATTAGCTATAGCAGCATAGCTAGAAAAGCTAGAAAGAGGAGAACTGGAAGGAGAAACACAGCCAAGAGTGGGATCACATGAGAAATTGGCAACCCCACGAGCGGCAGAAGACAGCCAACCCAACGTCTCTGATCACCATAAGACTCTTTTATGACTACCTGGAACCCCCAGCTCTGGGCCCTTATTCTAAGGCAAGGTTGCAATGAGTCAAGATCACGAGGACCCAAGCCTAGTTCAGCCCAGACCGCCCCACCCGGACACTCCCGGCAAGCGACAAGGCAGGCAGGCCAGACATGGACTTCAGACTCCTGTGGCCTCAGCAACTCGTGTCTTAGTGGAAACTCGAGAGCCGCAGATTCTCTAGGATAGTTATTTATGTAGGGGCTAATGATATACGCCTTCGTCAGTCAGAAGTTACTAAGGCTAATTTTGTAGAGGTGGTTTTTTAGCGTGGCGAAGGCGATGTCCGATGCTGTAGTGTGCTCTGGCCCCATCCCAAATGCGGCGAGGTGACCAAGCCTACAGCAGGTTATGGTCACTGAACTGCTGGCTGTCCAAGTGGTGCTCTGAAAACAACGTGGTGGCTTTATAGACAACTGGACACCGCCTTTGAGGGTAAGCCTGGCCTTTTAGGATGGGACGGTGTCCATCCCACTCGGGAGGGTGCTGCTCTCATCTCCTGCAACATTTGCCCATTATCTTATGGGCCCGATTGGTTAGGGGCTGACTATCCAGAGCAGGGGTCAGGCAGCAGACCAGACCGGCTTAACCAACTCTCTGCTGGTAGCCATGCACCGTCACCCAGAACCCACATTATTGAAACTGTGTCTGTTACCCGCATCTGCCCTAAACGTAAACGCTCTCTCAAAAAGTCCTGTTTTAATAACCTCATTAGTATAAACAAAGATAGCTCCCATAGAAATAACAACATTAGACTAAAGCTAGGATTACTTAACATTAGATCACTTACAAACAAAGCAGTGATTGTAAATGAAATAATCACTGATAAACGCTTACACGCTCTCTGTCTCACTGAGACTTGGATTAGACCTGATGAATATTTAGCCTTAAATGAAGCCTCACATCCTGGATACAGTCATGCTAGTCGCCCTCGTCCTAATGGTCGGGGGGGAGGCATAGCCACAATTTTTGACAAAGAGCTAAGTGTTACAACTAAATCCCATTACAAGGCTAATTCTTTTGAAATACTGATTCTTAATGTGACTGATCAATCGTTATGGAAGTCAAAACCACACTCTTTTCAGCTTATCACTATTTACCATCCTCCTGGTCCCTATTCAGAATTTCGTCAGGAATTTGCTAACTTTCTTTCCTGCTTACTACTGTCAACAGATAAGGCTTTCATTCAAGGTGATTTCAATATTCACTTTGACAATGAGCAGGATCCACTTAGAATTGCTCTCGAATCCATCTTAGAATCCATGGGTATCACTCAGAATGTGATGGGACCAACCCACCGCTGTAATCATACTTTAGATCTAATATTAACATTTGGTATCAATATAGATAACCTTGATGTTTTCCCGCAAAGTGATTTGATTTCAGATTACTATCTTTTAGTATCTGAGCTATGTATAATAAATAAAATCCTTCTGCCTCATTATCACACCAAGCGCACTATCACATCTGCTACTCCAGCTGCGTTTATTAAAAACCTACCAGACTTGAAATTTAATACACCTACGGAGATCAATCATCTTGAGTGTGTAAATGACCAATTAGAATGTGTGCTTCGCTCAACCCTGGACACGATTGCTCCTGCAAGGGTCAAACGCATTAGGGAAAAAAGGCTAGCACCATGGTATAATGACCACATCCGTACCTTAAAGCAAAGAACACGGCATCTAGAGCGCAAGTGGAGACATAGTAAATTGTAGGTGTTTGAGATTTCTTGGAGGGACAGCATGCCATGAGTATAAGAATGCCCTCACTAAAGCTAAAGCTGCATACTTCTCCTCAATCATAGAGAAAAATAAGAATAATCCAAGATTTCTCTTTAATACAGTCTCCAAATTAACAAAAAACCCAACAGAAAGTGACTCTCCCGTTCTGTAATTTTAACAGTAATTATATCATGACTTTCCTTAATGATAAGATAGAAAGCATTAGGCATAAAACTCGATGCTCATCACATCACCAAACTATTAAGCAACATTCCAGATGTAGCACTAGTGAAGACATCTGTTTGATTAGCTGTAAATCAAGACTAGAATCTTTTACCCCAATTGCTAATACTGAACTATCCGCACTGATCAGCTCGTCTAAGTCATCAACATGTTTATTAGATCCAATTCCTACACGTTTACTCAAACAAGTAATACCTAGTATTATAGAGCCAGTGTTAGTTATTTTAAATTCATCCCTTACCTTTGGTTATGTGCCCAAATCCTTTAAGTCTGCCGTTATCAAACCACTGATTAAAAAAGCCAGTCTTTACCCTTGTGTGATATCTAATTATAGACCAATTTCAAATTTACCGTCCATCTTAGAAAAAGCCGTCTATCAGCAGCTCTGCAGTTACCTCCAAAGGAATGGTATTTATGAAACATTTCAGTCTGGCTTCAGGCCCCATCATAGTACTGAAACAGCATTAATTAGGGTACTAAATAATTTGTTAATGTCCTCAGAAAAGGGATGTGTTTCTTTTCTTGTTCTGTTAGATTTAAGTGCAGCATTTGACACTATAGATCATGATGTGTTACTAAACAGACTAGAAAATACTGTAGGTATTAAGGGATCGGCACTTTCTTGGTTTAAATCTTACTTAGCTGACCGGTACCAGTTTGTTCATATAAATAATCTAAGGTCTAAGCTCTCAAAAGTGAAGTATGGTGTGCCTCAGGGGTCAGTGCTTGGCCCGCTTTTATTCTCTCTGTACATGCTGCCACTAGGCTCAGTTATTTGTAAACATGGCATTAGTTTCCACTGCTATGCAGATGATAGACAGCTTTACATATCAGCCAAACCTAATGACAGGCTTACAATCAACAAAATTGAGTACTGTGTAAAGGAAATAAAAGATTGTATGTTATTTAATTTTCTCTTACTTAACTCAGATAAAACTGAGGTTCTATTAGTGGGACCCAAGGCTGTGAGAGACAGGTTGGCTACATCTATCCTAAATCTAGATGGCTGTCCAGTATTGTCCAGTCCGTCTGCAAAAAACTTAGGGGTCACATTTGATTCAGATCTCTTTTTTGATGCACATATTTGCAGCATCACTCGAATTGCTTTCTTTCAATTACGTAATATCGCTAAACTTAGAAATATCCTCTCTTTTATTGATGCAGAAAAACTTGTTCATGCGTTTCTAACCTCAAGGTTGGATTACTGTAACACCTTACTTACTGGATGCTCTAGTAAATCTACAAATAAACTTCAGTTAGTTCAGAATGCAGCCACCCGAGTGCTAACTCGAACTAGAAAATTTGATCATATCACTCCTGTTCTATCATCACTACACTGGTTGCCAGTCAAATTCTGCATTGATAACAAAATACTTCTTATAACTTATAAAGCTCTACATGGCCTGGCCCCACATCATCTGAGTGAACTCTTAGAGTTTTACAATCCAACTCATCTACTTCATTCGCAGGGTGCAGGACTTCTTTTAGTTCCTAGAATTAAAAAAGTCACAGCAGGGGAAAGGCTTTCTCATACATGGCCCCCCAACTATGGAATAAACTTCCCACTTTCGTTCGAGAATCAGACACCCCTCCAAAGTTTTAAGTCTAGGCTAAAGAAATACTTATTTTACACAGGCTTTTGACTAGATTTAGACCAGGTTTGCATGGTTATTTGGTGGGGTTGCTGAGGCCGAAGTCTGAAGTCATGTCTGGCCTGCCTGCCTTGTCCGCTTGCCGGGAGTGTCGGGTGGGCGGTCTGGCTGAACTAGGCTGGGGTCCTCGTGATCTTGACTCATGCAACCTTGCCTTAGGAATAAGGGCAGAGAGCTGGGGTTCATAGTCATAAAAGAGTCTTATGGTGATCAGAGACGTTGGGTTGCTGTCTTCTGGCCGCTCGTGGGGTTGCCAATGTCTCATGTGATCCCTCTTGGCTGTGTTTCCTTCCAGTTCTCCTCTTTCTAGCTTTTCTAGCTATGCTGTCTATAGCTAATGCTGCCGGGGTCGCACATGCTACACTTGGCATCAGTGATTGACATGGCATCAGTGATTGTTAATAGACACTGTGCTCTTAATCCATAACCTAATTACATTTTCCGGCAGTTCCGGCCCCACACATGATGTACAATTCTGATGGAGCTCCCACTGTGCATAATTCACATTTTATTCGACCATGACTCCATTGACTTTAGTTTCGCTCTTAGATTTATCATCATAACCCGGCCACTTAATGTCGATGTGCATATTTCACATTCTATTCGAACTTTGACTCCATGACTTTTAGTTCGCTCTTAGATTTATCATCATACCCCGGCCACTTAATGTCGATGTGCATTACTTCACATTCTATTCGAACTTTGACTCCATGAACTTTAGTTCGCTCTTAGATTTATCATCTACTCCGCCCACAGGAGGTTGGGTCCCTTTTTGAGTCTTGGTCCTCCCCAAGGTTTCTTCCTAGAACTAGGGAGTTTTTCCTTGCCACTGTCGCCCTAGGCTCGCTCAATTTGGGATTGGACGTAGTTATTAGGAGATAATCTAAACTTGTAAAGTTGCTTTGAGACAATGCTCCATTGTAAAAAGCGCTATATAAATAAATCTGACTTGACTTGACTTGACATGCGCCGAGAGTCTGCAGCGATGTAGAATCCCTCTAGTTTTTGTCTGTATTGTCTCTTGGCCTCTTTGATAGATCTACGCAGATCATATCTGGCCTTTTTGTAGTCTGCCTGAGACAAATGCAGTGGAGCGAGCATGTAGCTTGGACTGAACTTCACAGTTTATACAGGGTTTTTGGTTGGGATATTGTCTGCATTGTGTAGTAGGACCAATGAACTCAATGCACATGCTAATGTAGCTAGTTACCCCAGAAGCATAATCCTCTTTCACGGCAGCAGTTTTGAACACATCCCAGTTTGTACACTCAAAAGCAGTCCTGAAGCACCAGATCAGTTTCTTCATTCCATACTCTGACAGTTTTACTTACTGGGGGAGCTTGTTTGAGGAGTTGTCTGTATGATGGGTATAGGAACACTGAGATATGATCTGACTGTCCAAAGTGTGGTCGGGGCACAGCCTTGTATGTGCCCCTCACGTTGCTGTAAACTTGGTCAAGTATGTTACTCTCCCTCATCGGAAACTCACATGCTGATGGTATTTGGGAAGGACATTCTGTAGGCTGCAGTTGTTAAAATCGCCAGCTACAATAAACACAGCGTCCGGGTGTGAGGTGTCTTGTTCGCTGATGATGTCGTGCAGCAGCCCCAGCGCCGTCTTGGAGTTCGCTTGCGGCGGAATGTAAACAGCCAACTCCCTCGGTAGATAAAATGGTTTGCACTTAACCATTAAAAGTTCCAAATCAGCTGAGCAGTGATTATTGAAAATTTCACACCACCTCCTCTGCTCTTTCCCGAAGCCGAAGTGTGGTCTGCGCGGTACACGGAGTGTGTTGGGAGCTGAATCGCCGAGTCCGGTATGTTGTCCGAAATCCAGGTTTCCGTGAAAATAAAGGCACAGCATTCCCTGATCTCGCGCTGGGTTGTAGTCCTAGTCTTCAGCTCGTCCAGCTTGTTTTCAAGTGAGCGAACATTGGCTAGCAGTAGGTTGGGTAGCGGTGGTTTTGTAGCCCTAGCCTTTAGCTTAGCATGTAGCCCACCTCTCTTGTTGCTCTGAATGTCGGCTGAGCCACTCACTAGAGACCGGTGATGCTGGGCCTTGCCGGTTGGCATTGGTGGAGTCTGAACGTAGAAGAAAATCCAAGTCAGTAAGGCTAAAAGTAAGTTTGTGATGAACTCTACCGATATCCAAGAGTGCATCTCTGCTGTAACTTATTGTTGCATTGTTGGACTGTGTGTTTAAAATAAATACTAAAGCTAAAATAATTACTAAATAGCGTTGGTGATGGGAGGACGTCGCAAACACGTCTGCCTCGGTGGGTGCCATGTTGTCATCCGAGTATCTCTTTATCTGAGCACTTAAACGTATAGCTCACAGATTCTATATATCTTGTTTATTTTACGTATTTCTAAACAACCTTTCCCAAAATCTATCAGATACTAAACTTATTTGCTGGCCTAGTATAGGAAATATCATATTTTCAGCAAATAGATAGGTAAAATCGGATCGTTTTGAACAGTTCATGCTTTCTGCCACCCTTTACTATAATATTAATATCCTTACATTACAATATCTGTATAACACATTGATAATATATACTAGCGTAATATCATTTTAAAAGCTTAATTTTTATTTTTCAAACTAAAAATATTTTAAAGAAATATTTAGAATACTTGGTGTGGTTAGTCCATAGACACATTTTTGCGTACCACACTTCGATAATTATCACACCCTACAGTGTGTCGCGCGTTACTTTATTTTCTCTTTTGATTATATCTACCTTTTATTAAGTTGGTTCTTATATTAAGTAATTGATATATCTTATTTTTACATCCCCTAATAGTGCACTCTGCTTTAAACACGTTCAACCCTGCTTAAATACCTCTACACTGTATTTTATTTTAATTCCCATCCACAGTTTTACTTTTCTCTGTTTTCTTTTTCTCCCTTCACTGCAGTTTCACACACACACACACACACACACACACACACACACACACACACACACACACCCCTACTTTTCTGACTGTCGAGGTCACGCACACTCTAGCAGCTTATCTCATTCACTCCATGTACACTTCCTTTACTTATCAAAAACACACTGTATTCTCATCTCTTATAATCACTTATCTCACTGTAAAACTAATTAATAAAACGGGTTGGCTCAGCTGGTACCCAGTATCCCAACAACCTTCTGTGCTTACTTTAACATAAACATAAACATAAAACAAAACGGACAGGCTCAAACTGCTCAGTTGCTCAGTTGACCTTCACCCCCCCAGTCCCTAATTGGCTGGCTTCGCGCTTATCCTCCTCAAGAGCACTAACACCCAGGCAAGACTCTAAATGATTTACTCATTTAAGTTATTCGAACCTCCATGACCCCCCTCTAGCTACAGTAGATTCTGAGCCACGTTACCAAGGTCAAGGGAACCCCTTCAAACGGCTCATGATCACCAATTCCCTAACTGGATTTAAAACATCCAAGCCCTTGCCCTGCATTCTTTCTGGACCTCCTGGTTAATCACACACAACTCTATCCTCAGTCAGCATCTCATCTCGGCTGGCATCGGCTGGAACAGACTAATCTCTATAAACTTCAACTCACTTACTTAATCAATACCTTTTCAAGGATCAAACAAACACACATAACATAACACATAACATAAATTCTGTCTGCTTCTTCACCTTAAATAGTTTTTTTTTAGTCTGTACTCCTTAATTTTACAGGTTCTTTAATTTGGAATTTAAAACTTAATCTACCCAGCACACTTACCGTCCAGATCTCAAGGCTCCATCTCCTTAAGCAAACACAGAATAAATGCAAGCTTAAAAATGCTTACCTTTTATAAAGAGGCCACCTTCTGTGTCCACTCAGGAGATGAGTCCTTCGGTTGGATGTGGTGCTCTTTTAGTCTCATTATAAAATTATCCAAATACCTTTGGTCTCATTATCCAAGTTATCCAAATCCCATCCTCTTCACCAATTTTCTGTTGCTTTTTTTTGACAGAGTTCATTCTGCTCACTTCAAGAATAAATCACACTCCAGCCAAATTGAAGTTCCAGTAGAGAAGCAGTGTAACGCCGAGTATGGACGGGAGACAGACGCAGGCAGTGGAGTTCGATAGGAGGCTTTTATTAAACATATCCTAACTGCAAAGGGATTTGCAGGAGCTAGTTGTACGAGGTAGATACCTTGTAGTGTAGCGGTAGTGTGTGGGTGAGTGGTGTTTATGTAGAGGAGTCCGGACGTGAGAACAGGTGCAGGTGATTAGTAGGTGGGTGATGAGGAGCGAGGCAGGTTGCGTACTCTGGAAGCAGGGCTGGAAGGGGGCGTGACAGTACCCCCCCTCGAAGGACTCGTACTGGCGGGAGCACGGCGGGAGCCGGAGGACCGGAGGGAAGCTGAGGACTTGCGTGGGCGACCGCGCAGTCTGGGCGCCGGTCGGACAGGATGCGCTGCGTGAAAGTCCTGGGTGAGAAGGGGGTCCAGGACGTCCTTCGCGTCCACCCAGCTGTTCTCCTCAGGGCCGTAGCCCTCCCACTCCACCAGATATTGAAGATGTGCCCCGCGCCGGCGAGAGTCCAGGAGGCGACGGAATGGCATGAGGAGGAGTGGCGCAGAGAGTTCTGGGCTATCTCAGCCCATGGGAGAAACTGGGCCCTGTCGTGTGGATTGTGGAGGCAGTAGCACCGGAGGAATTTCTTCAACTCCTGATTGATTCGCTCGCATTGTCCGTTGGTCTGCGGGTGGTATCCGGAGGAGAGGCTGACGGAGGCACCCAGCTTTGCCATGAATGCCCGCCATACCGCTGAGGAGAACTGAGGTCTGCGGTCGGACAGGACGTCCTCCGGGATGCTGAAAACGCGGAAGACGTGCTCGAACAGTAGCTCCGCTGTTTGTAGTGCAGAGGGAATCTTCGGCAGAGGAACGAAGTGCACCGCGCGAGAAAGGCGGTCAACCATGGAGAGGATGGCGGTGAATCCGTGTGAGAGAGGAAGATCCGTGACGAAGTCGAGCGCTATGTGTGACCAGGGTCGTTCCGGCACGGGCAACGGATGAAGCAGGCCCGAGGGGAGAGTGCGAGGAGTCTTTGCCTGTGCGCAGACACTGCAGGATGAGACGTAGTCGTGCACGTCTTTGCGCATGCTTTCCCACCAGTAACGCGTCATCAGGAGTTGATGGGTGCGTGTTTCTCCGGGGTGGCCAGAACACAGAGAGAGATGGGCCCAGGCGAGGAGACGGTTGCAGAGGTCGGAGGGCACGAACTTCTTGCCTGGCGGGCACTTGAGTGGAACGCACATTTGGGAGAGCCTGTCATCCAGCTCGCGCTCGAAGTCCCAGGTGATGGCGCCGATGGTGCAGGAGGCTGGGAGGATGGTCTTGGGTGTGTCCGGGGCGAGTGGCTCGAGATCGAGGCTGCGAGACAGGGCATCCGCCTTGACGTTCTTCATTCCCGGACGGTAGGTGATAGAGAACGTGAAGCAGGAGAAAAAGAGAGACCAACGGGCCTGGCGAGCGTTGAGGCGCTTGGCAGAACGGAGGTATTCCAGGTTTTTGTGATCGGTTAGAATAGCGAAGGGGTGTCGGGAGCCCTCGAGCCAGTGCCTCCATTCTTCCAGTGCCAGCTTGATGGCCAGCAGTTTGCGGTCCCCCACGTCGTAGTTGCGCTCAGCCGGTGTGAGTTTGCGTGAAAAGAAGGCGACGGGCCGCAGCTTGGGTGGATCCCCGAGACGCTGGGAGAGGACGGCACCAACCCCTATGGACGAGGCGTCGACTTCCAGGATGAAAGGGCGCTCTGGGTCGGGATGTCCAAGAATGGGAGCGCAGGTGAAGGCTGTTTTGAGCATGTTGAAGGCTTGTTCGGCGTCCTGAGACCAGCGAAGAGAGCGGGGTTTGTCCCGCAGAAGTGCGGTGAGGGGTGCCACCGTGCGGCTGAAGTCCCTGATAAAGCGGCGATAGAATTTCGCGAAACCTAGGAATCGCTGCAGCTGCTTGATGGTGGTTGGCGTGGGCCAGGAGAGGACTGCGGAGAGCTTGGAACTGTCCATGGCGACCCCGTCCGGGGAAATAACATAGCCCAGGTAACGCACAGTCTGAGAATGGAACTCACACTTCTCTGCTTTCACTCGAAGGTGGTGGTGTTGGAGCCTCCTGAGTACCTGGCGGATGTGGGAAACGTGAGTGGCGTAATCCGGTGAGTATACCAGTATGTCATCCAGGTAGACGACAACGAATCTGCCCAACATGTCCCGAAGCACGTCGTTCATGAACGCCTGGAAGAATGACGGAGGGTTTGCCAAGCCGAAGGGCATCACCAGATACTCATAGTGCCCGGTGCTGGTGCTGAAAGCGGTCTTCCACTCATCGCGGTTGTAGGCGTTCCTGAGGTCCAGCTTGGTGTACCAGTGCACCGTGCGGAGTTGTTCAAGCGACAAGGGCACCAGTGGAAGTGGGTAGGCGTACCTGCGGGTGATTTGGTTGAGTCCACGATAGTCGATACAGGGCCTGAGGCCGCCGTCCCACAAAGAAGAACCCCGCCGAGACAGGGGAGGTGGATGGACGGATGAAGCCGAGGTCGAGGTATTCAGAGATGTAATCCGACATTGCTTGTTCTTCGGCTGCAGAGAGAGGGTATAGACGAGCTTTGGGAAGCGGTGCGTCCGGAATGAGCGCAGTCGTACGGGCGATGCGGGGGAAGAGGAGGAGGCGTACCTGATGCGAAGATCGAAGCCAGGTCCCTGTAGTCGTTGGGCACGTTATTCGGGAGAGTAGCGGGCTCCAAGAGAGTGTTGAGCTGAAGCGTTCCGGGTCGCCGCCATACATCCCTGGTAGAGCGATCCTGTAAGCCACGTGAGGCGCCCTGGGTGGGCTAGGAGGAAGCGGAACTGAGGCCGATGGTGCCGTGGTGGACGGTGTCAGCTGGGACACGCGTTGGGTGAGGTCACTGACCGAAGGGACCAGCGCGTTGAGCGACCGCTGGTTATCCGCCAACAACGAGACCGCCTGAGCCACTTCCTGGAGCTGAGAGCGGAGCTCGGCGAGCTGCTCCGCCATGGTTGAGGTGAGTTCGGTCCCACTAGCTGCTGTCTCCATGTAGGCTACACTAACTGTAACGCCGAGTATGGACGGGAGACAGATGCAGGCAGTGGAGTTTGATAGGAGGCTTTTATTAAACGTATCCTAACTGCAAAGGGATTTGCAGGAGCTAGTTGTACGAGGTAGATACCTTGTAGTGTAGCGGTAGTGTGTGGGTGAGTGGTGTTTATGTAGGGGAGTCCGGATGTGAGAACAGGTGCAGGTGATTAGTAGGTGGGTGATGAGGAGCGAGGCAGGTTGCGTGCTCTGGAAGCAGGGCTGGAAGGGGGCGTGACAAGCAGACAATTTTATTGCATCCACTCATGAGAACAGTCAATAAGGACAACCACACATCATAGCAGCGATGCGGCGAAACCAAAGCTCAACAGTTTTCTGTTCCTTATATACTGGTAAGTACATTTACATTTACATTTACAGCATGTAGCAGAATATACACCTAAAGATACTAATAAGCAGTTACCTACAGTACTGAAACTAGCAGATCTCAGCAGATAGTCTGCTTAAGCAACAGCCTACCTTACCAAGCAGAGGAAGAATGTAGGAGAGTCACAAAGCAAATTGATTCTTCAAGTGCAGTCACCCTGACTATATACACACATACACCCACACAAGCCCTGCCCACAAGTCACACCTTAGGCTAACCCGATACTGGTTTACAATATACACATGAAGATACTAATAAGCGGTTACCTACAGCACTGAAACTAGCAGATCTAAGCAGATAGTCAACTTAAGCAACAGCTCACCTTACCAAACAGAGGAAGAATCTAGGAGAGTCACAAAGCAAGTTGATTCTTCGTTTGTACATTTGGTTCAGACATTATGTCATGATTGTTTTCCAACATTTACATTTACAGAATTTAGCAGACGCCCTTATCCAGAGCGATGTACAGAGGTACTTTGTAATCTTGCTAGGAGACAGAACCTCATATTAGTACAAGTAAACAATAGCTCAAGTACACAATCCAACTACAACCTACTCGTATCTGGTGTAGAGAATTTTTGTTTTTTTAAGAAGGATATGCAGTTTTATGCAGTTTTATTCACTTAAGTGCAGGGTGAAGAGGTGAGTCTTTAGTCGCCTTTTGAAGACAGCAAGAGACTCAGCCATTCAGACATCCAGTGGAAGTTCAATCCACCACCTAGGTGCCAGGACAGAGAAGAGTCTTGAAGCTTGTCTTCCTTAAATCTTACGTGGAGAATCCAGCCGGGCCAAGCTTGTATCTCGGAGGGTGTGAGGTACAGAACATGGTTTGATCAGAGCTTTTAGGTAAGATGGTGCTGTTCCATTTTTGGCATTGGAGCATCAAGGTTTTGTATCTGATGTGAGCAGCTATAGGGAGCCAGTGAAGTGAATGCAGCAATGGGGTGACATGAGAAAACTTGTATAGATTGAAAACCAGACGAAACGCTGCATTCTGAATCAGTTGCAGGGGTCTGATTGTACGCACTGGAAGACCAGCCAGAAGAGCATTGCAGTAATCTAGGTTTGTTATAACAAGAGACTGGACAAGCTTCTCTGGACAAGCTTTGGTGACTTCTCTGGAGAGGAAGGGTCGGATTCTCCTGATATTGTAGAAAAGCTACCTGCATGACTGGGTCAGTTTGGAAATATGAGCAGAGAAGCTCAGCTGGTTATCAAAGATAACTCCAAGGTTTCTTGCATTCTCAAAAGGTGTGGTGGAGGAGTTCTCCTGGGAAATGGCAAGATTTTGATAAGGGGACCCTGCTACAGGAATGAAAAGAAGTTCTGTTTTGCTGTGGTTAAGCTTCAAATGATGAGCTGACATTCAGGATGAGATGCTCTCCAAACATGTAGGGATAAGTGTGGAAACCTGCACATCTGTTGGATCAAAAGAGAAAATGAGCTGAGTATCATCAGCATAACAGTAATAGGAGAATCCATGAGAGGTTATGACTTCACCAAGAAAACAAGTGTAGAGAGAGAAAAGAAGAGGTCCCAGAACTGAGCCTTGTGGAACTCCAGTTGTGGTGCAGATATGGCACGATGATATGGCCATGATACCTGATAAGATCGTCCCCACAGGTAGGATGCAAGCCACTGCCAGGCAGAGCCTGTGATTCCAAGACTGGATAGGACAGAAAGGAGAATCTTATGATCATCTGTGTCAAAGGTAGCCGAGAGGTCAAGAAGGATAAAAACTGATGAAAGTCTGGATGCTCTAGCAGCATGGAGTTTCTCAGAAACAGCCACCAGTGCAGTTTCTGTGGTGTGAGCTGCTTTGAAGCCAGACTGGTTGTGGAGGATGACTGAGCAGGAGATGGTGGGTTGAGGAGTGATGAGAAGACTGCGGGGAGTTTGCATGGATCTGAAGCAGATTCTTCCAGCTTTCTTCTGTAGAAGGCTGTCTTGGTGGCAGTCACATTCGATGAGAATGTGGAAAGGAGCGCACGATAGTGCTGAAGAACTGCATCAAGCTTGCACTTCTTCCATTTTCTCTCAGCAGATCTAAGCTCTCTTTGAGACGATGAGAAGATTGTCTTGGTCTGGAGGAGAGAGGGCATAACATATCACTAGATGAAGAGAGAGAAGAGATAAATGTACTGGTGGCAGATTCCAGTGGAAGAGCAGAAAAAGAATCCAGGTGTGGTAAAGTAGATAGAACACTAGAAGATAGCGAGGTAGGGGAGATGGAGTGGAGGTTGTGACGAGTTGTTAAAGTATATAAAGGGTTGGTTACACGAAGCAGAGGGACAACAAGAGAGAAGGAAACAAAATGGTGGTCTGAGTGGAGTTACACTGATCTCTCTTTCTGAGGAGGGTCGGCAGAAGACATGGTCGAGAACATTGCCTCCCTTGTGTGTTGGAGGACTGTTGTTAACTTCTTAACGCAGATGCGCCACCTTTGGTGGACGTATACGGTCAAAAACGTTAAATTGTTTAATAACTTCAAATACTCTTAATACATATAATAAATATACTAATACAAATATTTAATACTATTATGACTACCTGCATACCGATTTTCAACCGTCTACATGCAGCCATTCGCCAGAAATCACATACCGGACACAACTTTTTTCCATTTTAAAACATACTTAGGATGTAAAATAACTTTTTACTTTATCATAGAAAATTCACTTACCGTCTAAACAAGTCCATGATACCGTTACATTGCCGATAAAACGTCAGTAAAGTCCTTTTTTGCATGGTTATGTGGGTGCGTAAAAATCCATTCGCTCAAACGCATGCTCTTCTCTGGTGTTTTCCATTCCTCAAAACACATTTTCCCTTGAACGAGGCTGCTTTATGTTCCCTTGTTCCCTCTTCTCGGTCTTTTCCTGGTTCATTAGTTATTCAAGAGCCTGTAGCGGTATTGGCGCAGCTGTTTACCACACGACCCACCTTCCTCACCAGCTGGCCTATGGCTAGACATATATGCAAATCCCTGGGTCTGTGTGCGCGCTGAGTGACAGAGCTGTGTTCCAATGGACAGCTAAGAGCCTACGGCTCATATAGAGACCAACCGTGACACGCTCAGGCCCTCAGAGCGGAGGGAGGAGGGGCTGGAATCTCTATTATCTGCTTTGGTGAAGAGCGCACAGGCCCTGTTCAGCTTGATTTCTTTAGATAAAAAACCAAATAACACTGAATTGTGACTAATATTTGTTTGTTCTATTACAGAAGACATAAAGAAACTTGCAACTACCTGATTTTTAGTGACAGGCTTCTTTTTATTTGCATTTTTAGAGCTTGTATCAAATTTTGAGACGGATGGTCACACTTGATAAAAACCTGTATAACTCTTGACAGCTTTGTTGTATCTGTTCCAAATTTTGGATTTAGCTTTACAAGTCCCTGATGAAACAGAAAATGTACAGCATGGAAAATATCAATTACCAGCATCCAACCACACATTATAAACTCAAAAAATCAAAGGCGTTTTTTGATTTTCTTGTGTTTCAGCTTCCCAAATGTAACTTAAATTATGAAAATAGAAGCCTGGAGGTGAATAGATATGTTGGCCCAAGTGTTTACTTCAATTTAAGCCCTGAATGATCATTGTTCTATATGTAAAACTAAAATAAACAGTGTTTAAATGTAATAGTGCAAAATCGCAACTACGTCAAGTTAAAGGACAGGTTGAAAGATGACAAAAGAGGAAGGAGACTGGAAGACTGGAGTGTAGCAGAATACGACTACACTTTAAATTGATTAATTTTAATGAACAAATGGGGCACCACCGGATCGTTTGGGGACTGGTGGATCCGGAAAACCAGTTGAAAGAAAAAAAGTGAAATTGATCAGGAAGTTGATATGGGCGACTTCAGTCTAGGTCTGAATAATGAATTCAAAGTTATTTTTCTTGACCTTTTATTGAATGAAACTCTCACACAAAGCGGTAAATTCAAAAGGTTTAACAAGTTTATTAACTACAAACAAGGCAATACCAACTGACAATCTGAAGTAATGTCATATCACAGAGTTAAGATCAAGAAATGATGCCGAACATATATATCACAGTATTAAGATCAGGAAAGGATGGCAAACATGTATATCACAGTTTAAGACCCGAAAACAAGATGATTCTATGTGCGACTTATCAATCGTGTAGTAATTACCCAGGTCCAATGTTATAAACTAGTTTGTTACAACGTAGTGAGTTACTAGTAACACAAATTATGGTGAATCGTATGGTGAATCGTATGGTGGAAACTACTTAGGCGTAGATAGTCTACGTTGAAACATGGTTAAAATTAAACGCAAGGTTCGAGAATCGGGGACCCAGAGAAAGCCACAAAGCGGTACTTGCCTTTAGCAAAAGCTCGCGCAAAGATGGTGGACATGGGTACCGGGCCTTGCCTGTCATCAGAAGGCACAATCGTGGAAAGGCTGCGTTCTATCTTCCGATGAGGGCAGACGTTCGGAGGGCCTATCGATGGTGTAGGCTCTTGGCTTCTCGGTTATTGCAGAAATGCAGGCGGGGAACCACAGATGTTTTGCGAGCCACGCCTTTGACTTTCTTCCCAGCTTTGGCTGCAGGGGTTTCAGGGTCCTCAAAGATTGCGTTCCCGCACACTCAACTATTTACCCTGGCCACAGGTAAAGGCGAAGTCTGATGCGCACTTTACATCACACGCTTCAAATAGACTGGGAAGACTAGGATATACGGACGTGGTTGAACGCGAAGAAGATCTTTGCTAGTTGGTCTTTCACTACTGTTAGATAGTTATGCGAGCCTCGTCCTATCTGACTTCCCCTGTGCGGGTCCCGTCCGTGCAGGCCTGGGAGTTCAGTGAAGAAACCAAGCTTTGAGCAGCATAGGGTTTATTTAAGGATCTCAAAATAGACATACACATACAGCTGTACTTATACTCTTGTAAGGCGAGCTTGCGTGAGAAGAGAAGGGGAAGTAAGGAGGGTGGGGGTACACATGTTCGTTGGGAAAAGGAGAAGTTACAAAGTTACAGGTCGGGGTGACCCTGGTCACAGAACCAACTATGTCCAAAACAGGAAAGAGTTGCGGAATAGTTCGTTGTGCTAAGCCTTGCAGTTTTCAGAGCAGGGACAGAACATTCTGTACAAAATAACATCGCTTGCAACAGAGCCATGTAATTATGTGAATGTTAATACGATGATATCCTTCAATCCCCTCGTTGAGACTGGCGTTAAGCTGTCTCACTATTTAAACAGCGGTTAATGGTCCCTAGAAAATGGGAGGTAGCTATGTGAGAAAGTAAACATGGCATATACGCGATCCATGGAACAACGAAAATATACAGGGGCCAAATAGGCACATCAACATACGATACATATGACAGATAGAAGCCAATATAAAGTATGGCACAAAATGGCCAACACAGAGCGCCAAACCATCCCCACAAGGATGATAACATAGATGACTCATATTTGTATACAATTTGCAGTTCCCAATGGAATATTGCCAAAGGTTGTTATCATGTGGAATGATATCACTTGCGGGACGCAGACGGCAGCAAATCCTACGATGAGGATCCAAACAGAACAGCCATACTTAGTCATGGCTGTGGATACGTTGTAGACGATCTTGTGGTTCAAATGATAGGGACCCCTCTTCGTACCGGCGGCAATTGCCGGGTTACTTTTATCCTTTCAGCTCCTTTGTGACTCACCGACAGGCCTCCCTCGATTACTGGCTGGACTTGGGTGTTCCCAAACGCCAGAGGTAGGCTCCTGCAAGGACTTGTCAGCTGTTGTCAGTGGTTACTGAAAGATAAAGAAATCATTAATTCATGGGCACTGGATTTGACACAGTGACCGGAGAGGGGGCCTTCTTGATCCTTGTCGCATGGATCCACTGTGGAAAAAGATCAGTCAGTACGGCGGTCCTAGTTACAGCAATTACTTCTGCAGGACCACTGTATAAAGGATCAGATAAAGTCAGACTTTCTCGGTCCAATCTCTTAATCAATACTTTGTCTCCCACCTCAATGTCGTGGGTATGCCCAATAGGGATGATTGGTTTCTTTTGATTTACCCTTATCCAATAATCGTTCAAATTTTGGATGAGTCCTGCAGAGTACTCACTGAGTTGTACTTCTAGGTCGGTTGCACCCACAGCCTGCATTCCCTTTCGCCAAGGTACCGGAAAGGGGCGTCCCATTACTACCTCATAAGGGGACAGATGGTCCAAAGCCATCAAGGAGGACATTCTCATGTCAGCTAAAACCAAGGGTAAGCTGTGAAGCCAATTTTTGTTTCCCATGTCTTGCATGGTTTTCCGTAATTTGCTTTCCAAGGTACGATTGGTCCTTTCCACCATGCCGGATGATTGGGGGTGGTAAGGAATGTGGAATTTCCAATTGACTTTTAGCTCAGCGCATAATAATTGTGTGACTTTTGAAGTGAAAGGAGTACCTTTATCAGAATCCAGTCCCACAGGTATCCCGTATTGTGGGATAATTTCTTGGGTCAGTTTTGCCACCACTGTCTTGGCGTCTTCCTTAGCACAAGGAAACGCTTCTACCCACTTCGAAAATTTGTCTACCAGTACCAGGAGATATTTGTAGGGGCCCCATTTTGGCACATGCGTAAAATCGACTTGCCACTCCTGAAAAGGAGTGTCTGGAGTTGGGATGTGTTGGTGTATGGCACCGGGCTTTGAAACATTGTTTTGGGCACAGGTGAGACACCTATCGAGGATAGCGTGTGTATCTTTGTGCAGATTCTGAATGCAGAAGACATCCATGAGGTCCTCCGCTACCCCTTTTCGTCCGCGATGAGTGGGGCCATGAAACTCACGGACGAGAAAAGGAGTACACGGACGAGGGAGACAGATTCGGCCTTTGGCGTCAACCTTGATGCCATTCACGATGCTGCAGCCGTGTGATTGCCAGAACTCACAATCAGAGGGCGAGGCGGAAGCCTGTAAACTAGGCAAATCGACATCTGGTAAGACAGCACTTACCATGTGACTACGAGAGACCAAACAGGTATTCAGGAAAGGAGACGGGCTACCAGAGGAAGCAGCCTGCTTAGCCATGCGGTCAGCAAGGGAATTACCACAGGCCTCGTCCGTGTTGTCATGAGAATGAGCCTTAGTTTTGACAATGGCTAAAGATCTAGGCAGAGAAAAGGAAGCAATCAGGTCCTATACAAGAGTTTGATGCGAAATGGGCTTACCATCAGCACCTATGAAGCCTCGAGACTCCCAAATGCGACCCATGTCATGAGCTACCCCAAAGGCGTAGCGAGAGTCAGTGTAAATAGTCACGTCATGGTCCTGTGAGATCACACACGCACGGGTTAATGCATACAGTTCAGCAGCCTGAGCGGAAGAAAAAGGCAAGGAGAAAGCCTCTATAACAACATCAGGTAAACGACAAACAGAATAACCACACAGGAAAATACCATCTGCAGGCTTAGAACAGGAACCGTCAACAAGAGAACATCTCTGTTGGGAAAGAGGAAGGGGGGGAGAAGAGAAGAGAAGACAGATCAGCTCTGATGCTGGTTTCAGTGCACAATGGAAAGACATGCCAATCTGATCAGGGTCATCAGTAATTGGTTCCACAGTCATTCTGCGCCGTTTATAAGGCGTGCAGGCATGCGCAACGTGTAATGTGAAGACGCGATTTATAGTCAAGTTTTCGGATGGGCCAGTACATTTGGCCTCATAACCTGACGGCGCTGAAGCGGAACAGGTGTTGTGTACCTTAAAATGACGTAAATGGCGTTACACTGTGGGCGTGTGACGATCCACAAAGGGTGCGGACAGGACAATGTTCTGAGAGCATCCATCCCCATCAACGCACAGCAGCGGGGACAGCACGCAGCAGACATGAGGGGCAAACCTGTTCCACGGGGTTGTCTAAGGTTTTAGGAGAGATACGCACATGGCGTATAGACCACCTCCGTGCCTGCTGCGCCAGGACAGCGGCCGCAGAAGCCTTTGTTGCGTGTGACCCACAAGTGAAAAGGAGGTCATAGTTGGCAGGCCTAGTGCTGGAGCAACAAACAGAGCCCGCTCAGTTCAGAAAAGGCATTGTTCATGTCATGAGTACAGACCAGAGGTTCTGTCAGAGGATCATTGTGGCGAATGGTGGCGCGCAGGCATTGGTCATAGTATGAGCAGTCAGGTATCAGTGCCTACAATAGTTTATCAGTCCCAGGAAAGGCCATTCAACGCGTGCTTGTCGCAGGGCGTTCAGTGTGATAATGACTTGTATTCGGTCTTTGCGTCAGACGGCGACAACCTGGGAGAGTTCGTGTCCCAGATGATGAACGGAGAAAGGCCAGCATTGGAAGAGCTTGGAACACGAGATACCTTGAAACCTTTTCAGCCAGTTTTCTTATGCAACAGAGTGATAGTGGCCTCTCTGCAGGTGGGGCTCATCAACAGCAAGAGAACGGAGAAGGTCGTTCAGGCGTACTGCAAACACAACAGAGCTAGGGGGGAGGAGGTAGAAGATTAATGATATCCTTCAGCGTGGAAGGATTCGGTGGTGGATATTTGTATCCTCGTGGGGACACGTTTCAACGGCGGCACATTAGTAACTGGCTCTCAAAATAAGGAGTCCTCATCGGAAATTTTTCTGAATCTTTCCTCTGCACGGGGTTTTTTGTTTTGTGACGACTTGGGCCATCTTGGTCGGCTTGATTTATTCTCAATGATTTTTAGTTGTTCAGACTCTGCATAGCAGCTATAAGGGTTTGCCGGTGGTTGCCGTGGCGCGGGGGTCGTATGGCGGTGGATGAGGCAAGTTTTGGGCAGACTTTTGCCTTGCTGGTTTAACTGATTTTCAGGGAAGTCGGGCTTTGAGGATTCCCTTAAAAACCTTCTTGGCGTACTAAGTTATGAAAACCATGCCAGATCTTTTTCATACCAGACAATTGACGCTATCCCTCGCACATTATAATCATAATTACCATTCAGGTCCCCCATGCCATCAAAAATCATACGCTGACGGAAGTAATTTGGACAAAGGTACCCTCCCTAGGGTAAGGGCGAAATTGTGGGATGCCCTCGGTCCATCCAGCCAATTCTCCAGCCATGGGCTGACATAAAACCCATCCACAACGAAAACATCCAATCCGAGGGGGTTTCCCCGGGATCAGCTCTTAGGGTAAGAAACACCCATAACTTACACCTCAGTATTATTATACAAAAATCAATCAATACAATCAATCAATACGGAGGACCGGCACAGGTTATTGATACGTCTTCTTAGTGTCTAAACTAGCAATGAGTATCAGACATAAAATCCCCGAAGGATCTTACAAATCATCGAGTGATACCGCCAGCCAGGTAGTCAAACAAATCATGTCTTACCTGACCAGAAGTATCACGTCGGGGTCACCAAGAAACTGTTAGATAGTTATGCGAGCCTCGTCCTATCTGACTTCCCCTGTGCGGGTCCCGTCCGTGCAGGCCTGGGAGTTCAGTGAAGAAACCAAGCTTTGAGCAGCATAGGGTTTATTCAAGGATCTCAAAATAGACATACACATACAGCTGTACTTATACTCTTGTAAGGCGAGCTTGCGTGAGAAGAGAAGGGGAAGTAAGGAGGGTGGGGGTACACATGTTCGTTGGGAAAAGAAGAAGTTACAAAGTTACAGGTCGGGGTGACCCTGGTCACAGAACCAACTATGTCCAAAACAGGAAAGAGTTGCGGAATAGTTCGTTGTGCTAAGCCTTTCAGTTTTCAGAGCAGGGACAGAACATTCTGTACAAAATAACATCGCTTGCAACAGAGCCATGTAATTATCGTGAACTGTTAATACTGATTATATCCTTCAACTACCTTCTTCAGCTTAATTTTTAATTTGGCACTACCAAACTGCTAAGACTGCTCGACAAAGAGAAACTTAAACGTTAAAGAAAATGCAAAGGAGTCTAAAACAAAGGAAAAATACTCAAAAGGAAAAGACAAAGGAACAAGACTCACAAAGAACAAAGAACTCAGAAGAACTGAACTTCTAGCTGGCGACCAAGTTTTGTACAGGCCCTGACGTAAGCAATAAGGGGCGTGAACTAAAGGGGTTTGCCCTGGGCTAGCCAATGAGAAGATGACTCGGTATCAAGTCCCTCCTCTCGTTGAGCTCGATTTCACCGTATGTTGGTATGGGCCACTACAGTTTAACTTTGGATTAATATATTTTTACATATCTAGGATGTCTAAAAGTATAACATAAGAAAAAAAATCCTCAAAGTTACAAGTTTCGTTGTGGGATTTCAGGTCCGAGGTTCCGATTGTCAAGAGCACCTTGAATTTATAAACTAGGACATCATGAAGGCATTCTAAACTACAGCACATACATATTCTATTCTTCAAACAATTAATGATGATCAATACCAGATGTAGGATACAATACATTCTGAATAACAACTTACATTTCTGGTCCTCTATAAGTGTAAATAGGTGTTAAAAAACGAGCCAATCGATACACGAGGCCCTGTAGAGATCACATGCTAATATTTTCCTAACTACGACACAAAACTGAACCATATTGAATATGGAATGGTCATTATACTAAAGACATTAACCAAATAGACATGAAAATACATGAGAAATCAACGACATGCATATCCCCGATCAAATTCCGTGTATGAAATACATAGGGTACATGTGAGTGTGTGTTTGGACTCATTATGAAGCAGTTCTCATGTGTTTTCTAATTGAGTGGTCCATGCAGAGGTAATCTATTTCCAACAAAAGTTAATACTACTATTAAGAATATGTCTTTAAAAAGGCTGAGGTCCCTGGGTTGTAAATTCCAGGGGTGTCTTACATAGCTCCGGCCTGGCGGGACCGGGTGCTGTAAAAGTGAATTGTAGGCAGACATCTTTATTTTTCTTAGCAAAAGTTAGGCCAGACTTCTACAAAGAGGAAGTCTAGGAGTATGAAGTGTCAGAAAACCTTTTAAGACTAACACATTGGCTTAGTTTAGTTTGGCGAGATGCATAGGTTATCTGACCGCTTGGCCAGGTCTTCCATTTCTTTTGTTGGTTTGAGAAAAAGGTTGGTTATTGTGGTCATTAATCTGCGGAGAGTCTGTCCAGATGGTGGCCCCTACATTCCAAAGTGTCGTAATGTTTGTGACTTGGTGGAGAGATTGTAGATAGAGAATAACCAGATTTCGAATGACTGTCAATCCAGTTATTGACGCTACATTCCCCCCTGTGGATGAAGTTGGTGTTACAGCAGACTTCGACCTTCTTCAGGCGATGATAACTGTGGAAGACAGGTGACAAACAAAAATTACCACTTCATGTACTTAATCTGGGGTCCCCCCTGATGGTTCGAGAAAGAGTGTAGTGTGAGTGTTGCGCATAGATTCGACCTAGTGGTGAATGGAGTTTAGCAACACATAAAAGATTATTCTCGCAGCTCTACAAGGACAGGTTCAAAATGCTCTTCAATGTTTTCCTGAATGTTAGTGGGATCATCCCTGTCTGAGCAGATATTTATCTTGCCTTGCAACTCTTGTGTGCGTCTGATGTACAGGTATGCAGCTCTGCAGGTTATGAGATATCCTAGACAAATAGTGAAGGCCAAAAGGGTATCGGTGAGGGTATAGGTGAGTGTTGGTAATGGGTAGGATCGTAATCCGAACTCTATGAGAAGGGAGATCCCTAAGAATGTAGGTTGTTTGGGACACCGCCCACTAGGGTAACTGTAAGAATAATTATCCTTCGTATAGTCTTATAGTCTGTCCGCTTATAACCCTTTGCTGATGTTACGACGAATCTTTTGTTTGCGAGGTCCTGAAGAAACAGTCGGAAAATCTAGGCGGCTCTTGATACAAACAATTTATTTAAAACACAAAGTGGTCTGTGAATAAATCTTAGAGTCAAACCGTACGG
>JAJAGP010000698.1:0-317694 GCA_025084515.1 Ancistrus triradiatus | reverse complement strand
CTTATTTTCCACCATAATTTACAATTAAATTCTTTAAAAATCCTACAATGTGATTTCCTGGATTTTTTTCTCATTTTGTCTCTCATAGTTGAAGTGTAGCTATGATGAAAATTACGGACCTCTCTCATCTTTCTAAGTAGGAGAAAATCAGTGGCTGACTAAGTACTTTTTGCCCCACTGTAGATAAAATTTAATTAAAGTGTGTGTGGGGATACACACACTCATACACAAACAAAAATGAAAATAAGGCTGCACCTGTTACAGGCTGGCAGCTGGAGCTCAAACCTTGATCACTGATGATCAGGGTAGAATGCTTAACCGGTGGGCCACAAGAAGGTGCAGTTTAAGCAGGGGGATAAAAGGGATAAACATGACAAGCAAAAGTGCTGCAGTGAGCAGACTCAAATACAGGAAATATATAATAAATAAGGAAAATAAAAAGAGGGAAAGAAAAAAGCCAATAACAGTGCTAAAAAATGCACTGTGGCGAGCATGAACGCAATGAAAGCACTCCATGTTAAAACATTAGGGGAGTGAACGCTCTCTCTCAAGCTGCGCATGCACAGAGCGATGCAGCTGAGAAGGGGAAAGAGTGGGAGTGTGCTGTGATGGGGCAAACCACGAGGCTGCACAAGGCAAGACACGGTTCTACTGGAGGCACATCGTGTGACACGGATGCGGAAGTAGAAGCGAGCAAGCCAAAAGCTGCAAAGATCTCCTGACCAAACATAACTACCAAATTCCCTACAAACACCGTTTAAAGCTAAATGGAACCCGACAGCACATACGAGATGGGTGAGGTCTCGAATCAGAGTATAAGGGTGCCCACCTGACTGGGCTCAAGCGTGCGCTTAAGTACTCAAGCCCACAGGTGTTGCTGATGCCGCAATCAGCACCGCTTAGGTCGGCTCATGCGCGATTGCGATCACTGCACTCATCCCGGTGTGTCTGCCAAACCAATGCTGCCATCTAATGTTGGTCATAGATCATTACACCCACACAGCCTATATTGCAAATCACAGGAAAATAGATGGTAGTAAGCTACACTTCAAATTACAGCCCACTCAGCCTGTATTACAGGTTTCTTAGGAGCAAGTTACAGAAAAGTAGAGGGTACTAAGCTACACTGAAATGCTCCACTAGTGCCTGTAGTGAAAGTAGCCGGTCATATGTTGGCTGTAATTTAAAGTGTTACCAATAATTCATTAGTTATTGGAATAAAACAAAACAATATAACAAACCTAGAAGGAATTGTTGGGATTGAATGAACTGTATATGTATAAATGTAATGATGATATATGTAAGTGTTTCCAATATAAGAATGAAAGCATACAATGTACAATTGAAAGGAGGCTCTAGTACCCTGTTGGGCCACCTCTAGTCTTGATAGAAGATGAGCTATTGTTGGGCATGGAGGCAAGTGTTGAAGAAATTTTAATATCTTAGTATTTAATCCTACTGCATAGTAAAGTAAAATGTAAGTAATCCTAAACTTATGTAATCCTATAACTGTGGAACACTGTGTGTAATGATTCTTTCCAATGACTTGTTGAAAGCATATACAAAACACAGACGTGCCCCCAGGGTCAGCAGCAAGCCATAAAAGAAGAAGGAGTTACAGAGGGAACAGTGAGACCCTGACCCCTAGTCATAAAGACCGTTATCTGTCTAAAGGTTGGTACACAGAATCTTGTCGTTATCTCTGGTTTTTATCTCTGCTTTTTATCTCTGGGCAGGAGACCCAGCTTGTGATTAATGAGTTGCTTATACAGCTTTCCTGTATGCTCAAACCTGTACGTAAACGAACCAGTTAAAAGGGGGAAGCCTTCTACGTCCTTTATCCACTCTCATACAAGTGCTCAGGCATTGCTGTATGTGAGTTTATCTCTGCGCGCGCAGAAAATAAATGTTGTCTACTACTCTATTCCAGCACCAGTGTCTGTGTGACTTTGTTCTCCCACGTTTGAAAAGTCTCCACCACAATTTGGCGTAGTCGGCAGGATCCCACTCATTGAGAGGACGTCATTCCTGAGAAGGAAAACTGCAGCCTCACCTACCTCGCAGTAAAACTAGTTTCAGAGAAGAGGTGACGTTTCTGGATGGCGGCAAATGAGAAAAGCTGGGATCCGAATTCTGTGCAAGGAGGTGGACTTGGAGAACCTGGAAATTGACACTTTATCTATACTGTACAGTATGTATAGGCTCTATACTGTGTGTGTATAGAGAACAACTGTGTGTTCTTAAAGGAAAAGTTTCTTACTGTGTGTTTGAAACGCTCTATACTGTGTGTATAGAGAACAACTGTGTGTTCTTAAAGGAAAAGTTTCTTACTGTGTGTTTGAAACGCTCTATACTGTGTGTGTATAGAGAAGAACGGTGTGTTCTTAAAGGAAAAGTTTCTTACTGTGTGTTTGAAACGCTCTATACTGTGTGTGTATAGAGCAGAACTGTGTGTTCTTGAGAGAAGGTTTCTTACTGTGTGTTTGAGACATTTAGAGTAACAATGGGTCAGAGGGAAGGAAAAAAAATTGAATTTTCACCACCTATAGTGCCAATGCAACATTCCATCGTATGGTTATAGTTTGATTCCGTAGTGAAAAATGCATGAGCCAGTCAGTTGTGCTCAGATAGAATATTGGGTTAAAATATTGTAACTTCTCACCTTGAAGGGAGTTTGAATGTTGATGTGTTACAAGCGTTAAAAACACAATTACACCAACAGCGGAGACAAATACATAACGCTATAGATTTTGTAAAAATCTCAAGGTAGATAGACATTGGTCCAATTTCCCTTGGCAACCTGGATTTTAACGCCTATGGGAAATGGAGACAAGCAGCACAAAAGAAAACAGTAACTTCGGCCAGTTTCTTAATTTGCGAGAGAAAGCCTGGATGACTTCATTCCTCAGCCCCTTCTCCACCCTTCACCATCATCACCAGCCCTCAACCACACAGGACCACCTTTGTTGTCAGACCATGGACTATTGAAGAAATGAAACACGTGTCGGAGCGCTGCCTGGATTCTGAAGGGAAACTGGATTTGTCATGGAAAAGGAATTTGCTTGTAAGATGATGGAAGCCCATCTCCTAAAAGGTGAAACTGGAATGGATAAAAGTGCGGGTGAACTTTCACGGAATCATGATGGACCGACGATGAGGCAGGAAAGGACTTTCCCGGGTTCATTTGAACCTGTCCAAGCAGACGCAGTGTAAACAGCAAGATGGACAATCTGTGGCAGATTACCTGCAAAGCTGGAAAAGTTACATATCCAGCACTCAGGCCAGGTGACTACTCAAGTGCAAATATGAGTGCCTGGGAGCACCACCTTAAAGATAAATTTCTGAATGGACTGAGACCGGGAACAACGAATGTACGTGATGGCTGTGTTGAAATAGACACAGGCAGCTTGCAGACTGTTTATGCTTTTGCAGTGGATGTTGGAAAGAGTCTGGCAGAAAAGTTGAAGAAGAACATGAAGAAACGAGAGAAAAAGCAGTATCAGCTCCAGTGTGCTGTACTGGGAGCCACGGAACAGGAGGCAGAACAACAGGACAGAGAGGCTGTTCAGGCTGTTCGATTTACAAGTGTTATTGTTGACAGCGGATGGGACACATTGCAGTGAACTGTCCAAAACAAGGAAAAAAGGATAAAAAGTTAAGAGGGGGATGAGGAATGAAATCAATGGGATCTAAAACACATAACTCTTGAATGTGCACCCACCACACATGAAACTGGTAAGACTGTTCTAAATTATCAAATGGTGATGACAAGACCTTCTGCATTACCTACAATTATGTAAGAGAAATTAGTGGTCAAAGTGTCCAATTTTCAGTAGATTGCATAAAGAGGTAATCAAAACCTGAACCGCGTAGGAAAACGTTTGTAGTGGGAGCGGGTGGAATACCCATTGCGGAGTTTTTTCACTGACGAGCTAGACTGCTATATTAGTGATAGCAGCGTATCCCTACAACATGCCTTCCTATTGTCACCAACTTGCCCTGTGAATCTACTAGTTAGAGTTCTAATGTGTAAATTATATTTGAAACTTACATGCACTCTCAAGGGTCCTGACATCACCACTTTGAATTGGGTGCAAGTTCCATCCCCCCACCAAGTGTGTGGTCAGGATGGAATGTGTTTCCCTGTAACCTCTGGATACCTTATCTTGAATGGTTGCATAGGATCTTTAAGTATGACCAGATTAAGAAACCAGAGGACTTGCATTGCACTACTAGTGTGGAGAAGTGGCCTGTTGATTTGGAACATCTGTGTGAGTTCCATTCCAGAGATACAGAGGTGATCTCTGCCCCAACCCTGTTTGCTGGGAAACAGTGGGCGGCTTGTGTTGGGAACCTGAAGCCAGATCAGGTTGTGTGGTTCCGAGGGGAGGTGCCCCATGTGTGTGTTTGGCCAAAATGTGTGAAAATGAATGGAAAGACATGTCTGTTTTTATTTTTGATTGCGCTCAAATTACCGATTGGAAACCCACGAGCTACACACTCTGGGAATATTCTGAAAACCACCAAGTTTACAAGTGCACTATTGATTGGTCCTTCCAAACCCAGGCAATTGTTTCAATTCTGTCACAAAAAGTCAGCATGGTTCCAGAGAGCAAAACTTTGGACTCTTATTCAATGTGTTGTAGGCCAATTTGGTACCACAGATGGGACTTTTCATCCAGGTTTGACCAGAGCAGAGGACGAGCTTCGGGGACGCCCGGTGAAGGTTAAAACTATCTTCACTCCTGTACCTTGTTGTTTCAGAGAGGAGGAAAGCTCGAATACTGTATCTGTGTCTGCCTGGAGCTACAGTCCTAAGACCCACAAGCTGAGAAAAATAGGCTTTTATCTAAGATTGTTGTACTATATGTGCACTTACATATAGCTACGTTTTTTTCTGTTCAAGGTGTCAGCTATGGCCAGTGAAAAGCAAGACTGGAGTAGGGTTAAAATTTGTTATTGATTTGCTACTTTTAGGTGTGTGTGTGTGTGTGATGTGAGACCAGTGTGAAACTGCAGATAAGGGTGAGAACAATGACAGTGTAGAAATAACAACTGGAAGTGTTTTATACAAGCAAGTGCATTTAGAAAAATAGAATAAATAAAAGTATAATAATAAATGTGAGTAATAGAACAATAAGATGAAATTAAATTGAAAAATTTTAAAAGTGCAGATGCAATAAAGAATATGGGGAATAAAACAGATAAAACATTAACAAAATGCTAACCTAAAGTAGTGGTTGCAGATTCGAAAATAAATTGTTAAAATAGTTAAAATATTAACATTCGCGAACGTGAACTTGTTGCGTATTTTGAACGGTGGAACTCTACTGCGCTAAACTTTCTGTGGGAGAATCTCTTCCTATCATATCAATTTCTTTTAAGTTTTGAGACCTTATATCGTACACATTTTGAGACCTTATCATACTATCTATGGATCTCTGTGTTTTTTTTTCCATGACACTTTCTTCTCGAACAGGGATTGATTACTACAGGAGTAGTATTTCACTCTTAATATGTTTACTTTAATCAAACTATGTGGTTTGTGTGTGTTGTCCACCAATGTAGAAGAGTCTGAAGTTTTCATGAGTGAGAGAGTGCTCTTTATCTGTCTCCCTGCTTCACAGGTTTTGCAGACGAAACTAACCTGCTCATGTGCAAATAGTGTAGCCAAGGACAAATCACTGATCTGTTCTTTGGTCCTCCCATATGATAAGCTGGTTAACATCTCAGATCTTTTGAATTGAGACAAGGGCATTTGTGCATTGTGTTTTGAATGTATATAGTAAAGGTTAACTTTATTTAACACTGCTATTGCATGTTTTAAAAAGTAAGCAGAAATCAAAAAATCATGCTCAGAGTTTACTAATGCTGTGTTATGAAGAACACATTGGTCTGATATGTTTACACTATAATTACTGTAGTTGTACCATATAAGGTGTATTACATGTTAATCGACTCTGTTTGAGGTATCATTTAATTTAGGCTCGGCTGAAGGGGTGTGAAAGTGGATTGTTTTTAAAGGCTGATTTAAAATTCCTCTTGGCTGAAGGAATGAACATTAATGATTTTTTTATATCTAGGACTCCCAGGGATGCATGGATTGCTGTTAATGACATTGATGATGGCTCCAGTTCTAAAAACCAGAAATGGGAAACAAAAACTGGATTTGCCATTGTAACCCTAACTCACACTTTGCTTTCAGGAAATCTTCCTCCACAGTGCTCAGCACAGGCAGCCGAGTTGATAGCGCTGATTGAAGCCTATAAGTTAGCAGTTGACAAAACTGTAAACATTTACATCAATTCCAGATACGCTTACAGTGTATCGCGATTTTGGAACCCTCTGACGACAGAGGAACTTTTGATGTCTTCAGGAAAGACTGTTGCACACCACAAACTAGTGTCTGCGCTTCTGGATGCCATTTCTGCTTTCCTCATTTTGCGACAATGGCCCACAGGGTGGACCATTGTTCGAAGGGAGGTATGGTAGAAATGGTTAGTTCACAGTGGTATGCCAAAGGCTTCTCTAATTACTCACACAATTTTTCTCAAAAAATGTCTCACGTGTTTAAAAACAATTTGAGCAGGAGCAATCAGACATGAACATACTAAAGAGCACCCAGAACCAGACATGCCATTTGACTATTTGCAAATGGATTTCATTAAATTATCACCTTGCCAAAAGAAAAGGTATGTGCTTGTGATCATTGACATGTTTTCCAAGTGGGTGGAAGCTTATCCTACCACCCACCAAGATGCACTGCCAGTGGCAGAATGCATCCTAAGGGAGGTGATTCCTAGATTTGGGACTCCCCAGGAAGGTTTCGTCTGGTAACGGCCCAGCATTTGTGGGCAAGGCACTCACCTACATTAGTGACGTGATTGACATGCCACTACACAAACATTGTACATATCACCCTCAGAGTGCAGGTCTGGTGGAGAGAACAAATGGTACCATTAAACAAAAACTGACGAAAGTTTGTCATGAGACAGAATTGAATTGGGTAGAGGCCCTCCCATTAGTATGTATGGGAACTAAACTCTCCGCATTTGAAATTATATTTGGGCAACCCTCACACACCAGCTGCACTCCAAATGAGATACTGACTCTAGAGGATGATCATATGCGAAGGTATTGTGCTACGTTGTGTCCTGTTTTGTCTGATGTGGACAGGAGGGTGAAAGAGGCACTTCCTAGCCCAGCAGTAACTGGACACACGGTGAAACATGGGGACTGGATTCTTACAAAGATTTACAAGAGGTCAAACTGGAAAGCTGACGGGTGGCAAGGACCATTTCAACTGCTTCTAATATCACACACAGCTGTAAAAATCGCTGAGAGAGAGACTTGGATTCACATCAGATTAATTGGATTCACATCAGAGACATTGGATTCACACTGTAAAAGAGCTCCCAAACCAGGAGAAGAACCACGGGAGACGACAGAATCTAAAGAGTAGGGATCCTGACCTTCTCATTTCTAATAGCTGCGGGAAAAGTGGGCCCGGAACACGTGGGTTAGTGACCCACCCCGGTAACACTCAAGCCGCTCAAGAAGGGATTAGAAGTGAAAAGGGTGATAGAATAACCTCAACATGACAAGTATAATGCCAAAGGTAAAACCCAGGCGGAAACATGGACTAGTGCCTGATAGTTGTTTAGTAGTTCCAGTCATCGGGAGGGGGTTGTGTAATGGTAGGAGAAACTGTTGCACTTACATTCCACCAAACACTGTTTCTAAGGGTAACAAAGACCCTAAATCAAATGAAACACGTGGCATCGCTGCTTCAAGCTGATAAGCAGGATAATGTCTGGTAGGATTGGAGTTCGTGGTTTCCTAGTTGGAAGGGCATACTTATGTCAACATTACCCACTATGTTTCTCATTATTATCATTATTTGTGTGTTTCTCTTGTGCTGCCAGTGTACTATGAGTATGTTCCAGAGGCAGTTACAGTATTAAATGCTGCACAAGCTAGCAGAGGAGTTGACCAGTATGGTGGGATGGATAAAGATTCTGTGTCCAAATAATAGACAAAGGGAGGAAGTGTTGGAGAAATTTTAATATCTTAGTATTTAATCCTACTGCATAGTAAAGTAAAAATTTAAGTAATCCTAAACTTATGTAATCCTATAACTGTGGAACAGTGTGTGTAATGATTCTTTCCAATGACTTGTTGAAAACATATACAAAACACAGACGTGCCCCCAGGGTCAGCAGCAAGCCATAAAAGAAGAAGGAGTTACAGAGGGAACAGTGAGACCCTGACCCCTAGTCATAAAGACCGTTATCTGTCTATATGTTGGTACACAGAATCTTGTCGTTATCTCTGTTTTTTATCTCTGCTTTTTATCTCTGAGCAGGAGACCCAGCTTGTGATTAATGAGTTGCTTATACAGCTTTCCTGTATGCTCAAACCTGCACGTAAACGAACCAGTTAAAAGGGGGAAGCCTTCTACCTCCTTTATCCACTCTCATACAAGTGCTCAGGCATTGCTGTATGTGAGTTGATCTCTGTGCGCGCAGAAAATAAAAGTTGTCTACTACTCTATTCCAGCACCAGTGTCTGTGTGACTTTGTTCTCCCACGTTTGAAAAGTCTCCACCACAGCATACATGTTCCGTATTGTTTCCTGTAACACATTTACCCACAAATGTTGTAGCTGGGCCTGTAGATACTGCACACTCATAGGTTGCCAGACCTGGCATACCAGCTGGTCACGATTATTGGGCAAGCTTTATCATGCTAAAAAATGCCATTTGGAAGCCCTGCCATGAGAGGCAACACATGTGGCTGCTGGATGTCCTGCACATATTGCTCTACCAGTACCTCAATACCTTTCTGGTAAGCAAGCCCGACAAATTCGATGCTTCCCCTGATCTATGCCAATGCTTTTTGTTCCAGTGTTCCATTTACTTTAATAATTCCCCTCCCAGCATGGACTTAGTCAAGATATTATTTGTTATTTCATGCCTCACAGGCAAAGCACTGGTGTGGGCTACTGCCATTTATTCTAAGGCACAGCTGGGGAAGTACACCAAATACCTGGGGGACTTTTGTTCTGTGTTTAATCACCCCAACAAGGACCGATCTCAGGGTGAACTTTTGATGAAACTGGGCAGGGTAACCGGTCAGTATCCACTTACTCCCTGGAGTTTCATACCTTATCAGTCGGCAGTAGTTGAAATGAGCCAGCCCTGCTCCTGGCTTTCTGCAATGGGCTCCACACAGAGATCTTGACAGAGCTCGCATTCAGGGAGGAGGGTTTGTCAATGGAGGGCTGTATCAATATGGCCATAAAGGTGGACCAACTTTGGGTTAACCGTCCCTCAAGAACTGGATCCTGGATCTCGGGGCAACCACAGTCAGGGCGCTCACCCCAACCACAGTTATATGCATGTAATCCACCCCATATCCCAAGTCCTTCACAGGATACCCATGCAGTGTGACACC
The DNA here is from genome assembly GCA_025084515.1 of Ancistrus triradiatus. Classification (NCBI taxonomy): domain Eukaryota; kingdom Metazoa; phylum Chordata; class Actinopteri; order Siluriformes; family Loricariidae; genus Ancistrus; species Ancistrus triradiatus. Next base: position 308,239 of record JAJAGP010000698.1, on the reverse strand, counting down.
ACACAGCTATCCATGAGGAGCGACAGTGCAGACTACAGGAGGGCCTCTGCCTTTACTGTGGTGCACCCAATCACTGCATTAGGGACTGCAATATGCATCCACCCCATATGTCAACATCTAACCGCACCCGGGTGAGTACGTTGGTGGATAAGGCTTTTCACCTACCGGTTACTATCCATTGCACTAATGGTGATTATATGTTCCCAGCACTGATCAGCTCTGGAGCTGAGGGAGACTTCATGGACATTGAAATAGTCCAGAGGCTGGCTGAATATTCCAGTCACATGCCTGCCCAAAGAACTCCGGCTATTAGCTGTTGATGGTGACCCTGCCATTTCCTGGCAGACCAAAGAAATAACCCACTGGTCATCCCAATGTCTGGACCACTGCCTCTCCTACCCAAACCTAACCATCACATCTACAATCACAGAATCACTGAACACACACAGTGGAGTACTCTGACTTTAAGGAGGTGTTCAGCCAGAGGAAAGCCTCCACCTTACCTCCTCATCGCAGCTATGATTGCACCATCGTCCTCAAGGAGGGAGCCACCCTTCCCAGGTCAAGGGTTTATCCACTCACCCAGGAAGAGGAGAGACCCATGGATGATTACATTCAGGAAGCACTGACTCGTGGATTCATTCATCTGTCCACATTTCTCCCAGCCTCTGGGTTCTTCTTTGTCAAGTAAAAAGGTGGGGAACTCAGACCCTGCATTGACTATAGAAGCCTCAACCAGGTAACCCAAGAATACCCATATCCCCTACCACTGGGCCCTGTGGCACTCGAACAACTCGGGGCACTACCATTTTCACTAAGTTGGACATACATAGCGCTTACAACCTGGTGAGAATTCGGCCCAGGACTAATGGAAAACAGGGACATTATGAATATTTGGTTATGCCCTTTGGGTTAACCAATGCCCCTTCTATGTTCCAATCCCTAACCAATGATGTATTGAGGCACATGCTGGGCTAGTTTGTCATGGCATATATCAATGACATCCTCATATACTCCTTGGACCCGGTAACCCACGTTCGCCATGAAAGAGCGGTACTCTCCGGATTACTGGATAATAGCCTTTACCTTAAAGGGGAAAAATGCGAGTTCCACCAGCCCTCTACTACCTTCCTTGGATACATTATTATTTATAGGGGTTTTATTTGAATGTTTATACACAGCTTTAGCATTTTATTGGCCCCTCTATCCACCCTCCTCAAGGACGGTGCTCGGACACTCACCTGGACTCCACAGGCTAAGGAGCCTTGTAGAACCCTCAGGTCTGCTTTTACCTTCGCACCTGTGCTGAGATATCCCAACCATTTCCAAACCCTTTATCATGTCGGCATAGTCGCTGTACTGTCCCAGCGTGTGGGTAACACCAACAAACTCCACCTCATCGCCGCCTTCTCTCACAAACTCACCCTGACAGAGAGAAATTATGGCATTGGGGCCAAAAACCTCCTTGCCGTGAAACTTTCTTTTGAGAAGTGTCGCCACTGGTTGGAGGATGCCCAACATCCATTCCAGGTACTCCCTGACAACAAAAACCTGGAGTATCTCAAAGGTGCCAAATGGTTGAATCCTTGACCGGCCCTGACTTATCATCCAGGAACATGCAATACTAAGACCAACGCCCTGTCACATATACACAGTGATGAACATAGGGAGCAATCCCCCAAACTCGTTCTGTCCCCCAAAATCATTTTAGCACCTATTCACTGGGAAGTCGACGAGGATATAGACAGAGCCCTAACCACTCATCCAATTCCTGCCAGATGTCCTTATGATCGCAAATATGTCCCCACACTCTTCAGGGACTGCCTCATCACATGGGCCCACTACTCGCTCACCTCTGGACATCCAGGAGAAACACGCACCCTCAAACTCCTGACAAATCGGAATTGGTGGGAGGATATGCACAAGAGCGTCCATCGTTTTCTCTCTTCCTGCACCACTTGTGCTCAATGCAAGACACCGAAGACTCCCAGTTGCTCTGTCCTTGCAACTGTGATTGCCACTACCGCTGCCTGTTTGCCTGCCTTCCAGGTTTGTAATATTAAACCAGCTGAATGCCACTTACATCTGCAAGCATCTGTTCTGCTTTGTCAGCGTTGCACCTAAAACACATCAGATTTTCACAAAAGTCCTAAAAGTAGATAAAGAGAACCAATTAAACAAATGAGACAAAAGTATTATACATGGTCATATATTTATTGAGGAAAATTATCCAATATTACAGTATTAATGTGTGTGAACTTTTGCTTTCAGTATCTGGTGTGACCCCCCTGTGCAGCAATAGCTGCAGCTAAACATTACCTGTATCTGTTGATCAGTCCTGCACACCGGCTTGGAGGAATTTTAGCCCATTCCTCCGTACAGAACAGCTTCAGGTCCTTCCACAGCATTTCCATTGGATTAAGATCAGGCAGTTGACTTGGCCATCCCAAAACATTACATTTATTTTTATTCAACCATTTAACACCACCTTTTTTGTTTTGGGAATGCTGCTCTGAGTCAGCGCATTCTCATTCTCTGCTCAGGTTCCGTTGCTCTGTGCATGAGCGCACCCATATGACTCCTGCGTAACAGAGCCAAGCTGTAAGCGTACCGTTGAATCATTGTTGTTTGTTTTTTTGTGTACTTTTCTTCAGTGGCTGAGTGGCGCATTGGGTTAATTCGGAGTCAATACATGTATCCACCCAGGGTTTGATCCTCAGCCGCTGAGGCTGCTTTCTTTGTTGTTTTATTCACTTACTTTTTTGTGCATTTAGTGTCTTCTATTTATTTATATTTGGTTCATAATTTCCATCTGGAGCTAACTGCAATTGGGTCCAAAAAAACTTTATATTTTTATTTTCACGGTCTGCCCGTTTTTTTAATATGGCGAACCATAACAGTTGTCTTGCTGCATGACCCACCTTCTCTTTAGATTCAGTCCATGGACAGATGTCCTGACATTTTCATTTAGAATTCTCTGATATCATTCAGAATTCACTGTTCCATCAATGATGCCAAGCCGTCCTGCCCAGATGCAGCAAAACAGGCCCCAACCATGATACTACCACCACCATGTTTCACAGATGGGATAAAGTTCTTATGCTGGAATGCAGTGTTTTCCTTTCTCCAAACATAATGCTTTTCTTTTAAACCAAAAAGTTCTATTTTGGTCTCATCCATCCACAAAACTTTCTTTCAATAGCCTTCTGGCTCATCCACGTGATCTTTAGCAAACTGCAGACGAGCAGCAATGTTCTTTTTGGAGAGCAGTGGCTTTCTCCTTGCAGCCCTGCCATGCACATCATTGTTGTTCAGTGTTCTTCTGATGGTGGACTCATGAACATTAACATTAGCCAATGTGAGAGAGGCCTTCAATTGCTTAGAAGTTACCCTGGGGTCCTTTGTGACCTCACCAACTATTACACACCTTGCTCTTGGAGTGATCTTTGTTGGTCGACCACTCCTGGGGAGGGTAACAATGGTCTTGAATTTCCTCCAGGCACAATCTGTCTGACTGTGGATTGGTGGAGTCCAAACTCTTTAGAGATGGTTTTGTAACCTTTTCTAGCCTGATGAGCATCAACACCTCTTTTTCTGAGGTCCACAGAAATTTCCTTTCTTCATGCCATGAAACACTTCCACACATGTGTTGTGAAAAGCAGACTTTAATAAATCCCTGTTCTTTAAAATAAAACAAGGTGCCCACTCACAGCTCATTGGCATCCCATTGATTGAAAACACCTGACTCTAATTTCACCTTCAAATTAACTGCTCATCCTAGAGGCTCACATACTTTTGCCACTCACTAATATGTAATATTGGATCATTTTCCTCAATAAATAAATGATCCAGTATAATGTTTTTGCCTCATTTGTTTAACTTCATTCTCTTTATCTACTTTTAGGACTTGTGTCAAAATACGACGGTGCTTTAAGAGATATTTATGCAGAAATATAGAAAACTCTAAAGGGTTCACAAACTTTCACAAGCACCATTGTAGGTGGGTGGTGATTTTATCACGTGATAGAGATACAGTTGGAAGTCTCTCTATATATAATCCACTTATGTGAGGTTACTTACAAGAGGAACCTGAAATAAACAAAGGTTAGACACCAGACTAGGACAAAGATGAAATAAAGACTAAGAGCATACAGTTAAATGATTTTATACTTCTAAAGTTATATTTGTAAGTAAAGCTCTAATTTGTAAGTTCTATATTTCCCTTTTGCTGTTTAGCATGGAAAATTCTTGTGAATTGATGTCTGATGTCTGTTATTAACCCCATAAAGCTTTTGTTCTAATTTTAAACAGAATAGTTTGTTAACAGTTTTATACCATGTACTAGAAAGAAATCTAAATGGAATAATAATAATAATAATAATAATAGTAATAATAATAATAACATTTTATATTTTGCATTTCAGGTTGGAGAGCAGCAGCAGGATCATGAGCACTTTAAACTCCAGTTTATCACAAAGCCTATTGTTTGTGCGGCCTGAGTATTTCTACATCAGTGGTTTTTTCGGAATACCTTTCAGCAAATACTACTTTCTTTGTTTTATTTTATTCTATATCGTAGCAGTGTGCGGGAACTCGGTCGTCCTCTTGACGATTTTAACTCACAGAAGTCTGCATGTTCCTAAACATAGGGATCTTTAATTTAGCTCTGGCAGACTTTGGTGAAATGAATGCGCAGATCCCTCAGCTCCTAAAGACCTTTCTGTCTGATTCCCCTCAGATATCGAATGAAGCCTGTTTGGCCAACATGTTTTTTGCCTTCTTCTTTGCTGGTGGACAAATTTTAACGCTGACTATTCTGGCTTTAGATCGTCTCATTGCCATTTGCTTACCCCTGAGATATCATGCGATTATAAATAATTATTTCATGTGTGTTACATTTACAGTGATTTGGACATTTAACGCTGTTATGTTTGGAATAATGGTGAGTTTGATCACACGACTTTCATTCTGTAAATCCAATGAGGTACAGAGCTATTTTTGTGACCATGGTCCGGTTTTTAAACTTGCCTGTAATGATAACAGCTTAAATAGCCTTTTTGCAAATATATGTATTGCTGTTTACTTGTATGCACCACTGATTGCTATATTTATGTCATACTTGGGCATTTTCTTGGCTCTGATTAGGATTACAACATGGGAGGCCCGACTTAAAGCCGTGAAAACATGTGTCTCTCATCTCTTAGTAGTAGGAATATTTTTCCTCCCTGCAATAGGTACCTACATGGCTGCTCTGGGTCCCTCGCTCCATCCCAATGCTAGGATAATAAATACCTCATTATCAATGGCCATTTCACCAATGTTTAATCCCTTCATTTATGTCTTGATCACAAAGGAATTCAGAGACTTAATAGTGAAAATATTCAGAAAGCAATCAATAATAAAACCACAGGTCCAGATTTTTACCAGGTGATACTGAACAGTTCGGATATTTACACATTTCACAGAGGGACATAGTATGCATATGCTCTCTTAATTAAAGTTTAGATGGTCTTCAAGATTAATCATAGAAAGATCTTTGTTTTTGGTTTGTTTTTTGCTTTCAGGGCAGTAAATAAAAAAAAACAAAATGAATAAAATCTACTTGAAGTACTTATTATCTTAGCATTTTAATGCAAACAACCCCAACAAGCTCTTAATTAATATACATTGGTGCTTGAAACCTTGTGAAGCCTTTAGAATTTTCTGTATTTCTGCATAATATGACCAAAAACATCATCAGATTTTCATACAAGTCCTAAAAGTAGATAAAGAGAACCCAGTTAAACAGATGAAACAAAAATATTATACTTGGTCATTTATTTATTGAGGAAAATGATCCAATATTACATATTAGTGAGTGGCAAAATTATGTGACCCTCTAGGATTAGCAGGTAATTTGAAGGTGAAATTAGAGTCAGGTGTTTTCAATCAATGGGATGCCAATCAGGTGTGAGTGGGCACCTTGTTTTATTTAAAGAACAGGGATCTATCAAAGTCTGCTTTTCATAAGACATGTTTGTGGAAGTGTATCATGGCACGAACACAGGAGATTTCTGAGGACCTCAGAAAAAGTTGTTGATGCTCATCAGGCTGGAAAAGGTTACAAAACCATCTCTAAAGAGTTTGGACTCCACCAATCCACAGTCAGACAGATTGTGTACAAATGGGGAGGCAAATTCAAGACCATTGTTATCCTCCCCAGGAGTGGTCGACCAACAAAGATCACTCCAAGAGCAAGGTGTGTAATAGCTGGTAAGGTCACAAAGGACCCCAGGGTAACTTCTAAGCAACTGAAGGCCTCTCTCACATTGGCTAATGTTAATGTTCATGAGTCCACCATCAGAAGAAACACACTGAACAACAATGGTATGCATGGCAGGGCTGCAAGGAGAAAGCCACTGCTCTCCAAAAAGAACATTGCTGCTCGTCTGCAGTTTGCTAAAGATCACGTGGACGAGCCAGAAGGCTTTGGAAGAATGTTTTGTGGACGGATGAGACAAAAAAAAAAACTTTTCGGTTTAAAAGAAAAGCGTTATGTTTGGAGAAAGGAAAACACTACATTCCAGCATAAGAACCTTATCCCCGGTGATCGATTGAAACATGGTGTGGTAGGATCATGGTTTGGGCCTGTTTTGCTGCATCTGGGCAGGACGGCTTGGCATCATTGATGGAACAGTGAATTCTGAATGATATCAGAGAATTCTAAAGGAAAATGTCAGGACATCTGTCCATGAACTGAATCTCAGGAGAAGGTGGGTCATGTAGCAAGACAACAACCCTAAGCACACAAGCCGTTCTACCAAAGAATGGTTACAGAAGAATAAAGTTCATGTTTTGGAATGGCCAAGTCAAAGTCCTGACCTTAATCCAATGGAAATGTTGTGGAAGGACGTGAAGCGAGCAGCTAATGTGAGGAAACCCACCAACATCCCAGAGCTGAAGCTGTTCTGTACGGAGGAATGGGCTAAAATTCCTCCAAGCCGGTGTGCAGGACTGATCAACAGCTACAGGAAAGGTTTAGCTGCAGTTATTGCTGCACGGGGGGGTCACACCAGATACCAAAAGCAAAGGCTCACATACTTTTGCCACTCACTAATATGTAATATTGGATCATTTTCCCTCAATAAATAAATGACCAAGTATAATATTTTTGTCTCATTTGTGTAACTGGGTTCTCTTTATCTACTTTTAGGACTTGTGTGAAAATCTGATGATGTTTTAGGTCATATTTATGTAGAAATATAGAAAATTCTAAAGAGTTCACAAACTTTCAAGCACCGCTGTACAGAAAGCTACTAAGTTAAACACTGCCTGATGTTTGAGAAGAGACTATCGGCTCTGTCTCAAATGACTCCTAATACTTAGAGGACTACTTAGGAAAAAAAAACAATTAACAGCCACTGAATGTTAAATATATATTGCTGAATATAAATGGGTGAATATAAATGAATAATCGGTTGAGGCTTTGTTATTTTGTTATTTTATATCCACCATATGGGACATGGTGCCATTAGTATCTGCTGCACAGTAAAATCCTGTCTTGCCAGCATTTTGAAATAAAAAAAAAGTCAATAAATAAAAAAAAATCTTTGCATGTGTAGCATGTAAGATATTTTTCATATCTTAATCAGGTTTAGTCAAATGAAACACTAAAGCTTGAAGAGATTAAAGCTTGAACATTAAAGCTTGTAGAGAATGGGATCCAGAAGAAGGAGGGCAGTTCAGGGGGGTCATAAGTATGATGGAGCTTGGCAGAAAATAAATACCTCTATTAGTCTTGTACTCCTTAAGTGGTTTATTAAGAGATAGATTTTGTAGCCTACATCTTATTAGACATGAAGCCGAGGGGTCGTGAACAATATGAAGCAATGGTAGTAGCCTACCGGCAAGAATTTCGAACTACTTTCACTCCTGCCCATGACTATAACCTAGATAAATCAGTAATGGAAAGTGAGCGAGTGAGAAATGGTAATGCTTTGGATTCTCATGTAGAATAGGTAGCTGTACTGTGTAATGCTGATATAACAAACTTTTCATAAAAATATAAACATAAGCTGATAATTAATGGTATAAAACAGTGAATATTTATTTGTTTGAGCTTTTAATTTTGATCATTATCAGATTCCACCTATCTCGTTGCTTTCTTTGGCTTCTTCCAGTCTTTTGTCTCCATCTTGTGTTCATCATGCAAACTCACTCAGTTAAAGAAGGCATGCTTATATAATTCAGTTATTAGTAACGGATCATGAAAACTAAATGCAATCTTAAAATCACATCATTATATTTTTATACAAACTATAATAAGTGATCAGAGCAATTTGATGTATTTGTTTATCACAGTTCATCGTATAGACGAAACGCCTAAATGTCTTTGTGGCAATAAAACACACACGTACACAGAGTTCTGTCAAATTTTAGGCACTTCGATTTTTTATTTTTTTTTCAGCTTTGCAGATATTTCAAATGAAAGAAGTTACGCAATATGAAATCTTTAAATAGGACAGTTCCGCAGCTTCTAACTTATACCTTTTAAAACATTAGGAAGAAATGATAGCATTCAAAGGGCAGGGCAGCTTTCTAGATGGTGCATTAATGTTTTTGTAAAATCTCAGAACTTAAGTGACTTGCAACCCTTCATTAAATCATGCAGAAATTCCATGTTTAAACGTTTTAGAAAAGCAACAAGAGATTTATTTTATCCATAGGGGTACTTTTGTATAAGACTTTATTTTAAATTCAGTGTTTGTTCAGATATCATTCATATTTTATGTTATGCTTTCTCAACATACTGACCAAAAACACTCAGTCTAGAGCAGATGGAAGTATATATTATTTATACATATACATATATTATGCCACTGTTTTTATGTAATCAATTTGTTAGTAAATGTGACATTTTCCATAGATACTCAATGAACACAAAGTGTGGTTTCTTTCTTTTACTCTGAACATGTTCAACCATACATATTTTAGTACAGTACCATAACCGAAACAGGACATTTCAGCACAAAAGCGTATAAACAGGTACTTAATACAACATTCTCTCAACAATGTGCAGCAGATCAAATCTCAGTGCGTCAACTTAATCGTAGTAAACATTCACTGACTAATCGGCTCTTGTTTCTTGCTCTTAGGCGCCACTTTGGCTAGTGTAAGAAATTTGAGCACCTTGTCGCGCAGCTCCTCGGTTTTCAGGCTGTATATGATGGGGTTCAGCATGGGTGGGAGCGCAACGGTCACAGTCAGCACAGCTGTGAAAACGTCTACTGACTGAACTACATTAAAATTACCCAGTATGTAAGCCATGGTTACAGGCAGATAATAAACGAAGACCAGTATTAAGTGATGAGGCAGGTGTGGAAGGCCTTCCAGCGCTGGGCTACGGATGCAATTTGTAACACCGCCACCACCACTATGACATAAGAGCAAAGGATGAAGGTCAGAGGGCCAAGCAGGACAATCAGAGATTTGGTGGTTGCCAGTCTCTTGTTAAAAGACGTATCACCACAGGCGAGGATATAAACTGGGCCATGCTCACAGCAACAACTCTGCACCATCCTCGATCTGCAGTAGTTCAGATTGCTGGCGTAGAGCACCGGAAAAAGCTCAAGCAGAAACACCAGAAACCAAATCCCAGCAATGATTAAGCCAATCCTCAGATTTGTGTTAATCGTGGCATAGCGTAAAGGAAAACAGATAGCGACCAGACGATCGTAAGCTAGCAGGGCAAGTGAAAAGGACTCCATGTCAGCAAAAAAGTGCATAAAGAACATTTGGGAGAAGCAAGTTCCAAACGTGACATAATTGAGGTTAAACACAAACACGGGAACCATCTGCGGAATGATAACACTGCTTATTGAGATATCAACCACAGCAAGGTTACAAACCGCAAGGTACTTTGGGTTCTGTAGACTGGGGTTCATCAGGAACACAGCCAGCAGGATGACATTGCATATCAGAGTGATCAGTAGATAATCCCCAGTGCCAGGATCAGGTAATTCTTATTTCCCAAAGTATCAAAACCAATCAGATAAAATCCTGCCTCAAATGAATTGGTCCTGTTGACGATGCTGGATGTAGAATTCATTTGGAAGTCTTCTGTACACCTGTAAAAACATAAAGGATCATCATTATACTAAAATCATTTTCACAATCCTTAATGTGATGTACATTAAATATTATAAGAGCTTAAATTTAAAATACAATCTGAAACAGTACACACCTTCACGTATCCTACTGCGCTGGTCCTGATCAAATCTTTCTCTGAATGTCCCAAATATAAAGAGTTGATTAAAATGATAAAAAAGGTGGTTTGGGATTAATTAGTAGCAGTGTTTGCAAACACAGAAACAATTTCTTCCGTCTCGTACCTAATTCATCTGAACGGGAACCTAATTAGGGCGGTTGGTACAAACAACTTCATCATTAGCAGCAATAATTGTCTACTTAGAAGTTGTTTATGAAGACGAGTTAAAAAACAAGCAACTTATTTCCCCCTTCTCATGCACTGTTCAACATTTAGCAGATAATTACTGCTGGTTAATTAACTTATGATGCAACATTTGTGAAAACATTCTTCTCAGATGTTACAAGTCCACAAAATAGGATGAGAAGAATCATAATATTAACGTTCATTAATTCTATTAAAAATATCAGGCACGCATAACTACTATTGTCATTGTGAATTATGTCTATCAGAAAGGTTTTCCCTATTTCCCCTCTAATCACTTAAGCATTCCATAGTAAAACCCCAAATCAGAAAAAGTTGTGAAGGTATGGAAAATGCAAATAAAAAAAAAACACAGTGTTTCTTACATTTTCTTTGACTTTTATTTCATTGCAAACAGTTTGAACCCAAAAAAAATTCCTTTTTTTTTTTTCTGGTCAACTTCATTTCATTTTTTAATAAACATCCATTCCTGCATTTCAGGCCTGCAGCACATTCCAAAAAAAGTTGGGACAGGACAATTTAGAGCTAGTAATGAATTAAAAACACTACATAATGATGTTATGTCAAAGAGGTAACTATAATCATGATTGGTACAAAAGCAGTATCTATAAAAGGCTGAGTCTTTGAGGAGTAAAGATGATCAGAGGATCTCCAGCTTATCAACAAATGTGTGAGAAAATTATAGAAATGTTTAAAAACAATGTTCCTCAAAGAAAGATTGGAAAGGATTTACATATTTCTCCCTCTACAGAGCATAATATCATTAAACCATTCAGAATCTGGAGGAAATTCAGTGTAAAGGGTAAGGGCACAAGCCTAAACGGAAGAGGGGTGATCTCCGCTCCCTCAGACGGCACTGCATCAAGAACCGCCATTCATCAATAGCTGATAGAACCACATGGGCAAGGGATTCCTTTATCAAACCTTTATCAAGCTCTACAATACAGAGTTACATTCAGAAAAGGAACACTGCATATATTTTTTATTTTCATTTTCCATACCGTTCGGACTTTTTCTGATTTAGGGTTGTAGTTTTTTGCTTTAAGCTTCATTACTTTAATTAAAGTAAAAGCAAATTAAGGAAGACAATTAAAAGTAGTTTTCTTTGATTGTGCTCTTGAATTGCCTTTCATTTCCAACTCTCATCTTCTGACATCTTATAAGCTTTTCTTATCATCTTAACTTCTCTGTCCAGCTCTCTTTACCCGCGACACTTTGTGGTCGGTTCTTTCACTGTCTCAGCTCTCCTTTTGTTTTATCAAAGTGTCGTTCATTTTACATTTATCTTTGCTCTAAAATATTCTCAATGCTCATGAATATTCTAGATCAAGTTCAAGTCTATTCAGTTCTTACCCCTTTTCCCCATTTTTTAACTTTTCTTCCTTTCCTTTAACTTTTATCTTTTCTCAATACTCACTTTTCGTCTTGCCATTTCAAATTTCTCTTTTATTTAGATTTTGGAGAACCCACAGACAGACATTTACGCATTACGTCGCTGCCACTTTAGAGAACTTCAGCAGCTGGAACACCGAACCATGACGTCACTCAGCCTTACAAGTCTTTGATAAGTGGTAAGCAGCCATAACTCATCCAGGACTGATTTGCCCCAGAACACTTTGGTAAGCATAGTAACCTTGAGGTACCCTCTGCTGAACAAAGAATGAACTCCAGGACTCAGCTTTGCTGGCTATCAACTAATAATGGGAATGCCAGGTTAATAAACTTCTGACATCTACAAAAATACCTTTGCACCTTTGTCTTCTAAGGTGTTCAAAGGTGGTAGGGAATCAAAGTACCCAGAGTAAATCCACAAATACAATATGCAACTAATCAATGATAAATAACAGTCTATAAGTCTGTATCACTGTTTATACTCGGATTACTCATGTCTTTCCACGTTTTCACGTGGAATATATTTAATCATTCCTGCATAGACAGATGGTAAAATAGATAGCCATGACATTTTTAAATCTAATATGACGTATGTAGATCTGTCTATAAATGAAATATTTATAATTTAGAGCCATAACACTAATCAAAGAGTTAAAGTGTAATTAGATGATTACATTACAGCTGGGTTAAAAGTCATATTTTATCTTATCGAGTCCTGAGAGCTTTAAGGTGCATAGCATTTATTGAACCACAAGAGGGAGACATTTCTCATTTTCCATGCACAGCAATATCGTTATACTGTAGGTCAGTAAAGAGCAGATACATCTGCAAACTACAAAATAGCAGGTCAGAAAAAAGTGCTGATTAGTCTGAAACAATAAGAAAATAAATACATAAATCAGTTTAAATGAGTGGGATAAACCAGCTCAAAGCAAATACAAGGAAGCAACAAAACATATTTACTGCAATTCAATGTTTATGAAACCTTTAGATACAACTTACTAAGTGCATGGTGTATGAATTTCTGACAAATGTCGGGTCTTAATGATACAGATATCAAATATAAATGAATGACAGTCTTACACAAAAGTTTAAAAGTTTATTTAAGCACCTTGATGATGATCTGCTAGAGATTTTGAACTCAAAGCTTTAACACAAGTCATGTTTAAGAAAGAAGTCATGTTTAAGTTTGTTTAAACTGTTAAAGTGAATCAAATACCTTACTTAATTTCAGTGCAGACTGGTTTCATATTTGTATTCTACACATTACCAGATGTTGAAGTGTTTTGATATTTCTACAAGCAAAGCATCTGCCATGTACAGCTTAAGGATAAATTCGCTTTTTTAAAAAACTCAAAGTCCTGGTTCTGATTTCAGTCGTTTTCAGACCATATATGATCGGATTCAGGGTAGGAGGCAGAATTATAGCTGCAACTCCACTGAATTTCCTTAAATGTGGATCCAGGTCTGTTAATCTGTAAGAAATAATCGTAAACAAACCCAAACACTCAAATATTAAGAAGACTACCAAGTGTGTGGTGCAGGTCTGGAGTGCTTTGCTTCGTGTGTCTGATCGTTTGTTTCTGAAGCAGGCGATGAGGATCTGCGTGTAGGTAAACACGATTAGTCCTACTGTTAAGACCTGACTGATGGCTAAAGTCACCAGGCCATAGAGGTTATTGATGGTGGTGTTTGCACAGACCAGCTGGAGCAGAGAGGGGTTATCACAGTATGTATGAGTCAGGTGAGATCGGCACCGGGGTAAATGCAGCAGCAGAACAAACAGCATACCTATCATGAGAAGGTCGGAGATCCAGATCAGGGAGATGAGCTTCATGAGGTGAGCGTTGCTCATGATGCTATTATACGTCATTGGTTTGCATATGGCCACGTATCTGTCGTAGGCCATGGCGGTCAGAATGTAGACCGCAGCCGTCGCGTAGACGTGGATGAAGAAAGCCTGAGTAACACAGGTGGAAAACTGGATGGTCCTGGTGTCCCATAAGAGCTCCTTGATGAGTTGCGGGAACAGAGCCGTGGATCCGATGAGGTCGTTTATGGGCAGGTTTAACAACAGTATGTACATGGGCTGATGGAGGCTCTTGTGCAGGATGATGGTGCTCAGTATGGTGAGGTTGCACAACAGAATGATTGTGTAGCCCAGTGTTGCAAACAGGAGTGCAGGGAGGACGCTCGCAGGGGCCAAATCAAAGCCTTGGAGCGTCAAAGTGGATGAAATGTTTGATAAGTTGCTCATTGTTTACTGAATTTTGACTCTGTGAAGAGAAAATATACAGCATTAGAATGAATCGTTACATCTGCTTGATATCGGTAATGGTTAGTGCTGCGTCAAATACAGTTCAAATCATTATCCTAACAATAAAAAACAAACTGCACGTACATTTATGTAATATTTATCATTATCAAATTAGTGTCTAATTAATAGACGTCAACCCTTCTTGACAAACACAGTGCCACTTATTAAACATGTAAAGTCTAAAAATCATATCAAAGTAAAATACTCACTTTCTGAGCTGAGCTATGATTTGTCTGTCGTTGTGCTGAAGTGACAAATACGAGCTCATCACAGATCATGCTATCGAACTCTCACAGTAACAGCAGTGTTCATGATTTATAGTCTTCAGAAAGGGTGTAAAAGTCTCATGAGATGGAAAAATCACAATGGACCCTTGTAAGCAGTAGCCTACAATAACCCATACAAGAATGTGGAGTGTAAACCGGACAAGCTGTGTAATGGGGGACTGAGTATATATTTAATTATATACTATAAAACATGCATTCAGATTTAGAATCCTGTTACTTTGTCATTTATTTAGAAACTGCCCAGCTGCCCCCTCAGCTGCTCCCTCTGCAGCTACAGCGTGGTAACCCATAATACAGATTATGACAGGTTTTATTTGTACTAGGTAAACTGTTTGTCATGTAGTATAAGTGTTTATGGTGTAGTTGGACAATGTGTAAACGTTAATCTGTCGATTTCCACTTGAAATACGAGATAACTGTGTAAAACACTTATTGTGGTACCCTAGATATTATTATGAATATCCAGAACGTGAGTTTGAAACTGAGGTTTCCCAATACGTCCACAAGATGGTGATAAATGACCATAGAATATAACCCGTTCCATAGATCCACGTGCTGGTTTTTGTTACACCCATCAACGTTGGTATGGACTCTGATGCATTCCAGTAATTTAACCCACCCCCACATCCCAAAGGTGCTCTATTGGATTGAGATCTAGTGACTGTGGAGGCTGTGTGAACTCATCGTTATGTTCAAGAAACCACCCTGAGATGATTTGGGCTTTGGGACGTGGTACGTTAAGCATGGTATGCATCCTGGAAGAAACCATCGGAAGAAGGTGCACTGTGGTCATAAAGGGATGCACATGGTCAGTAACAATACTTGGGTAGGCTGTGGGGTTTAAATGATGCTCAGTTGGTATTAAGGGTCCCAAAGTATGCCAAGAAAATACCCCCACACCATTACACCACCAGCAGCAGATGGATCAATGGAGACGTTTCTCAAGTCTTCTATTGTCCAATTTTGGTAAGACCTTGTGAATTGTAGCCTCAGTTGCCTGTTATTAGCTGACAGAAGTGGCAAGTGGTGTTGTCTTCTGCTGCTGTAAGGTTTGGTCTGCTTCAAGGTTTGATGTGTTGTGATTTTCTTCTTCATACTTCGGTTGTAGCGAGTGGTTATTTGACTTACTGTTTCCTTTCAGAATTAAATAATCTAAATCACCTTTCCTCCCTGTTCTGATACTTGGGTTGAACTTCAGCAGCTGGTCTTGATCATATCAACATGTCTAAATGCCTAGAGCTGCTGTCATTTGATCGTTTGATTAGATATTTACATTAACGAGTGGCTGAACAGGTGTACATAATAAGGTGGCTGGGGAGTGTATAAGCACGAGCGTAAACTGCTGCCAAGTCGAAGTCAGATTTATTTCTATAGCACTTTTTACAGTGGAGCGTTGTCTCAAAGCAGCCTTACAATTTTCTATTATCTAAGGCCAATCCGAAACTGAGCAAGCCTAGAGTAACAGTGGCAAGGAAAAACTCCCTTGTAAGTGAAAATAATGAGCTATTGAATCAAATAATTAAAAAAAAAATCTTTTTTGCACTATTTAGTCCAGTGCACAGAGTTATTGTACTTATATTTTGTCCTCAGCTGAAAAGTGTGATGGCATGGCATGCTCAGTCAATGGAGGATGGAGGGAGTTACTGCCCTCTGATGTGGTCTGTGTATGAGTAACATTGTTAGGGCTGGAGCGGAGTCAATGAGTGAGTGATTGAATGAATGTTGCTGAAATAACAGAGCTTGAATTAGAAGGGGTGTCCACAAACGTTTGTTCATATGGTGTATAGTATATAGTCTATATAATACATGATTTTGTGTTCACCACACTTTCATATCGTATGAGAAAGGCGAGAGAGAGTGTGCTTGTGCATTTATTTCTCTGTATGTTTATTCCACTGAGTGGAGTTTGAACCTAGGGCCTTCAGTTGATAAGGCGTGTGTTGTTGATAAGGCGTGTGCTTTCAAGATGCAGTGACTGAGAAAAAAAGGGAGAAACGAAACAAATTAACCGAAAATATTTGTTATTTGTTTCTAGTGCTATGTGTGTGTAGATGTGTCTGTTCTGTCTCACAGAAATCTAATGGTGGAGCTAGAAGATTACATCACTTCGTACTTCACCTATCATCTTCATTTACCGATCAGCCACACACCAGAGCTCAATGGACCTGCCCCATGTGCCCCAGATCTACCATGACCTTAAGTTTTAATAAAGATCGTGCTAAGACGCTACCTCTTTGCTGGCCCTAAAATTGGTCCCCTATACAGTCTGACCTGGCCTGAGAAAGAAGCCATGGAGGAGTTCATCAAAGACTGCTCCACCACCTGACCTCCTCTCGCCTTGGATTCTGCTGACAGGTAAAAGTGCCAACCAGGAAATCAAAGGCAATCTATGCTGCCTAACGATCAATAACCTCATACAGTGGAGCTCACTCTTGGCCTTGGCACAGTACACCCACAACACCGTGACCAGCTCAGCCACAGGCCTATCACCCTTTGAAGCCTCCCTGGAGTACCAGCCCCCACTACAGTCGTATGAAAAAGTTTGGGCACCCCTGATAATTTTCATGATTTTTCTTTATAAATCATTGGTTGTCCAGCTCAGCAATTTCAGGTAAATATATCATATAGCAGATGAACACCGTGATATTTGAGAAGTGAAATTAAGTTATAGGTTTTACAGAAAGTGTGCAGTAATTATTCAAACAAAATTAGGCAGGTGCATAAATTTGGGCACCCTTGTCATTTGAATACCTTTAGCACTAATTATTGGAACACAAAATATGTTTTGTAAGCTCACTGACCCTTGATCTACATACACAAGTGAGTCCAACTATGATAAAGGGTTAAGGTGGCCAATTGGAAGTTTTTCTCCTCTTTGCATCTTCTCTGAAGAGTGGCAATATGGGAGCCTCAAAACAACTCTCAAATGGCCTGAAAACAAAGGTTGTTCAACATCATGGTTCAGGGAAAGGGAAAAGCTCTCTCAGAGATTTCAGCTGTCAGTTTCCACTGTGAGGAACATAGTGAGGCAATGGAAGACCACAGGCACAGTTCTAGTTAAGGAACTCCCGAAGTGGCAGACCAAGAAAAATCTCAGATAGGCAGAGGCGAAGGATGGTGAGAACAGTCACAGTCAAACCACAGACCACCTCCAAAGACCTACAACCTCATCTTGCTGCAGATGGTGTCACTGTTCATCGTTCAACTATACAGCGCACTTTGCACAAGGAGAGGCTGTATGGGAGAGTAATGCAGAAGAAGCCTTTTCTGCAGACACGCCACAAAACAGAGTCACTTGAGGTGTGCTACAGCACATTTGGACAATCCAGCATCATTTTGGTATAAGTGCTGTGTACTGATGAAACTAAAATTGAGTTATTTGGACATAACAAGGAGCGGAAAAAGAACACAGCATCCCAAGACAAACACTTGCTACCCACAGTAAAATTTGGTGGCAGTTCCATCATGCTGTGGGACTGTTCCCAGTGCAGGTACTAGGAATCTTGTTAAAGTTGAGGGTTGCATGGATTCCAGTTAATATCTCCAGATTCTAGTTCAAGAATCAGTGACAAAGTTGCACCGAGGCCAAGGGACCCCAAACCCTGCTCAAAATCTACTAAGGCATTCATGCAGAGGAACCAGTACAAACGTTCTGGAATGGCCATCTCAGTCCCCAGACATGAATATTACTGAAAATGTGGGCTGTCCATGCTCGGAACCAACCATCAAACCTGACTGAACTGGAGATGTTTCTAAAGAAGAATGGTCCAAAGCACCCTTCAACCAGAATCCAGACTGGAAGCTGTAGGAACCGTTTAGCGGCTGTTTATTTTCTACAAAAGGAGGATCTACTAAATATTGATGTCATTTTTCTGTTGGGGTGCCCAAATTTATGCACCTGCCTATTTTGTTTGAATAATTACTGCACACTTTCTGTAAATCCTATAAACTTCATTTCACTTCTCAAATATCACTGTGTTCATCTGCTGTATGATATATTTAACTCAAGTTGCTGATCTGAACAACCAATGATTTATAAACTAAAATCATGAAAATTATCAGGGGTGCCCAAACTTTTTCATACGAATGTATTTACTGAACAAGAGACTGAGCTTGCTGTCCCCTCCATCCAGCATCACCTGCAAGATTTGGATGGAGGTTCAAGCAGCACTCCACAAGGACCGTACTTCTGCCCAACACTGCCAACCGCCAAAGGAGACCTGGCTATCAACATTCCCCTTCATTTTCAATCCATCTGGATATCCTGCCAGAACATCTCCCTCTAACCAGGATGCTATCGGTCTGGTATATTGGTCCTTTTCCAATTAAGAAAATCATTAACCCCACTTTTGTCCATCTCAAATTACCTAGACACATGAAGATCCATCCCATGCTCCATATCTCCCAAATCAAACTGGTTTACTCCAACCAGCCATCCTTCTGACCTCCCAACCTTATTCATGAGTTCCACAGGGCCATCCCTGGCAGGTCTGGTAGATTTTTCCTGACTGCTTTTCTCCATTTTTATCCCCCTGATCCCTTACTTTGCACTTTTTCTCCTGTCTGGTTCTTTTCACTCGTTCCCCGTTTCAGGCTAGTGTTTGTTTTCTGTTTGTGTGAAGGTGTGTCTGTTTTCACAGAGATTGATCAGGTCAGCATTTCTGCACTGGGGGCTCCATTTATCAGTTACTCAAGGTCCTAGACCCTAAATAAAAGAGGTACTTACAATAGTTCCTAATTTACATATTTAATTAAACTCTCAACAGTTCATGATTTAGCTAATAATTTTACTCTTTTTCTAACTCTCTTCTTCTTCTAAAAGTTTAACTCTTCTTCTTTTGGGTCTAGCTTTAATTACCATTCTTTCCCTTTATAGTGCCTTGATGTTTCACTTCTTAAGTGTTTGTTAAATAACTTTGCTATTTTGTTATTTAATTTTCTTCAGTCTGCTCCCCAATGTTTTTAAAACAATATCTCACACACACACACACACACACACACACACACACACACACACACACACACACACACACACACACACACACACACACACACTCTTTTATACACTGCCTTCCAGGTGTAAGATGTTGTGGCTGGTTAGCTCAGAAGACATTCTGGGGAAATGTAATCTCAACAAAATTGTGCTTAGGCCTATTCAATGGGAGGAGTCAGTACAGCACCAAGCACAGCCACTGTACGCAAATCTTAACATAATAATAACAATTCTAATTTGTTTTACTTTTTTCTTTCCATATTACTTAATCAGTAAGTTGAGGATGGAGAAGCTGCTCTACACAAAAACCTCCACATAAAAAGTCCTGAATATTATGATCAGCCCTCAGGTGAAAAATGTCTCATTAAAATTAAATGTGAATAGACGCTTCTTTATAAATGGAATACAGGTTACATGGAAGGCCCGAACAGCATCCTGTTTCACCATACATGTGTTCTTTTTAAAATATCTCTGTAAGCACATTTATTACTAGTATGATTTACGTAACTAATTATGTGTTTATAATAGAGTCTGGAAGGGAAAATATCTAAAATACCAGAAATAGCTGGGAGACCAGATGGTTACAAACAGCAACATGAAATGCTTCAAATCACATTTATTTATACTCTTAATTAATTAATTAATTAATTGGAGCCTTGATGCTGCAGTTGGTTGTAGTGACAGACAAAGCAGTAGCTGTATTACAGCATCACACCTTTTATATGTTTTGCATTATCAAAGTCATTAAATGTTTCAAATGTCTTTGGTTTCGCTATTTCTTATAAAAGGATGGAAAAGTAATAGAAAAGCACTTGTGAAAATGTTGTATTGTATAGTGGTGTCAACAATCAAAATACTTCTATCAAAGTACAATTTATGAATGAATAACAGGGTGTAAGGATACAAAACCTTGGCCGTTACAAAACCCAATTTCTAGATGAGTGCATGACCATACAACAGTGAAGCTGTCACATTCAGCACATTTAAAACATATTACTGTGGGTGTAATAAGCAGCAGGAGTAAGATAACTTTCTTCTGTGGCCTTCATAATCATCAGATGTAAATACCAATGAGCCTTTATGAAATGATCTGGGGTGAAATAATGCTCTGAATTATTTTTAGATTTGTCAGATGAATACAATGTCCCACTGGTTCCTGTTGTTTTAACTAGCCATTGTATGTAACACCTATGAAGTTTACAAAATGAAACAGATATTTAAAAATCACTTCCATGTGCCTGTGGAGCATAGACAGTTAAATAGAATAAATCTGATACCCGATAAACACCTAAGAACAAACATTGTGTCTCCATTGTTTCCTCTACTCTGTATGGTATCTGAACTCAGTTTGGAAAGGATCAGTCAAATAACAAAATTACTAAAAAAGCTAATAAAAAATATTAAAAAGCTATTAAATAACCAATAGGTAGACATGACTACCTGGTGGTTTCTATTAAGGTAGGTCATACCTAAACTGTATTTTTTACTTGAAAAGACTTTTGCCATTGCTTCTTTAAAGCATACTTGAAAATTATATTAAACAAACAAACAAATAAACAAAAAACAGTACACATTTTTCAGCAAGCTCACAGAAATGTTCAAAGTGCTGCCGTATCTAGATCATTTATTCCACATCTATGTGGGTGGAACTTTTTGTTTTGTCAAAACCATAAGAAATGTAGTTCGAATATCTCGTGTTTTAATTCCATATATAACCGGATTTACAACTGGTAGGACTGTGAAGATTGAGAGGCCAATAATTTTGTGTGCATTGGGTGGTATACTCTCAAAACGATTTGAGATAATGGTAAAGCCGATAACTATTTCGAACAAAGTAAATGAAATCAGCTGTGCCATACAGGTGTTTATGGCCTTACTTCTAGCATCTACCTGTGTCCGGAAAATGCAGGCTCTGAGAATTAGTGCGTAGCACAACAACTGAATAGCCAAACTCAGACTCTGCACAAATACAGTTATAAATAATGAATAGATATTTTGAACAGTTAAATCATCTCCACATGACAGTCGAAGCAAAGCTGTGAAGTTACAATAGACATTAAAAATGAATGTTTTGCACTTTGTGATCCTGGCTTGAAGTGCAAATAACCCAACAATCAAAGCGGCATCAAAACCCCAGGCCAGAGCTACCATACCACAAACTGTGTAAGGAGTCATTATAGAGTTATATCTGAGAGGTTGACATATTGCTATGTAGCGATCAACCGACATGGCAGCCAGGACTAACAGCACAGCACCTCCATACAAATGAAGCAAGAATCCCTGCAGGACACATGTTGGGTAATAAACAGTGTTTGTCTGTGTTACAATGTCTATGAGCACTCTGGGAAATGCACAAGTTATTCCTATTAAGTCTGCCAGAGGGAGGCTGAACATAATATAAAACTTTGGCTTGTGAAGTCTTGGCTGAGTCACAATCAGTGCCAGAATTGTCACATTAGATACCACTGAAAACAAATAAAGCAGAGTTCCAGTGATGAAAATAGGATACACAGCTTCTGGAGCTATATCAAACCTGGCAATCTGAAGAGTAAAGCTAAAAGTGTTATTTTCGACTTGCGACCCCATTCAGAACCTGTGGAAGAAATAAACAGAACAGAACAGAACAGTTATTGGTTTGTAATGATTTGGTAACAATTAAATAAATATTTAATCAATAAAATAATAACTTACAAAAATTCTTAAATGACAGAACCTATTTTCACTTACCTTTGAAATTAGCCTTGTCTGTACTAAATGTCCCAGAATGCTGAATAGTCTGGCTCTACATGTCTTATTTATCTACAGTTTCCATCTCAAGAGTCCGGGTACGTCACCAGACAATCATCTTTAATCCTTCGTTGAATGTTATCAAAAGGTGGAGCTCTTCTGCAACTCTACTGTATACTTACCATCTTCTACAAATTTCAGTGCACTAACAAAGAACACATTTTGCAAG
This sequence comes from Ancistrus triradiatus, assembly GCA_025084515.1. NCBI lineage: Eukaryota > Metazoa > Chordata > Actinopteri > Siluriformes > Loricariidae > Ancistrus > Ancistrus triradiatus. The sequence goes on along the minus strand of JAJAGP010000698.1, from coordinate 285,844 downwards.
TCTTAGTTACATTTAGTTATGTAACAGATGTTCTTGTATTATACTGATAAGATTTGGACAGTAAAGCCACCACAGTCCCCCACTGTCTTATAGATTACTGTGAGGCCAAATGTGGGTTAAATTCACCCAAAAGCAACTTACAAATAATATTTTGTGCCCAACTACAAGTGATCTAACAGATTTTTAGGAGTTCTGGTCACATGATTGTATAAGTACTGTATGTATGTAAATGTATGTAAATGTAAAGTATGTAAATATCAACAATACTAAACAGTGTGCAGTTTTGTCTGTTTAAATTTTACAGACAGAAATTCTTCCAAAATGCATGTATATCCCTCCTTCCCTCAGACAGCTCCCTAATAAGACTCTGTGTTGTGAATTGGTGGAATGAATGGGACCAGGTTGCACAAAACTGTGGGACATGTGGTGCTGGTGGCTTTGATTTGCATACTTCTTCTCTTTAGTTGGATAAATTCTGGTCCATATTGACATGGTAGCATCATGCAATTGCTGCAGATCTATCGGCTGCACATCCATGATGTGACTCTCCTGTTCCACCACATGCCAACTAAAAATAGAGAAAGACTTGTTAAAAATGAGCTGTCCTAGAGTCTATAAGTAAGTAAGTTTATTGGAGACGTGTTTTGTGATGGACGTGGAGATCCTGATTGGACTGTTGACGATGTCCAATATTTTACTAAATCATTACCAAACTTATATGATGGGAAATCTAAGACTAACCATAAAAGGGAAAAGACCAGTCCTGATAAAGTTAAAGGCATCCTCAAAGCTAGACACAAACACAATCCTGAAAACCTGACCTGTTGGTCCCATTGCCCACTTCCCTGTAATGAATCAAAGAGCTTAGTAATAAACATGTCTTACAGCAATGTTGTCACGCTACCCGGCCGCGCCTGCCGTATCTGCCGTCCCCCGGACCAATCAGGGGACCTCACGGCGATCGCACTGATCGCCTCCAGCTGTGAGGTCCCCTACTTAAACATGGACGGTTGAGACGGTAGACGCGGATCATTGACGTCATCGCCGCGTCCCAAACGCTCGTCGTCACCGCTCCCAGACGCTTCTCGTCCGTCCTCGCGTCCCTACCGCTCTCCTAACGCGCCTCCTAGGTTTGTTTACTTTCCATGCTTCATTTCCTTTGTGAAACCCCCAAATAAAATCATGTTTTGTTCAGTTAAACCTGCGTTTGTCTCCTCCCCTCGCCCTCACCCGTTACAGAATGATCCGCCTGTAATGGAGACGGCAGGTTCACCTGACGTTTTGTTTTCCCTCGGCCGTTTCTACGGCGATCCTGCCTCCTGCTGGCCATTTGTGGTGCAGTGCAGGTCGTTCTTTGATGTTTTCCCTTTTGACTCGGAGTTTGAGAAGGTTTCCTTTTTGTTTCTCCACCTGGGAGGTGAAGCCCTGGTTTGGGCCACCCACTTGTGGCCGGTGCTCCGGACGGGCACCGTAGACCTATTCCTGGAGGAGCTGGAGTTCGCTTTTGGCTCCTCCTGGGAAGCCCCGGGCATCGACGCTGTGGGTTCCAGCCCTGCAGAACCCTTTCGCCCTGTCCGCTCTGCACTGGTTGGTAAGGTGCTGGATCCCCAGCTTACCACCAGCCGGACCGCCCTAACCAGGCATCAAAGCGATCTACCTGCCGACAATTACATTCTTAGTCGCTCTTGTTTTTGCCCGATCTTTTGTCCCTCGTGTGTTTCGCTGGTCTTGCAAGTTTTTTACATTCTTTTTTTCTTTAACAGTTGGTAAGTCACTGATACTGTACTCTTTTGCTCCCCCCCCTCCCACCTGCGCAGGCCACAGTGTCGCTCTCCGTCTCTTTCGTCGCCCATGTGATGTGCCGAGCCCAGAGACCAAGAGAACCCCTGTCAGCTGTCAGAGACTACGGAAGCTCTTCGCCCTTCTCTCCCCTAAATACCCCCCCACAGTCCCTGAGACCTCTGCTGGCTTCCTCATAACGTATGAACATCCTTCGCATCCAGCGCCACCTCCTAGCAGTGGTGTCCACGAAGGCTTCGTGGGGTCTCGACCCGTCGTACTCCCTATCAGCCGAGAGACCTAAGGAGACGCGTCACAGCGTGTGTGGTCAGTGAGCCAAAACGAGAAGAAGGACCTCAAGTAACAGATAGTCCTGCATTTGTGATTCCAATCGCTCTAAACACGCCTCCGAACCCCTAGTCTGGCGTTCGTGATTACAATCGCTATAAACACGCCTCAGAAACCCTAGATTCTGGCGTTCGTGATTCCCAATCGCTCTAAACACGCCTCAGAACCCTAGTTCCTGGGCGTTTCGTGATTTCCAATCACTCTAATCTCGCTTCCAGAACCCTAGTTCTTGATGTTCGTATCCCTAATCGTTTCTAACCTCGCTGCAGAACCCCTAGTTCTGATAGTGGTAGCCGCTCAGTCATCTTGCGTGCCTCGACACTACACCCCGCATGCGTTCTGTTTGGGACACGGTCGGTCACATCACTCCCCCCGCTCGTGCCCACTCCCCGCGTCCAGGACGTCTGCAGTCCCGGTCGGGCGGCCCCCAGGGTGTCTGCAGTTCCGGTGGCTGCTCCAGGGTTGTCTTCTGCAGTTCCGGTGGCTGCCTCCAGGGTGTCTGCAGTTCGGTGGGTGCCCCCAGGACGCCCGCAGTTCCTGTGGCTGCTCCGGGTGGTTCTGCAGTTCCGGGCGTGGCTGCCCCAGGGGCACCAGAAGCCTTTCTAAAGGCTCCAGCCTCATCAGAAGCCCTTCTAAAGGCTCCAGCCTCATCAGAAGCCTTTCAAAGGCTCCATCCTCCTCAGAAAGCCTTTCCAAAGGCTCCATCCATCTCCTCAGAAGAGCCTTTCAAAGGCCCGAGTCTCGTCAGAAAGCCTTCCAAAGGCCCGAGTCTCGTCAGAAAGCCTTCCCAAAGCCCGAGTCTCGTCAGAAGGACTTCCAAAGGCTCCATCCTCGTCAGAAGCCTTTCCAAAGGCTCCATCCTCGTCAGACGCTTTCCAAAAGGCCTCCATCCTCACCCAGAAGCCCTTTCTAAAGGCTCCAATCCTCACCAGAAGCCTTTTCTAACGGCTCCATCCTCCTCAGAAGCCCTTCTAAGGGCTCACATCCTCATCAGAAGCCTTCCCAAAAGGCCCCATTCCTCACCAGAAGCCTTTCTTAAAGGCTCCATCCTCACCAGAAGCTTCTTAAAGGCTCCATCCTCATCAGGGAAGCCTTCCCAAAGGCCCGAGTCTCGTCTAAAGCCTTCCCAAGGCGTCCGAGTCTCGTCAGAAGCCTTCTAAAGGCTCCATCCTCATCAGAAGCCTTTCTAAAGGCTCCATCCTCATCAGAAAGCCTTCCCAAAGGCCAGGTCTCGTCAGAAGCCTTCCCAAAGGCCCGAGTCTCGTCAAGAAGCCTTTCTAAAGGCTCCATCCTCATCAGAAGCCTTCCCAAAGGGCTCCATCCTCAACCAGAAGCCTTTCTAAACGGGGCTCATCCTTACCAGAAGCCTTTCTAAAGGCTCCATCCTCACACCGAAGCCTTTCTAAAGGCTCCATCCTCCACCAGAAAGCCTCCCCAAAGGCTCCATCCTCTCACCAGAAGCCTTCTAAAGGCTCCATCCTCACCAGAAGCCTTTCTAAAGGCTCATCCTCATCAGAAAGCCTTCCCAAAAAGGCCGACTCTCCATCAGGAAGCCTTCCCAAAGGCCCGAGTCTCGTCAGAAGCCTTTCTAAGAGCTCCCATTCCTCATCAGGAAGCCTTCCAAAGGCTCCATCCTCACCAGAAGCCTTTCTAAAGGCTCCTCATTCATCACCAGAAGCCTTTTAAAAGGCTCCATCCTCATCAGAAGCCTTCCCAAAGGCCCGAGTCTTAGTCAGAGGCCTCCCAAAGGCCACCTCCCGCTCCCGGAGACCCCGTCTGAGCAGGTCTCCCCCCGGAGACCCCGTATGAGCAAGTCTCCTCCACGGAGACCCGTCTGAGGCCCTTAATAACGGCCGCAATCCCCCTCCAGGGGAACCCTTTCGGAGACTGTCTCCTCCATGGAGACCAAGTGAGTCGCCTCCTGCTCTCAACGTCGCCACGGCGCCCCTGCTGTTCAAGCGTCGACACTTCGCCCATGCTGTCCAGCATCACGTCGTCGCCTCTGCTCTCCAGCATTCCCGTCGTCGCCTTTGCCCTCAAGGCATCACGTACGTCCACGACTTCTGCTGGCAGCTCACGTCGTCCACGACTCTGCTCGGCAGCCTCCCGTCGTCCAGGACTTCTGCTCTGCAGGCCTCAAGTCGTCTCCACGACTTCGCTCGGCAGCCTCACGTCGTCCACGACTCTGCTCGGCAGCCTCACGTCGTCCACGACTCTGCTCGGCAGCCTCACGTCGTCCACGACTCTGCTCGGCAGCCTCACGTCGTCCACGACTCTGCTCGGCAGCCTCACGTCGTCCACGACTCTGCTCGGCAGCCTCACGTCGTCCACGACTCGAATTTTTATGACATCTTAATAATTTCATTCTGTTACCGGTGGATTAGATTTTCACCGCTAATCGTTATTTAGTAACTTTACAGATATACAGGTGTGTGTTTGCAGTAATTAGCCTTTAGCTAATTACCAGAGTTGCATCTTTTTGGCTTCACCTTTTGCAGTAGTGTGTTTTTTATAACTTTTTACAGCCTTTTCCCACCTTTTTTCTGAGACTCAATTTTTTGTGACGTTTTCTATTAACTTTCCATCGACCCTTTAATCAAGAATTGCATTGGACCATCGGCTGCTGCTTATCATTGGCTGAACCATCTCTACAGTCGGCATATACAACACCATTCGAACCTAAGTACCTTTAATTTATTTTTTAATTAATTGTAATAACATGGCTTCTGCTGTGCTTGTTCCCTGTGCCGAGTGTGGCATGTTTAGCTATTCTTCCTCTGTCATTAGTTTAAATTTTATTTGTGATAGGTGTAGGCTTGTAGCTAGTCTGACGGAGAAGATCGTAGTTTTAGAGGTGAGCATCCAGACATTAGAGAAGGCTAGTTTAGCTTCTAGCTTAGCAGATCTGGATGGCAAAGGTGTGGTTAGTGCCCCTGCCCCGGCAGAGCCCTCGCAGCAGGGCAAGTGGGTGACGGTTTGGTGAGGTAGTCGTAAGGTTGCCCACGAGAGCATCACTCTTTACCTGTTCACGTGTCTAACAGGTTTGCCCTCCTCAGTGATGCACCCACTGAGCAGCCTGTTGAAAGAGCTCTGGTTATAGGTGACTCTATTTTATGACATGTAGCTATCCCTTTAGGGACACCAGCAGCTAAAGTTACTTGTATCCCGGGAGCCAGAGTGCTGGACATTGTAGCGAGTCTTAGTGAGCTCGAGAACCGCAGATTCTCTAGGATAGTTATTCATGTAGGGGCTAATGATATACGCCTTCGTCAGTCAGAGGTTACTAAGGCTAATTTTGTAGAGGTGGTTACAGTGGCAAAGGCGATGACTGATGCAGTAGTGTGCTCTGACCCCATCCCAATGAGCCAAGGTGACCAAATTATCTCCTAATAACTACGTCCAATCCCAAATTGAGCAAGCCTAGGGCGACAGTGGCAAGGAAAAACTCCCTAGTTCTAGGAAGAAACCTTGGGAGGACCAAGACTCAAAAAGGGACCCAACCTCCTAGGGTGGCGTAGATGATAAATCTAAGAGCGAACTAAAGTCATGGAGTCAAAGTTCGAATAGAATGTGAAGTATGCACATCGACATTAAGTGGCCGGGGTATGATGATAAATCTAAGAGCGAAACTACAGTCATGGAGTCAAAGTTCAATAAGAATGTGAAGGAGTAGCACATCGACATTAAGTGGCCGGGGTATGATGATAAATCTAAAGAGCGAACTAAAAGTCATGGAGTCATGGTCGAATTCGAATAAAATGTGAATTAAGCACAGTGGAGCTCCCATCAGATGAACATCATGTGTGGGCCGGAACTGCCGGAAACAAGCTCGGAGAGAGAAAACAGAAAATGTAATTAGTTATTTGATTAAGAAGCACAGTGTTAGCCCCTTAACAATCAGTTGATGCCATGTCAATCACTGATGCCAAGTTGTAGCATGAGACCCAGCAGCATTAGCTATAGCATAGCAGCATAGCTAGAAAGCTAGAAAGAGGAGAAACTGGTAGGAAACACAGCCAAGAGGGATCAATCACATGAGACATTGGCAACCCCACGAGCGGCAGAAAAGACAGCAACCCAACCCACGTCTCTCTGATCACCATAAGACTCTTTGGACTATGAACCCCCAGCTCTGCCCTTATTCTAAGGCAGGGGATGCATGAGTCAAAGATCACGAGGACCCAGCCTAGTTCAGCCAGACCGCCCCACTCGACACTCCGGCAAGGCGGACAAGGCAGGCAGGCCCAGAACATTGACTCCAGGACTCGGCGCCCAAAAATGGCTTGCATTAAGGAAAACCACACATTTCCTGATTGATTCTGGGGAACGAATAGGAATAAGCCATTTGGCTGGTGATTCTAATTCTCATGTTTGTGGACCAGGTAACCACCCTAGTAAAGTTATTATATCACATCCTGTTCCTACGTTTTTAACTCCTTATGGAAATGTGGGATGAATTAGTCCAGTCTGTAACATCAGTCTCATTCTGCCCAAAGGAAAGTAGTAGTGATATGCTTATACACTGCTCAAAAAAATAAAGGGAACTCATCCTAGATCTGAATGAATGAAATATTCTCATTGAATACTTTGTTCTGTGCAAAGTTTGAATGTGCTGACAACAAAATCACATAAAAATCATCAATGGAAATGAAATGTTATTAACCCATGGAAGGCCTGGATTTGGAGTCACCACACCAAAATGAAAGTGGAAAAACACACTACACTACAACACACTACAGGCTGACCAACTTTTGTTGAGTAATGTCCTTAAAAAACAAGTTCAAAAACAAGGCTCAGTATTGTGTGTGGCCTCCAAGTCCCTGTATGACCTCACTACAACACTGGGCATGCTCCTGATGAGGAGGTGGGTGGATGGTCTAATGAGGATCTTCTTCTCCCAGACCTGGACTAAAGCCATCCGCAAACTCCTGGACAGTCTGTGGTGTGCATGCAACGTGACGTTGGTGGATGGAGCGAGACATGATGTCCCAGATGTGCTCGATCGGATTCAGGTCTGGGGGGAACGGGTGGGCCGTCCATAGCTGTCAATGCCTTCATCTTGCAGGAACTTGCTGACACAAACTCCAGGCCCAATGAGGTCTAGCATTGTCCTGCATTAGGAGGAAACCCAGGGCCCAAACCACACACCAGCATATGGTCTCACAAGGGGTCTGAGGATCTCATCTCGGTACCTAATGGCAGTTCAGGCTTACCTCTGGCGAGCACATGGAGGGCTGTGCGGCCCTCCAAAGAAAAGGTCACCCCACACCATGTCTTATTTCATATAAAACTGGAAACAGCACAAACATGATTTTAATTCCTTTTTTGATCACATGAAAGCTGACCCACTGCCCAACTGGTCATGCTGAAGGATGTTGCAGGCAGCAGATCGCTCTCCACAGCGTCTCAAGACTCATTTGTCACCATGTGTCAGTGCGAGCCTGCTTTCATTGTGAAGATCAACAGGAGCGCCAGTGGCGAAATTTGCCAATCCAGGTGTTCTCTGGCAATGCCCAAGCATCCTGCATGGTGTTGGGCTGTGAGCACAACCCCCATATCTGTGGACGTCGGGCCCTCATACCATCCTCATGGAGTCGGTTTCCCTAAACCGTTTGTGCAGACACATGCACATTTGTGGCCTGCTGGAGTCATTTTGCAGGGCCTCTGGCAGTGTGTCTCCTCCTGTTCCTCCTTGCACAAAGGCGGAGGGGAGGGTAGCGGTCCTGCTGCTGGGTTGTTGCCCTGCTACGGCCTCCTCCATGTCTCCTGGTGTACTGGCCTGTCTCCTGGTAGTGCCTCCAGCCTCTGGACACTACGCTGACAGACGCAGCAAACCTTCTTGCCACAGCTCGCATTGATGTGCCATCATGGATGAGCTGCACTACCTGAGCCACTTGTGTGGGTTGTAGAGTCCGTCTTATGCTACCACGAGTGTGAAAGCACCACCAAAATTCAAAATTGATCAAAACATCAGCCAGAAAGCATAGGTACTGAGAAGTGGTCTGTGGTCCACACCTGCAGAAACCACTCCTTTATTGAGTGTGTCTTGCTCATTGCCAATAATTTCCACCTGTTGTCTATTGCATTTGCACAACAGCATGTGAAATTGATTGTCAATCAGTGTTGCTTCCTAAGTGGACAGTTTGATTTCACAGAAGTTTGCTTTACTTAGAGTTATATTATGTTGTTTAAGTGTTCCCTTTTTTTTTGAGCAGTGTACATTAACGCTCATACTTCTAGCTTATACTGATTATGCTTATGTTTGTAACCCTTAACCCTTGTAACGTTGTTATTTACTTTGCTGCCAATCTCCTCCCCTAGTTTGGTCATTTAAACTCAATCTATTGGACTTTCATTTTTATTCTCTTTCCACAGCTTTCTCAGTCTTCTCTTTAGCATTCAGTGTTTTATTTCTTTTTTTATAGCTTTCAGATAATCAGTGCCATAGAGCTACCCTTCTACAAAAGGAGCAGCAGTGAACAACTTCATTGTTCACTCTTTTACAAACTGCCTTACAGGTATAAGAAGTTGAAGCTAATTAACCCAGAAGGCATTCTGGGAAAAATAGCCTCAACAAGCATGCTGACCAGTTTGCTCTACAGCTTTCTGCTGGGGCTTCTGGTCAGATGTGGCAGTGCAGAACTGATTTGAAAAATATACTTAGGACTCTTCATTGGAAAGAGTTCAGCACCAAACACATCAAGTGTACTGAGTCACAATATAATGATGATAATTCTTATTTGTGTTTTTATTTCCACTGTGTATGTTTCCAATCACTTAATCAGTAATTTGGGAATGAAGCAGCTACTCTCATGTAGTTGTTGATAGAATAAAATTTCATGAATAAAATAATAAAATAGAATAAAATGACTGAATATTATGATCAGCCCTAAGGTGAAATGGTGTCTCATTAAAATCAAATGCCATTATGAATAGCCCCTTTTCTATAAATCCACTACGTTACATGGAAAAGGAATGCATCCTGTAACACCATACATGTTTGTTCTACACGGGATTTCATCCATTTACCAAATAGTATGTAGTTGTTTTTAAAAATCTTTTTAAACACATATTACTTTTTCTGAGTTTTCTGATGATTTATATAACTTATGTGTTTATATTAGAGTCTGGAAAAGAAAATGTCAAGAAATGGCTGGAAACTCAGAGGTTTAAAAACTGCAACCTGAAATGCTTCAAAGAACATTTATTTATTTTCTTAATTAATAGGATACGTACAATGTGATTGTTTATTGTGTAGTCCATAGTGTAATTGTTGCTGCAAATGGTTATAATGACAAACAAAGCAGTAGTTGTATGACAGTGTCTCATCTTTTTGATATTTTGCATTATTAAAGTGGAGTGCAGACTGCATAGTCAATCTCCGAAAGCATCCCAAAACAAAATGTTCAGATCTTGCATGACTGCATTGCAAAAAAAGATTAAAGCGAATCTAGAGAGAAATTATGCTCTGAATTATTTTTAGATTCCTCATATGAATATAATTTTATCCACCCATTGTATGTAATGCCTATATAGCTTATATAATTCTTTAAAACATATTTGAAAATCATATTAAACAAACAAACAAAAAAAAAAAACACGGTACATAACCTTTTCAGCAAGCTGACAGAAATGTTCAAAGTGCTATTCTAGATCATTTATGCCACTTTGATGTGGGTGGATCTTTTTGTTTTTTCAACAACATAAGAAATGTAGTTCGAATATCTCGTGATTTCATTCCATATATAACCGGATTTACAACTGGTAGGGCTGTGAAGATTAACAGGCCATTAATTTTTTGTGCATTGAGTGGTACATTTTCAAAGCGGTATGAGATAATGGTAAAGCCCATAATTATTTCAAACAAAGTCAGTGAAATCAGCTGTGCCATGCAGGTGTTTATGGCCTTACTCCTAGTATCTGCTTGTGTGCGGAAAATGCAGGCTCTGAGAATTAGTGCATAGGACAACAACTGAATAGCCAAACTCAGACCCTGGATGAATCCAGTTATAAATAATCCATAGATATTGTTAACAGTTAAATCGTCTCCACATGACAGTCGAAGCAAACTTGTGTTGTTACAATAGACATTAAAAATGAATGTTTTGCACTTTGTGATCCTGGCTTGAAGTGCAAATAACACAACAATCAAAGCAGCATCAAAACCCCAGGCCAGAGCTACCATACCACAAACTGTGTAAGGAGTCATTATAGAGTTGTATCTGAGGGGTTTACATATTGCTATGTAGCGATCAACTGACATGGCAGCCAAGATAAACAGCACAGCACCTCCATACAAATGAAGCAAAAATGCCTGCAGGACACATGTTGGGTAATAAACAGTGTTTGTCTGTGTTACAATGTCTATGAGCACTCTGGGAAGAGCACAAGTTATTCCTATTAAGTCTGCCAGAGGGAGGCTGAACATAATATAAAACATCGGCTTGTGAAGTCTTGGCTGTGTCACAATCAGAGCTAGAATTGTCACATTAGATACCACTGAAAACAAATAAATCAGAGTTCCAGTGATGAAAATAGGATACACAGCTTCTGGAGGAACATCAAACCTGGCAATCTGAAGAGTAAAGCTAAAAGTGTTATTTAACAATTGTGACCCCATTCAGAACCTGTGGAAGAAATAAATAAAACAGAAGAGTTCATGATTTGTATGACAATTAATATAAAAATGTAACATAAAATAATAATGTACAATATTCCTTAAATGACTGAACCCATTTTCACTTACCTTTGAAGTTATCCTCTGTACTAAATGTTCTGGAATACTGAATAGTGTGGTTCTACATATCTAATTTATCCACAGTTTGTTATCTCAAGAGTCCGGGTACGTGACACGTCACCAAATATGGATGAATGTTACCAAAGGTGGGGCTTTGGTGGAACTCTACTGTATACTTAGAATATTCTACAAGATTTGGTCCATTAATAAAGAACATATTTTGCGAGTCTTATTTACATTTACTTATTTAGCAGATGCTCTTATCTGATACTGATAAAAATAATCCTGCAATCCAACCAAATGGGGCGTAGCTGAAGGACCCAAATAGGAGCAGATTGGCAGAGGTGGGATTTGGACAATAAAGCTACCAAAGTCCCCCACAGTCTTATGGATTAATGTGAGGCCCTAGTGGGTTAAATTCATCCAAAGACAAATAAGATTTTTTCACCCAAAGATAACTACAACAACTACAAATTACCTCAAGGTTATCTAGGAGTTCTGATCACATGGTTATATAACTACTGCATGAGGAGGGAATGCTTTTTGTGTATTCTAAAACTGAAGCAATGATAACATTCTCCTTCAAGGTTTGGAAGGCAGTTTACCATTCACTGGTACATTATAAATGCACTGCAACCTCGCCAGTTAATTTAGCTCCTTTTTCCTTCTTGAGTCTTTGACTGTAAGATGGTAGAGAGGAGCTGCTATGAAGTAATATCCATTTATAAACCAGTTTGTTGGCTGCAATAGTATTCATTTTAGTATATATATATATATATATATATATATATAATTGTTTAGTAAAGGCTTAACACAAAAATGGTGAAAACCCCTAATTTTTTAATCAGGAAAAAGTCCACTTCCTGGCCCACCCTCTGCTGTAAAGCATTTAGAGCCTATGGTATTGGTAATGACACACTGACCCCACAACCGCAGACTGTTTTGCTGAATTTCCTGTGTCAGCTCTGCTTTAAGAATTCATATGTACACAATTTGTACTAAAACACAGCATATGAATGACTTCTACTAAAACGCAGTGTGTGCATAACTTCAATGGCAAAAATAAAAAGCTCATGAGGGGATAGTACACGCAATAAAGGTAGTGAAAGGACAATTTTATTTGTGCATTAAAATTGAGGTGTGTTTCCCTGCAAGCAACATAAATGTGCCTTGTGTATCAGCACTGCATTATAAGAAAATGCTGACACAAACAGAAGCCTATGAATCAGCATGTCTGGATTTGGAAATATTTAATTATTAGTTTATATATATTACAATGTATACACAATATATGTAAGTTACAAATGCAGTATTAAAAATTGAAAACAAAACAGATCCAGAAAAAAATAATCCATACCTGAATATACCAGAGGATTACTTCAGAAAACTTCAAGACATTGTTACGGTACGCCAAGATGCTGAGGGCTGGCGAACCGTTAAAAAATAAAATCATCAACAAATATTTCTTTTTAAATAATATATTATTTTATTGAGAGTTAGGACCCAAGTGCAGTTAGCTCCAGATGGAATTAGTGAACCAAAATAAATGACGATATATGATAAGCAATAATAAATAATAACCAAGCCTGCAGTTAGTGCAGGACCTGGGAATCGAACCCCCGAAGCCTAGTGTCAGAGACGAGTGAAATCAAGGCTTGCCACGGTGTCAGACACTAGGACCCGGTAGGAAGAGCAGGTAAGCAGAACGGCAGACAAAAGAAACACCTACAGCGTACTCAGAATAAGGTTTATACCGTCTAGAAATGATGACGGACACCAGCGGAAATTAGAGGCGCAACCAAAACGAACGTTTTAACACGGATATCTATAAGATTAAGGCGCGCGCGCGAATAGCGGTCTGCGCATGCATAGATGCGATCCGAGTGCTTCTAGCCCGAGCTCTGTTTGCTGAAGCTCGGCTGCGCCGGAGAAAGCTGAAGCACACTGGGGGTGCACGTGTGCAGTGCGACAACAGCGCGTTCAGAGTTACAGCGAGTGACTCTGAATTGAATCACTCACGCGGAGATATCGGCAGAGGAAACTCACGGCCCTCCCGATTCCAAGGGAGCATGAGGCTGATGCGGGTCCCCAGCAGGCACGTACCATGGATACTCCTGGCTGATTGCTCACTGGAGTGTGGCCGGGGAGATGCACACAAGCGCAGAAGAGCGGCCAGGCCGCGATCGCTGGAGCTGCACGGAACAGGGCGCTTCCGGACGGCCTAATGCCACTCCAGAGCGTGGAAAAAGGCTTTCCCTTGCCTATCTAAACACCCTGGCAGTTAGCTCAAGCGTTTCCGCTTTACTCGTGCCCCCCCTTTGCGGGGAAACTCGTACCATCGTCCCTGGAGAGAAAGGACGAAACATACGAGCAGCAAGAAAGCGATCAAAAGCAATCAATCATAGCGAAAGGCGAACAGTAAGCAAGCAATAGGCGAGGATGCGGCACCTGTCAGAGGCAAAGCGTGCTCTTAAATAGCACTACTGACAGGTGCAATCACTTCCCAACGCAATCACATTGCCAATCAGTAATGCCAACGTGAATGCACTGGTATATGGGGATTTCACATGATAACTGAGCCAACAGTGGCCTCTACTGTCAGCTCAGGGGAATCCCCAGAAAAGTGGGGAGAGCATACACTGCTGAGAAGGACCAACACTGGCCGCTAACGGCCAAAGTGTAGGCTCTAACAGACATTCTCCCCAAAACTGTTCAAGATGTGCTTAGTGCCAAGGAAGGTCACACAAAATACTGACTTTTGCATGTAGAAGCCATTTTGTTCTGATTTTTAAATTTAATAAAATAAAGAGACATAAGAGAAATAATTATATTGTCATTAGCTAAGACATTTGCGATGGATTTACATAAGAATAGCCAACTAATGGCCCCTGATGCTTTGGAAAGAAGAGTGGCCATGTCCTCACGACCTAAAAAAGTCAGCCATTCCAGTGTTAAAGATGCTAGAAGTTAAAATGGAGTCCCATTAATGGAGTTCAGCAGTCATGTTGAATGTAGGTGTGGTAGTGCTGGCTATGCAGTAAATACCTTGAAACAGATGCCTTAGCAACAATCATATGACTTATAAACAAATAGCATTATCAGTAATTCATTTATAAAAGAATGCGTTGCATGATCATATAAATGTTCCGATGATGCTCTCATATTCCACATACTTCATGATGATCCAAAGGTGTAAGTCGAGCTTCCTCAACAACCTTGACAATAATCAGATTTAAACATCATTCTATCTTTATGCAAAGCAAATCATTACCTCCTCCAACCCACAAAGCACTGGAAGATTTCCTTCTTGAGTCCAGAGTATCAAAACAAAACTCTCATGCCTTGTACGAGGAAAACAAGGAAAACAGCGGGACTGGAGCTAAATAGTGAATGTATAATATGATATTCACATAGAACAAGGAATGATCAGTGAACATATTGTACATTTGTAAGGCATCATGGACTAACATAGATCAGCTTACACTCAGTGAGGCTATTCACTAGCCAGCATATTTACTCGACATGGGGGTTATACCTTAAGGTTCATTTTTCGAATAAAAAAAAAAGAAAAAAGAAAAGAAAAAAAAACCTTTTTGAACAAGTTCACAGGATTTCAAAATTGTATATCAACTTAGTGGATTTTTTGTGGATACAATATTTTGTTTGTGCTTCAATAACATAAAAAAAGCATTTCGAATATCTCGTGTTTTCATCCCATATAAAACTGGATTTACAATGGGAAGGATTGTGAACATCAGCAGGCCACATACTTTTTGTGCATTGGGTGGTATATTGTCAATTCGTAATGAGAGAACAGTAAAGGCAGTAATTACTTCATACAAAGTAAATGAAATCAGCTGTGCCATGCAGGTGTTTATGGCCTTACTTCTAGCATCTGCCTGTGTGCGGAAAATGCAGGCTCTGAGAATTAGTGCATAGGACAATAGCTGAATAGCCAAACTCAAACCCTGCATAAATCCAGTTATAAATAATCCATAGATATTGTTAATAGTTATATCGTCTCCACATGACAGTCGAAGCAAACCTACATTATTACAACTCATATGAGGAATAAATGATTTGCACTTTGCGATTCTTGCTTGAAGTGCAAATAACCCAACGATCAAAGCAGCATCAAAACCCCAGGCCAGAGCTATGAGACCACAAACTGTGTAAGGAGTCATTATAGAGTTATATCTGAGCGGTTTACATATTGCTATGTAGCGATCAACCGCCATGGCAGCCAGGATAAACAGCACAGCACCTGCATAAAAATGCAGCAAAAATGCCTGCAGAACACATGTTGGGTAATAAACAGTGTTTGTCTGTGCTACTATGTCTATAAGAACTCTAGGAAGAGCACACGTTATTCCTATTAAGTCTGCCAGAGGGAGGCTGAACATAATATAAAACATCGGCTTGTGAAGTCTTGGCTGAGTCACAATCAGAGCTAGAATTGTCACATTACACACCACTGAAAACAAATAAATCAGAGTTCCAGTGATGAAAATAGGATACACAGCTTCTGGGGAAACATCAAATTTTGCAATCTGAAGATTAAAGCTAAAAGTGTTATTTAACAATTGTGACCCCATTCAGAACCTGTGGAAGAAATAAACAGAACAGAAGAGTTCATGATTTGTCAGCACAGAAGTGTTGAATTAAATTATTTTATGTAGTCTCTGATTGTTAATACTGATTGTATTTTCACTTACCTTTATCCTGGTAAAAATTAATCTTGTCTGTACTAAATGTTCCAGAATCTTGAATCGTGCAACTCTACAGGTCTTATTTATCTACAGTTTTTTTTTTTCTTTTTATCTCAAGAGTCCATGTATGTGACACGTCACAAGACAATTTTCTTTAACCCCTGGATGAAAGCTATCAAAAGTGGAGCTTTTTTGTAACTCTATTCATGCATTTAAATCTTGTAGAAGACACTAAGTATAGTAAAGATTTTGCAAGTATTATTTCACATTTAGTCCTTTAGCAGATGCCCTGACACTGATATAATCATAGAATCCAAACTAATTCGGCCATGCTCAAGCGCTCAAAAATATAGTATGTACTCAATTTGTCCACCCCCTTCTATAGCTGCAACTGTTTCTGTTGCATGGTAAAATGCAGGGGAGGGTTGTTGTCCATGTACTGATTTTTAGTGCATTAAATTTGGTTAATATGAAATACGAATGTACAATGTAAAGAGTTTCTTACTACAATCATAAGCCTCGTATAAGTTTGTCAGGGATGAGTGGAAACATGGATAAATGCAAGAAAATCACCAGTCTTTAAACTTTTGTGTATTATCCTTTGAAATGTCCTCTCCATCTTATTATGCATTATATTACTTAATTGTGTGACTTACTTTAGAATTGCATACTGCTGTGCATTGACAATATCCTAAAAATTCCCTCTTCCAGGGCACCACACAAACTGTGAGCACAGGGTTCTTAAAGACATCTAGAGAATTTTATAAGGAGGATCAGCTTCCTGTTTTATACTTTAAACCCACAAGAATAGTTGAACATACTGAAAAGCTGAAAGTGTTTATTATGTGGTCTAAATCTAAGCCAGCCAAAGAGCTCCAACAGGTGGCTGGATGCATTACCAGCATAGTCAGGGTGGTCGAAGACAGTCCTGAACTTGCTGAGGTCCTTTCCCAGGACTGATATCAGATTGGGTGCCCTCAGCCCTTGGTATGGCTCTGGGTAAGGCTAAACCCAAACTGACCAGCACTTCCTAGCATCTTCCTTGCCAATGTGAGGCAAACTACATATCTGGACCCTCACAGAGTGCAGGCTCATGGAATGCAATCTCATGATTTTTTTTCGGAAACATGGCTAAACAATGGGGTTACAAACAGCGTTGTGGAACTGAAAGGGCATGCTATCTTCAGTGATGATAGATTAGCAACAGCTTCGGGAGAGCCGTTTTGGCGGTGTTTGCATTTATGTAAACAAAACACGGTGCACTGACTCATCAAACATGTGAGGCCTACAACGAGGGTAGCTAAGATCTGGCCGGAATGTGCTGACTCATCTCTTCAGTACCAATTCCAGCACACAGACTGGAGCCAGTTCTCTGCCCAAGTGAATGCAAGGAAGGCAGCTGGACCTGATGGAGTACCTGGACTTGTGCTCAAAGCCTGTGCTAAACAGCTTGCCGGGGTCTTCACAGACATTTACAGCCTGTCACTGGGCCAGGCAGTTGTTCCAACAAGCTTCAAAACAGCAACCATTGTGCTAGTGCCAAGCATTCAACTGAGTGAATTGAGTGCTAAATGACTTCTGCCATTTCGCCCTCATTCCCAAGATAGACTAGTTTGTTCCCATTTTGAATCCTACTTGCCTAACACGTTGACCCAGAACCAGTTTGAATATTGCCCTAACAGATCAACAGAGGATGCCATTTCTGCACTCCACACCGCATTGACCCACTTGGCCTGCAATAACTTTCATGTTAGAATGCTGTTCATTGACTTTACTTCTGCATATTACATGGTGAACCCCTCCAAAATGATCTCCAAACTCAACCAGCTTGGTTTCAGCACATCACTAAATGGATCTTGGACTTCTTAACAATTAGACCCCAGTCAGTAAGGGTTAACATCCTATCCTCTTCTTCTATCACCCTGAACACTGGAGTACCACAAAGTTGGTTGCAGAATCCTCTTTTCTACTCCCTGTTCACCTACTAATGCGTTCCTGTCTATACTTCCAACAATATTATGAAATTCATGGATGACAGGCCTACAGGCCTGAGACGGCCTACAGGAATGAGATACAGCACCTGGCCACATTGTGCAAGGACAAGATCTTGGAGCTGAACACTCAGAAAACCAAATAGATCATTTTGGACTTTTGAAGAACTGAGAGTAAGGGCCACTCCCCTATCTACATCAATGGTGATGCGGTAGAGGGTGTGACTGGCTTCAAATTCCTTAGTGTCTATATCTACGATGATCTCTCCTGGTCCCTGAACACATCATTCCTGGTCAGGAAGGCAAAAAAGCACCTCTACTTTTTACCAAGGCTCAAGAAAGCCCACTTATGTCCTGCAATACTTGTGGACTTTTATTGCTGTACCATAATGAGCATTCTCAGCTACTGCATCTCTGTGTGGTACAGCAACTGCTCCGTAGCTAACTACAAAGTGCTCCAGATGGTGGTGAAAACTACCCAATGCATCACCGGCACCCAGTTACCCTCCATTCAGAACCTTTACAATAAATGTTGCCTGGGCAAGACGAGAAACTTCACCAAGGACGTGTCTCATCCCAACCATGGACTTCTCACCTTCCTCCCATCTGGTAGGCATTACAGGAGCCTACACTCCCATACCAATGGGCTGAGGAAGAGCTTATTCCCCGAAGCTGTAACACTTCTGAATTCACAACATTAATCTGGTTTTTATTCAGACATTTTCACTATACCACACTTGGTCAGCCACTGATTGTGCAAGTTCTCCTACTTAGAAAGATGAGAGAGGTCTGTAATTTTCATCATATGAACACTTCAACTATGAGAGACAAAATGAACAAAAAAAATCCAGGAAATCACATTGTAGAATTTTGTAAGAATTTAATTGCAAATCACGGTGGAAAATAAGTATTTGGTCACCCACAAACAAGCAAAATTTCTGGCTCTCACAGCCCTGTAACTTCTTCTTTAGGAAGCTCTTCTGTCTGTATAAAAGACACCTGTCCACAGCCTTAAACAGTCAGACTCCAAACGCAACCATGGCCAAGATCAAAGAGCTGTTGAAGGACACCAGGAAGAAAATTGTAGACCTGCAGCAGGCTGGGAAGAGTGAATCTACAATAAGCAGCAGGTTGGTGTGAATAACTCAACTGTGGGAGCAATTGTAAGAAAATGGAAGACATACAAGACCATTGATAATCTCCCTCGATCTGGGGCTCCACGCAAGGTCTCATCCCGTGGGGTCAAAATGATCATGAGAACGGTGAGCAAAAATCCCAGAACTACACGGAGGGACCTGATGAATGACCTGCAGAGAGCTGGGACCAAAGTAACAAAGACTACCATCAGTAACACACTACGCCAAGAGGGAGTTAGATTCTGCAGTGCCAGGCGTGCCCCCTGCTTAGGTCAGTACATGTCCATGCCTGTCTGAAGTTTGCCAGAGAGCATATGGATGATCCAGAAGAGGATTGGGAGAATATCATGTGGTCAGAATGACACCAAAATAGAACTTTTTGGTAAAAACTCGTGGTGTTAGGAGGAAGAAGAATGCTGAATTGCATCCCAAGAACACCATACCTACTGTGAAGCATGGGGGTGGAAACACCATGCTTTGGGGCTGGTTTTCTGCAAAGGGGGACAGGACGACTGATTCATGTTAAGGGAAGAATTAACAGGGCCATGTATCGTGAGATTTTAAGCCAAAACCTAGTTCCATCAGTGAGAGCATTGAAGATGGAACGTGGCTGGGTTTTCCAGCATGACAATGATCCCAAACACACTGCTAGGGCAACGAAGGAGTGGCTCCGTAAAAAGCATTTCAAGGTCCTGGAGTGGCCTAGCCAATCTTCAGACCTCAACCCCATTTGAAAATTTGTAGAGGGAGTTGAAAGTCCGTGTTGCCCCAAAACATAACTGCTCTAGAGAAGATTTTCATGGAGGAATGGGCCAAAATACCAGCTACAGTGTGTGCCAACCTGGTGAAGAGTTACAGGTAACGTTTGACCTCTGCCATTGCCAAAAAAGGTTATGTTACAAAGTATTGAGTTGAACCTTTGTTATTGACAAAATACTTATTTCAGAGCAATCCGAAATTTCTACCTGGGCCCTTTATGATATTTGTCAGTGAGTGTATGAGCTTTCTTCATCAATGGCTTTCTGTTTGCAACTCTCCCATAAAGCTTTGACTGCTGAAATCTTGGAAACAGTTGTCATATGCAGAGTCTCTCCCACCTCAGCAGCTCAAGCATTTAAGTCCATTAGAGTCATCATAGGTGTCTTGGTGGCCTCCATCACTCCTTCTTGCTCGATCACTCCTTAGTTTGTGAGGATGGCCTGCTGTACAGTAGGCCGATTTGCAGCCATATTCTTTTGATTTTTTAATGATGGATTTAACTCAACTCCAGATGTTCAGTGACTTGGAAATTTTTTTGTATTCCTCACCTGAATACTTTTCAAGAAAATTTTCTCTGAGTTCTATCATGACGTTCTCTTTCTTTAAGGAGTGTTCTTTCATCTTCATGGTCTGTTTGTAGCCAGGAATGCTGATTACCCATTGACTGGACCTGCATGCCTTTATACTACAATTACTTGAGACACAGTCACTGCACTCAGGTGGATCTATAGTTCACTATTTGTGAGAATACTAGCACCAATTGTCTGGATCTCTCTTGAATTAGATAAGTCACCTTAATGGGGGTGAATATATATTGTTTTTGTTGTTTGCTTTGCTGTGTTACATTTTGACATTAAATTCTTGTCATTAAAGACAAATTATAATGACTGTGATTCCATTTACAAAATCAATAAAAGCAGCAAACACAAGGGGGCGAATACTTTTTTGTAAGCATGATATGGCAGTATTTTTTTTGTTGTTTGTTTGTTTGTTTTTTTGATTGAGATATGCTTCATGAAGCCAGAATGTTGATCTATTAATCAATAATTATATAAAAAAGGTGGGTAAATATCCTATAAATGTGGTGATCAATAATTTTAACTAGGAGTAATAGTGTGTTATATTTTTGTAATACTGTTAAGTTTATTCATAGTGTTAATAGTGTTTTAGTAAGTACAGTCGTATGAAAAAGTTTGGGCACCCCTGATAATTTTCATGATTTTAGTTTATAAATCATTGGTTGTTCAGATCAGCAACTTGAGTTAAATATATCATACAGCAGATGAACACAGTGATATTTGAGAAGTGAAATGAAGTTTATAGGATTTACAGAAAGTGTGCAGTAATTATTCAAACAAAATTAGGCAGGGGTGCATAAATTTGGGCACCCCAACAGAGAAAATGACATCAATATTTAGTAGATCCTCCTTTTGTAGAAATAACAGCCGCTAAACGCTTCCTACAGCTTCCAGTCTTGGATTCTGGTTGAAGGTGCTTTGGACCATTCTTCTTAGAAAAACATCTCCATTCAGTCAGGTTTTGATGTTTTCCGAGCATGGACAGCCCACATTTTTTCAGTAATATTCATGTCTGGGGACTGAGATGCCATTCCAGAACGTTGTACTGGTTCCTCTGCATGAATGCCTTAGTAGATTTTTGAGCAGGGTTTGGGGTCCTTGGCCTCGGTGCAACTTTGTCACTGATTCTTGAAACATTGTTCTCAAGAATCTATAGATATTAACTGGAATCCATGCGACCCTCAACTTTAACAAGATTCCTAGTACCTGCCACCGGCCACACAGTCCCACAGCATGATGGAAACCGCCACCAAATTTTTACTGTGGGTAGCAAGTGTTTGTCTTGGGATGATGTGTGTTCCTTTTTCCGCTCCTTGTTATGTCCAAATAACTCAATTTTAGTTTCATCAGTACACAGCACTTTTTATTTCCAAAATGAAGCTGGATTGTCCAAATGTGCTGTAGCACACCTCAAGTGACTCTTTTTGTGGCGTGTCCTGCAGAAAAGGCTTCTTTTTTGCATTACCTCTCCCATACAGCCTCTCCTTGTGCAAAGTGTGCTGTATAGTTGAACGATGAACAGTGGACACCATCTGCAGCAAGATGAGATTGTAGGTCTTTGGAGGTGGTCTGTGGCTTGACTATGACTATTCTCACCATCCTTCGCCTCTGCCTATCTGAAGATTTTTCTTGGTCTGCCCACTTCAGGAGTTCCCTTAACTAGAACTGGTGCCTGTGGTCTTCCCATGCCTCACTATGTTCCTCACAGTGGAAACTGACAGCTGAAATCTCTGAGAGAGCTTTTCCCTTTCCCTGAACCATGATGTTGAACAACCTTTGTTTTCAGCCATTTTGAGAGTTGTTTTGAGGCTCCATGTTGCCACTCTTCAGAGAAGAGCAAAGAGGAGAAAAACTTCCAGTTGGCCACCTTAACACTTTCTCATAGTTGGATTCACTTGTGTATGTAGATCAAGGGTCAATGAGCTTACAAAACAAATTTTTGGTGTTCCAATAATTAGTGCTAAAGGTATTCAAATGACAAGGGTGCCCAAATTTATGCACCTGCCTAATTTTGTTTGAATAATTACTGCACACTTTCTGTAAAACCTATAAACTTCATTTCACTTCTCAAATATCACGGTGTTCATCTGCTATATGATATATTTACCTGAAATTGCTGAGCTGGACAACCAATGATTTATAAAGAAAAATCATGAAAATTATCAGGGGTGCCCAAACTTTTTCATACGACTGTAAATGTGCATTTTATTAGGGCCTAAATATTCCAGAAGTTAAAATTCCCAGAATGGAGTTTGGTTGAATGCGGGTGTGATAATGCAGGATATGCAGCAAAAACCTTGAAACAGATGCCTTAGAAACAATCATAGCAGAGAAAACACTGAGGGACTTTATCAAAGTCTGATGTGGAAGTTTGAAATGCAAAGAAAATGATTTTATAATAACGTTATCAATAATTCATTTATTAACGATTGCATTTCATGAGCACATAACAACCATTACAACTTTACAGGACTTGGTCTAACCTGTTTAACACTCTTTCATGATAATGCTCTAATATTCCACATACTCCATGATGATCCCCAGCTGTAAGTCAAGCTTCTTTCACAACCTTCACAATAATCAGATTTAAACTTTACTGCATATTTATCTTAAAGGACTGGAAGCTTGTCTTCCAAAATATTCCAGCATTCCAAAACAAACATTTAGGACTTGCATGACAGCATTTCAAAAAATATTAAAGCTGGTAGTTATCTGAAGTCATATTACTATCAGATGAATGTTTTATTCAATATAATATCCATATAGATAGAGAGAGGATTAGTGAAAATACTGTACAGGTTCAAGACCTACAGTATAATACAGTCATGGCCTAAGTACAGATCATCAGCTTACACTCTGTAAGGCTATTAAATTGCCAAGACATAGAAACGATTTTCCCAAACATTTACCGATGGATCCTTTAAATGAGTATAAAGTAGCTCTTTTAGAACAAAGGCAAACATCAGCAAAACATCATAAAACAATGACAAATACCTTAATATTGAGGGTGAGCAAAAATGGATTATAGATTTTTAATCCATATCTTGATAAATACACATTAAACCCTAACATAAAATTTTTTAATTACCATAGCAAGGCTAAATCATTTTTTCCACACCTTTATGGATACAATCTTTTTATTTTTCTTCAACACAATAAGAAATGTATTTCGAATATCTCGTGTTTTGACTCCATATAAAACCGGATTTACAACTGGAAGGATTATGAAAATCAGCATACCACAACTTTGTTTTGCATTCACTGATATAGTCTCAAAGCGGGATGCAATAACAGTAAAACCGCAAAGTAATTCAAACAAAGTCAATGAACTCAGCTGTGCCATACAAGTGTTTAAGGCTTTACTTCTGGTATCTGTCTGTGAATTTGAAATGCAGGCTCTGAGAATTAGAACATAAGCCGTAAACTGAATAGGCAAACTCACACCATGCATAAATCCAGTTATAAATAATCCATAGATATTATTAACAGTTATATCGTCTCCACATGTAAGTTGAAGCAAAGCTACATTGTTACAAAACACATGAGGAATATATGTTCTGCAATTTGTGTTTCTGGCTTGAAGTGCAAATAGCACCACCACTGTTGCAAGATCAAAACCCCAGGCCAGAGCTATGATACCACAAACTGTGTAAGGAGTCATTATAGAGTTATATCTGAGAGGTTTACATATTGCTATGTAGCGATCAAACGACATGGCAGCCAGGATGCACAGAATAATTTCTACATATAAATGAAGCAAAAATGCCTGCAGGACACATGTTGGGTAATAAACAGTGTTTGATTGTGCTACAATATCTATGAGCACTCTGGGAAGAGCACAAGTTATTCCTATTAAGTCTGCAAGAGGGAGGCTGAACATAATATAAAACATCGGCTTATGGAGTCTTGACTGAGTCACAATCAGTAACATAATTGTCACATTACACACCACTGAAAACAAATAAATCAGAGTTCCAGTGATGAAAATAGGATACACAGCTTCTGGAGGAACATCAAATCTGGCAATCTGAAGAGTAAAGCTAAAAGTGTTATTGAAGTATTCTGACCCCATTCAGAACCTGTGGAAGAAATAAATGGAACAGAAAAGCTCATGGTTTTTCAGCATGAAAGAGTTAAAACATTCACATTAAAGTGTATAAAACTTCTCATGTAGTCCCTTATTGTTAGTACAGAATATATTCATATTTATAATTCATAGTCACTTTCACTTACCTTTGAAATTAGCCTTGACTGAACTAAATGTTCCAGAATACTGAAGAGTGCAACTCTACAGACCTTATTTATCTACAGCGTTTATCTCAAGGGTTCATGTTTGTGACACGTAACCAGATTATTTAACCACTGGTTGAATCTTACCAAAGGTGGAGCTGTTGTGCATCTTTGCTGTAACTTTACTTACCATCTTCTACAAGTATTAGTTCACTAATAAACGACTCATTTGTAAAGTTTGATTGACATTGTGATATTTATAAAGTCTTATTTAGATTTAATTACTTAGCAGATGTTCCTATCTGATACTGATATAATCTCACAATCCAAACAAATGTGGCCTTGCTTAAGGAACCAAACAGTGGCAGCTTGGCAGAGGTAGAATATGAAATCTGGGTCTTCTGATCCACAATCACAATCTTAATCGCATCTTAATTGCAAATCCACCACAGTTCCCCAACAGTAGATTAACGTGATGCTCTAGTGGATTAAATTCACCTAAAGACATTTTGCAAAATAACACTTGGACCCAGGCACTGAGTTAATGCAGTAGGCTATTTCAGATCTTCAATGAGTAGGCCAAATAACAAATCAGCTTTAGGATCTTTTATCCAACTACAAACTGGAGGAATGTACAAGTACAGGCTTCTTCCACAAAATAACAATAATAAAAATAGGCATCAATGTATTTGAGTCAAAGCATTGGAAGTTTTTATTCCTTATATGTCTAGAATCTCAAAACAAACCACTCAGGGCTACTACCAGATGCAAGTATTATATGATATCCACGTAGATTAAGTAATAGTCAGTGAACATACTGTATAGTTTTAAGACCTGCAGTATAACGTAATCATGGACTAATTACAGATCATCATCTTACAATAAGTAAGACAATTAAATAACAATGGTGTGCATGGCAGGGTTGCAAGGAGAAAGCCACTGCTCTCCAAAAAGAACATTGCTGCTCTTCTGCAGTTTGTTAAAGATCACGTGGACAAGCCAGAAGGCTATTGGAAGAATGTTTTGTGGATGGATGAGACCAAAATAGAACTTATTTGTTTAAGAAAAAGCAGTATGTTTGGAGAAAAACACTGCATTCCAGCATAAGAACTTTATCCCATCTGTGAAACATGGTGGTGGTAGTATCATGGTTTGGGCCTGTTTTGCTGCATCTGGACAGGACAGCTTGCCAGCATTGATGGAACAATGAATTCTGAATTATATCAGATAATTCTAAAGGAAAATGTCAGGACATCTGTCCATGATCTGAATCTCAGGAGAAGGTGGGTCATGCAGCAAGACAACGACCCTAAGCACACAAGCCGTTCTACCAAAGAATGGTTAAAGAAGAATAAAGTTCATGTTTTGGAATGGCCAAGTCAAAGTCCTGACCTTAATCCAATTAGAAATGTTGTGTGAAAGGCCTGAAGCGAGCAGCTAATGTGAGGAAACCCACCAACATCCCAGAGCTGAAGCTGTTCTCTACGGAGGAATGGGCTAAAATTCCTCCAAGCCGGTGTGCAGGACTGATCAACAGTTACAGGAAATGTTTAGCTGCAGTTATTGCTGCACAGGGGGGTCACACCAGATACTGAAAGCAAAGGTTCACAAACTTTTGCCACTTACTAATATGTAATATTGGATCATTTTCTTCAATAAATAAATGACCAGGTATAATATTTTTGTATCATTTGTTTAGCTGGGTTCTCTTTATCTACTTTTAGGACTTGTGTGAAATGCTGATGATGTTTTAGGTCATATTTATGCAGAAATATAGAAAATTCTAAAGGGTTCACAAACTTTCAAGCACCGGTGTAACATAGCAAAGCTAAATAATTTATTCCACACCTTTGTGGATATATTATTGTGTTTTACGGGGACTGCCCTGTAAAGGGCCTCTTTCTCACAGTTATGCCTCACTCTGTATTATCATGTGTGTGTGTGTGTGTGTGTGAGTGCTTGTGTGTGAGTGCTTTTGTGTGTGCGTGCGGAGGTCACTGTGTTTTTCAACACTGGCAATACTGCATGGTGAAGGAGCAGACTGCTAGGAAATTATTTCCAGGACTGATTGCGGTGGCTCATCACCAGAGCACCTGAAGCACACTCAATATTTAAGGAGCGGCATTGAGCGTGACTGTTTGCTGGTTCATCAGCATACAAACACCAGGTAAACGTTACCACTATCTGTTAATGTAGAGCGGGCCCGCTAGGGGCGCTTCTGGAAAATCTTCAGTAAATAGTTTTAATAACTTAAAACATTCTTAATACACAATCCAAAACACAAACTCAAAAGATTTAATACTATTATGACTACCTGCATACCGATTTTCAACCGTCTACATGCAGCCATTCGCCAGAAATCACGTACCAAACACAGCTTTCCGCCATGTTGTTTGCGCAAAACATACAACTATTTTGCCTTTTAAAACATACTTAGGATGTAAAACAACTTTTTATTTTATCATAGAAAATTCACTTACCGTCTAAACAAGTCCATGATTCCGTTACATTGCCGATAAAACGTCAGTAAAGTCCTTTTTTGCATGGTTATGTGGGTGCGTAAAAATCCATTCGCTCAAACGCACGCTCTTCTCTGGACGTTTTCCATTCCTCAAAACACATTTTCCCTTGAACGAGGCTGCTTTATGTTCCCTCGCTCCCTTTTCTCAGTCTTTTCCTGGTTCATTTAGTTATTCAAGAGCCTGTAGCGGTATTGGCGCAGCTGTTTACGGCACGACCCACCTTCCTCACCCAGCTGGCCTATGGCTAGACATATATGCAAATCTCTGGGTCTGTGTGCGCGCTGAGTGACAGAGCTGTGTTCCAATGGACAGCTAAGAGCCTACGGCTCCTATAGAGACCGGCTGCAGCACGCTCACACACACACAGCGCGAGGGGGAGGGGTGAAAATCCTCTCTCTCTATGCATCCTGCACAATGGAGAGGCCTTTCCTGCTGGATTTCTTTAGTTAAAAACCAAATAACACTGAATTGTGACTAATATTTGTTTGTTCTATTACAGAAGACATAAAAAAACTTGCAACCACTATTTATTTGTATTTTTAGAGGTTGTGGCAAATTTTGAGACGAATGATGACCCTTGATAAAAACCTGTGTAACTCTTGAACACTTTGTTGTATCTGTTCCAAATTTTGGATTTAGCTTTACAAGTCCCTGCTGAAACAGAAAATGTGCAGCATGGAAATGTTCAATCACCAGCATCCACACACAAATTATAATCTCAAAAAATTAAAGGCGTTTTTTGATTTTCACCATTTTTGCATTTAATCTTCCCAAATGTAACCTAAATGATGAAAATAGAAGACTGGAGGTGAATAAATATGTTGGCCCAAGTGTTTACTTCAATTTGAGCCCTGAATGATCATTGTGCCATATGTAAAACCACTATTAAATTTGATAGTGGTCGTTCAATTACTGCAGCATAGTTTAAGGGGGGATTGTGGATCCATCCCAATAAATAAATAAATCGGAACCCGGTATGCAGATCAGTAGGCAGACAATGACGTAAGAGTTAAATGTTAGTTTATTAAGAATATCCGTGAAAAGGAATGACTTAATGGTTTGATGGACTGTAGTGGACGAGCC
This sequence comes from Ancistrus triradiatus, assembly GCA_025084515.1. Lineage (NCBI taxonomy): Eukaryota > Metazoa > Chordata > Actinopteri > Siluriformes > Loricariidae > Ancistrus > Ancistrus triradiatus. The sequence continues at coordinate 257,972 of JAJAGP010000698.1, read as the reverse complement.
CAGGAGGCGTGGTGGTGGTGTGGCGCTTGCTTCCTGAAATAGGTCCGGACCAAAAGCCGGCAGTGGGCACCCAGAAGGCCAGCAGGGAGGAGAACAGCGTAACCGGGGAGCTGAGAGAAAGTGGCTGTGAGTTCCTGTGAGGAAAAACAAACCAGCGTGAGAGCCATTAGAACAACAAGATACTCCGTAGAGAGCTAATAGCTACATGCTAACAAGAATAGCACTGTAAATAGACCATAGAGACAGTCAGAAGCAACAAGCAGTAAGCTAAGCTAATGAGATAATCTATGCAGCCAGGAACCGTAGTGAAAGACGGAATAATCTGGCGAGTTCTGGAAGATCGACTGGTGAATATATGCGGGTCCAGTGATTGAAGATGATGAATGACAGCTGTGCAGCATGGGAGACGTGGAGAAGTCAGGAGTGGCAGCCAACCGATCTCTAGAAAGCAAGCACGACATGCACACACACTGCGTTGGAAGAAAATGTAAACAAAAGGTCTGAGGAGTTCACCGGTTTGACCTGAGAGACATGAAAAGTTGGGTGAATGCACATGTGATTAGGCAATTTTAAACAAACGGAAGAGGAGTTGATTACCTTAACGACAGGAAAGGGTCCTATGTAGCGTGGGGCCAACTTCCTGGACTCAACGCTGAGCGGGATGTTGTGTGCCGAGAGCCAGACCATTTGGCCCAGAGTGAAGGTGGGTCTAGGTCTCCGGTGGCAGTTGGCTGAGCACTAGGCTGTGCTTCCCTGGTGGTCTTCCAGACCTTGCGGCAGTGACGAATTAGATGTGTGATGGAAGGGACCGTGTCGTCGATCTCCTGATCGGGAAACAGCGGGGGCAGACACCCCAGAGAGGCCTCAAAGGGGGAGAGGCCCGTGGTGTGTTGTGTGCGTATTCGGAGAGCTCCATTTGGTGGGATCCTTGGCGGTGAGGCAACGCAGAGTGGCTTTGATGTCCTGGTTTGCCTGCTCAGCCTGTCCTTTGGACTGTGATGAAATCTTCTGCAATGTGAGACCAGGGGCGTCCCAGGATGGGAAGCGGTTGGAGGAGCCCCGAGGGTGGCTGATGAGATGCACTGGCGCGAGCGCAGGTGGGGCAAGCAACCATGTAACTCCTCACATCCTTCTCCATGGCGGGCCACCAGAAGTTACGTTGGGTGAGGGCAAGCGTGCGATGACTCCCAGGATGAGTGGCAAACCTAAATTCGTGGGCCCACTGCGGGGCGACGGTCTGGGCCAAAGCAGGGACAAAGAGCCGATTGGGCGCTCCTCCCCCGGGGTCGGGTTTTGCCTCCTGTGCCTCCCTGATGGTCTGCTCGATCTCCCAGGAGAGGTAGCCGACAAGACGGTCAGGAGGGAGGATGTTGTCTGATGCCTCTGGGGAAACTTCTGGAGGGAACTGACGAGAGAGAGCATTGGGCTTAGTATTACGGGACCCTGGCCTCTACATGAGCTTGAAGTCAAACCGGGTGAAGAAGAGGGCCCATCTGACCTGACAGGAGTTCAGACACTTGCCAATCTGGATGTAGGAAAGGCTACGGTGGTCGGTCCAGACCACGAAGGGCAGTTCTGCGCCCTCCAGTCAGTGTCGAGATTCCTCCAACGCAAGTTTAACCACCAGAAGTTCTCTGTTGCCCACATCATAGTTTCGTTTGACCGGGGAGAGGCAACGTGAAAAGAAGGCACAGGGGTGTAGCTGATTGTCTGGGACTCCGCGTTGGGATAGAACGGCACCTACTCTACTGTCCGAAGCGTCCACCTCCACGATGAATTGGCGGCTGGGATCCGGCTGCACGAGGACAGGGGCAGAGATGAACAGCTTCTTTAGTCGGTTGAAGGGCCCGTTACTACAGCACCTACCTCGCTGTAGTCCTGGAAGAAGCGCAAAAACCCAAAAAGCGCTGGAGGTCCTTGTGCCCTGGGGGAGTGGGCCACTCTGCGACTGCACGGATCTTCGTCTTGATGCTGCCCCTCTGGATAACAAAGCAGAGGAAGGTGACAGTGTCCACGTGGAACTCACACTTCTCGGCCTTGATGAATAGCTTGTTGTCCACGAGATGAATGAACACCTGTCGAATGTGGGTTACGTGTTCGTCCTCTGATCGGGAGAAGACCAGGATATCATCAAGATAGATGAACATGAACTGGTTAAGGTAGTCTTCGCAGGACATTGTTCACCAGGGCCTGGAACACTGCCGGGGCGTTGGTGAGTCATCATGCGGTACTCGAAGAGATGCGGACCAGATGGTAAGCGGTACATAGGTCGAGCTATCAGTCACATTTGGTGATGCCGTTGAGACCCCAGTAGTTGATGCACGGCCGCAGGGATCCATCCTTCTTGGACATGAAGAGGAGAGGAGGAGGGCCGGATCAGACCCACCACCAGGCTTTCGGCGATGAACTGTTCCCATTGCCTCCCTTCATTCTGGGACAACTGGTAGAGCTGGCTGGTGGGCAGGGACACCCCAGGAAGCAGCTCTATGCCGCAGTCATAGGGCCAGTGCAGGGGGAGGCCCTTGGCTCGGTCCCTGCTGAACACCAGCCGGAGGTCATGGTAGTGTGGAGGCATGTTGGAGAGGTCCACAGGATCTTCTGACCAAGAAGTGAGTCGGAGACCTGGAGACAGGCAGGGCTGAGCGAAGACAGTGCTGGTGACAGGGGTCGCTCCAACTAGTAATCCTTTCAGTCTTCCAGTCAATAGTGGGGCTGTGCTGGACCAGCCAGGGGTGTCCCAGGACCAGCAGCATGCAAGGGGAGTGGGTAACCACAAAGGAGATTCCCGGCAAGGACCAGAGACAGGGGAGGTGTCTGGTGGGTGATCTGAGCAAGCAACCTGCTGTCCAGCACATAGGCCCATGCGGGGTTCTCCAGGTTCTCCAGTCGGGTGCCGAGCTGGGCCACGAGATCCTGGTCAATGAGGTTCTCCTCGGCGCCTGAGTCCACCAGGGCCTCAACTGTGCGTGTGGTCCCCGGCAAGCGCAGGGTGGCAGGGAGAGTGAAAAATGGGCGGCTGCCCTGTGGGGGGTCTTTAGGTGTGCTTGCCAGGGCCCCGAAGGGAGGTGTGGGCCCCGAAGCAGCGAGTCTGGGGCGCGGGGATGACACCGCTTGGGCTGGACGTGAGGCCCTCTCCAACCTACGTGCATGAATGCGTCAGTCCAAAGGGATGGCCAAGTCAACTAATGCCTGTAGGTCATCGGCTTTGTCATGGACTGCTAACTCCTCCTTGAGATGGTCGGACAGACCGGACCAACAACTATGGACTGTTTACGTCCCCGCTAACCCAGACTTCGTGCTTTGTTTTCCTTTTTTTCGGAATAGTGTATTCATTTCCATACTGTTTTCTTTTAGTCTCTGAATGATGTGGAACCACGAAACACCGCCGATCACTGGAACTTCCGGAATCGCATTGAGCTCTCTGGATCTATGGATGGATTAACGCTCTGTGTCATCGACGCTCTTCACCGGATCACCATGGGTTGCCACCCATGCACCCTCATGAGCATTGTGTGGATTACTGACACTGTAAGTAAACTGCACCTTGTTGAACTATATATTGACTCAGTCCTCTTGTGTGGCATACTGCATACTGGGTTCAATTATTCAGAGGCGTAACCTCCTCTCACTCTAACAAGAGCTCTTATTTTGATTCCATGTAAAACCAGATTGACAATGGGAAGGACTAGGAAAACCAGCATACCACAACTTTGTCATGCATTCACTGATATAGTGTCCAAATGGGATGAGATTACAGTAAAGCCACAAAATAATTAAAACAAAATCAATTAAATCAGCTGTGCCATACAGGTGCTTAACCCTTATAAGGTCTGTGTGTGTGTCTGTCAGAGAGAGACAGAGAGGGAGGGGGGAGAGAGAGAGAGAGAGAGAGAGAGAGAGAGAGAGTAATCACTGTAGCAGATTATCTGAGCACGGTGACTGACACTAAAATGAGAAACACCTTGACGAGGAAAAGACTCAGCGGGCACAGCCTGGCCGTGGAGACGGGGCGACATCGCCAGTCATGGCTGCCCCGAGAGCAGAGGGTGTGTCAGCACTGCTCACTAAATACAGTAGAGACAGAGCGGCACTTCCTCACTGAATGTCCCAAATATGAAACCATAAGAAATAAATTCTTCTCCAAATTTAACAAAATCTGTCCCAATTTTAATGAGCTCTCACCCCCCGACAAACTGCCCCACCTACTGGGGGAGTACAGAGAGAGCTGCACACTAGCAGCACAGTACCTACACACCTGTCACCTGATGAGGAGCAATGAGTGACCACACACACACACACACGTACACGTACACACGTACACGTACACACACACGTACACACACGTACATGCACACAAACACTTTAACGTTTTATTTTATATTACTTATTTGTCTGACTTTTACTTCCCACTTTATTTTATTTTGTTTAACTTTATCTTATTATATTTTATCTTAATTTTATTATTCTATTGTATTTTAACTCTTATTTGTTTGCGATTGTATGTATATGTTTGATTCCCTTGTACCCGAGCTTTGGCAATACAAGTGTACATATTTGTCATGCCAATAAAGCAACTTTTGAATCTTGAGTGAGAGTGAGAGTGAGAGTGACTGACTGACTGACTGACTATGTGTAAGGCAGGTGAATGGGCCCTTGGTGTGAGAACCCACAGTGTGCACCCACTGTTCTCACACAAGGTTGCAACATTTTTGCCAAATTTGGAGTGCCCAACACTATCTGAACCCACTTTCCCACACATTTCACCCTCTGTTTTGCGGGAACCAGTCTTGGGGACCAACACTATAAATAGCTCTGTCAGAGTGCTTCTATACCACAGCTGATAAAGATGGCAAGCTATTCAATGTTCAGACTGCTTTACAGTTGATATTGAAAGAGACAGAGGGTTTTGATGGTGATGCAGAAGTAGAAGTTTCAGAAGGTGAGAATCACGTTTCTCAAAATTCAGAGTCTGACACTGAGGATGAGCATCAGCCAGCTCTGAAGTGTAAAAGAGCCTCAGGACCAGCCCTTCAGCAGACAGGACCAGCCCATTAGCCAGCTCCAAAACGCAAGTGCACCTCAGTGAATGTGATTTGGATGATCCTGGATGATGTTTTCTGTCCAAGCTGTGTTCTTGTACCAGTTCCAGTCCCACACATGATGTTCATACACTTCAGTTCCAGCCCCAGCCCCATCATACCCAGGCCACACCAGAGGGCAGTAATGCTCTCCCTCCTCTGGTTAGCTGTGGACGAAGTTCCGCCAAGGACTTTCCTGTTTAGACTCAAGATCCTGGAGTGACTGTGTATCGGACTACCTAATTGCCGATGTGCATATTTAACATTTTATTTGAATTATCACTCCAAAACTTATAAGTTTAGATAAATTAGTTTCATTCTTAGATTTATCATCTTTGCCAACCAAGGAGGTTGGGTGCTTTTTTGAGTCTTGGTCCTCCCAAGGTTTCTTCCTCATAACACTTAGGGAGTTTTTCCTTGCCACTGTCGCCCTAGGCTTGCTCCATTTGGGATTGGACGTAGATATTAGGAGATAATCTAAAATTGTAAACTTGCTTTGAGACAATGCTCCATTGTAAAAAGTGCTATATAAATAAATCTGACTTGACTTGACCAGGACCTATACGCTTGGAACCTTGGAAAAACTTACATCATTTGTACATTTATTGATTATTTTCGTTATGCCTGTTTTATGATGAATTTCCTTATTTTGTTACATTTTAATTGAAGAAATAAACAAAAATTTATGGCATTTATACTCATAAATGTGATTTAACAAAGGTAAAGGGAAGACATTGCTGCAGATTCGGCCCGTATACGCGCCCGCTGGGTCGTACATTTTTTGATGAAATTAGGATGAAATTACCTATGAAATTAGGTTTGTCTGTACTAAATGTTCCAGAATACTGATTCAATACACCTGATTTCTTAACCACTGGTTAAATATTACCAAAGTTGGAGCTGTTGTGTAACTCTCTTGTATACCTTCTACTTTCTGCAACACATTTATAAAGATTTACTTTATAAAATTTTAATTTTATAAAGATTTAATTATTTAATAGATGTTCTTATCTGATACTGATACAATCTCATAATCAACACAAATGTGGCCTTTCTTAAGGAACCAAACAGTGGCAGCCTGGCAGATGCGGGACTTGAAATCTGGGCATTCTGATCCACAATCCAGCACCTTAAAAATCTCTTCCTGCAGAAACACCCTCTAGCGGGCCTGCCAGCGGGCCCCAAAAAATTAGAGTCTTGATAACTTAAAATATTCTTAATACAAAGTCCAACACAGCAACTCAAATGCATTAGTACTATTATGACTACCTGCATACCGAATTTACACAGCTGTCCACCATTATTTTTTACATATGCAACCACACATCCTCAACTATTTAGTTTTTTAAAATATACTTAGGATGTAAAATTACTTTTGATTTTGTCAGAAAATTCACTTAGCATCGGAACAACTCTATGATACTGTAAAACTGCAGATAAAATGTCAGTAAAGTCTATTTTGTTTGCTTGCTCATGTCATTTAACAAACATGCATTCATTTCCAATGTAACTGGGACGTAATGTTCTTTAGCTGTTTACAGACTACACAGTGTGAGATTCCATGTAAACATGTAAAATTCTCCAATCCTTTGGAGAATTAACCTAAGGGAGGGCTCCCATTAATCCTGTGTTTTTTACTGGTCTGGAACCCTTATATTGGCATTGGTTAGTGTTGTTTTTCAACCAGTGGAAAAGACACCATATCACACAGGCACAGGCCTATTTATTCAGAAAAATAGTAAAATTACTCTGAAATGTGACTAAATTTGCTTGTTCTACAGTGGGACAAAAAAGTATTTAGTCAGCCACTGATTGTGCAAGTTTTCCTACTTAGAAAGATGAGAGAGGTCTGTAATTTTAATCATAGCTACATTTCAACTATGAGAGACAAAATGAGGAAAAAATCCAGGAAATCACACTGCAGGATTTTTTAAGAATTTAATTGTAAATCACGGTGGAAAATATGTATTTGGTCACCCACAAACAAGCAAGATTTCTGGCTCTCACAGACCTGTAACTTCTTCTTTAGGAAGCTCTTCTGTCCTCCACTCGTTACCTGTGTTAATGGCACCTGTTTGACCTCGTTATCTGTATAAAAGACCTCCTGTCGCACAGCCTCAAACATTCAGACCTCCAAACTTACCCATGGCAAGACCAAAGAGGGCCCCCTGTCATGGACACCAGGAAAGAAAATTGTAGACCTGCACCAGTCCTGGGACGAGTGAATCTACAAATTGGCAAGCAGGTTGAATGTGAATAAATCAACTGTGGGAGCAATTGTAAGAAATGGAATACAATAACAAGACCATTCATAATTTCCCTTGAACCTGGGCGCCACGCAAGATCTCATCCCATGGGGTCAAAATATCATGCGAACGGTGGCAAAAATCCTAGAACTCAAGGAGGGACCTTATGATTACCTGCAAGAGCTGTGACCAAAGTACAAAGTCTACCATTAGTAACACGCTACGCTGCTAGTGCCTCAGATCCTGCAGTGCCAGGATCTGGTCCCCCTGCTTAAACCATATATGTCCCAGGCCCGTTTGCATTTGGCAGAGCGCATGATGGATGATTCCAGAATAGGATTGGGAGAATTATCATGTGGTCATGATGAAACCAAATTAGAACTTTTTTGGTAAAAACGCAACTCGCTGTGTTTGGGAGAAGAAGAATGCTGAGTTGCATCCCAAGAACACCATACCTACTGTGAAGCATGGGGGTGGAAATATCCTGCTTTGGGGCTGTTTTTCTGCAGAGGGGACAGGACGACTGATCTGTGTTAAGGGAAGAATGAACGGGGCCATGTATCGTGAGATTTTAAGCCAAAACCTAGTTCCATCAGTGAGAGCATTGAAGATGGAACGTGGCTGGATCTTCCAGCATGACAATGATCCCAAACACACCGATCGGGCAATGAAGGAGTGGCTCTGTAAAAAGCATTTCAAGGTCCTGGAGTGGCCTAGCCAGTCTCCAGACCTCAACCCCATAGAACATTTGTGGAGGGAGTTGAAAGCCCGTGTTGCCCAGCGACAGCCCCAAAACATCACTGCTCTAGAGGAGATCTGCATGGAGGAATGGGCCAAAATACCAGCTACAGTGTGTGCAAACCTGCTAAAGACTTACAGGAAATGTTTGACCTCTGTCATTGGCAACAAAGATTATGTTGCAAAGTATTGAGATGAACTTTTGTTATTGACCCAAAACTTATTTTCCACCATAATTTACAATTAAATTATTGAAAAATTCTCAAATGTGATTTCCTGGATTTTTTTTTTCTCATTTTGTCTCTCATAGTTGAAGTGTATCTTTCTAAGTAGGAGAACTTGCACAATCAGTGGCTGACTAAATATTTTTTTACCCCACTGTAGTTGTGGTATGCAGATTTTCATAATCATTCCAGTTGTAAATCTGGTTTTATATGGAATCAAAACTTTGATACATTTCTTCTCGTGTTGAAGAAACAACAAAAGATTGTATCCATAAAGGTGTGGCATAAATTATTTAGCTTTGCTAAGTGGCTGAAAAAATTTTTATGTTGGGGTTTAATGTTTATATATATCATCATATGGGTTAATGTTTTAAAGTGTTTTGCTGATGTTTAAATCCTACAATGTGATTTTCTGAATTTTTTTTTTCTCATTTTGTCATAGTTGAAGTGTACCTATGATGAAAATGACAGACCTTTCTCATCTTTCTAAGTAGGAGAACTTGCACAATGTCACGCGCCACGGCAGCGCGCACCGGGACACGAACCAACCAGGAAGCCTCACCGCGATCGCTCTGATTGTGATCAGCTGTGAGGCTTCCCATAAAAGCGTGCCCGTGAGAGACGCTGGCGCGGATTATTGATGTCGGTTGCGTCCCTACGCGCCGTTCCCCGTCTCGCGTCCCTGCGCGCCTTGCCTTGATGTTAATGTTGCTGAGTTGCCAGATCGGTTGTGCTCCTACACACCGTCCCTCGTCTCGCGTCCCTACGCACTCCGTCCGTTCTCCTCCATGCTCGTCCGCGTCCCTCACATCCCCAGGTTTGGCACGTTAAGTTCACTTCCTCGTTTTGTGTTTTGTTTCATGCCCGTTTTCGGCTTCGGCCCCGTTTTCGTTATCCACCCGTTTTCAGTCCTCGCCTGTTCCTTTCGCTGTGTCTGCCTTGGTTTGCTTGTTTGTTAATAAATCACCCCTTTACCCTTTGAACCTGCGTTCGCGTCCTGCTTCCGCTTCCCCTCCTGCCCAACCCTGACAGAATAATATCCGCCGCTATGGAGACGGCAGTTCTTTTTGATTTTTCTTTTTCTTCTGGCCGTTTCGAGAGGCAATCCTGCCGCCACCTGCCTGCCGTTCGTGGAATGGTGCGGGCAGTATTTTCAATCACGTCCCTTTTGAATTCCGTAATATGACAAATGTTCGTTTGTAGTTCTTCAACCTTGTGTTACCCCTTTGTGTGGGCCCACTGCACTTTGTGGCGATCTCCAGATGGAACTGCATGGGGCAGCTTTGTAGCTGCTCTGGTAAGCATCAACTCGCCCACGACTCCGCTTTCAAGCAACACTTCGTCCACGACTCCGCTGTCCGAGCATCACTTCGTCCACGACTCCGCTGTCGATCATCACGTCTCCCACGGGACTCCGCTTGTCGAGCATCACGTCGCCCCCAAAACCCCCCGACTCCGCTGTCGAGCATCCGGTCAACGACGTCGTCCACGACTCTGCGTCGAGCACACGTCGTCCCGACTCTGCTGTCGAGCATCACACGTCTCCACGACCTCCTGGCGTCGAGCATCACGTCCGTCCACGACTCTGCTGTCGAGTATCACGTCGTCCACGACTCTGCTTGTCGAGCATCACTTCGTCCACGACTCTCTGTCGAGCATCACGTCTCCACACTCTTGCTGTCTAGCACACGTCCGTCCACGACTCCTCCGTCTTTCGAGCATCACTTCGTCCCACGACTCCGCTCTGCGGCCTCACTCGTCCACTACTCGCTCTGCGTCTCACGTCGTCCCACGCCTTCCTCTCTGCGGCCTCAACGTCGTCCACGACTAAAATGCATGAAAATCAAAAAAAAACAAATCAAACCACAGCATCACTTGTCACGACTTCCGCTGTCGACATCACTCTCCAGACTCTGCTGTCGAGCACCACATCGTCCACGACTCTGCTTCGAGCCCACGTCGTCCACGACTCTGCTGTCGAGCACCACGTCGTCTCACGACATCCGGCTCCTGGCGTCCCTCACTCGTCCCACGAATCCGCTCTGCGGCCTCACGTCGTTCCACTACTCCGCTCTGCGGCCTCAACGGCGTCCACGACTCCGCTCTGCGGCCTCCACGTCGTCACGACTCCGCTCTGCGGCCACGTCGTCCACTACTCCGCTCGGGGCCTCCCGTCGCCCGACTCCGCTTTTCAGCTCACGTCGTCACGACTCTGCTGTCGGCCACGTGTTCCACGCTCTGCCTGTCGAGCACCACGTCGTCCACGACTCTTCTGTCGAGCACCACGTCGTCCACTACTCCGCTCTGCGCCTCAACAGTCGTCCCACGACTCAGCTCTGGCGCCCTCATGTCGTCCACGACTCCGCTCTGCGGCCTCACGTCGTCCACGACTCCTCTCTGGCCGGCCTCATGTCGTCCACGACTCCCGCTCTGCGGGCCTCAACGTCGCCCACACTCCCGCTCTGCGGCCTCATTCGTCCACGCTCCGCTCTGCGGCTCACGTCCGTCCACGACATCCGCTCGCGGCTCATGGTCGTCCACGACTCCGCTCTGCGGCTCACTTCGTCCACGACTCCGCTGTCAGCATCACGGCCCCACGACTTCCGCTGTCAAGCATCAAACGTCGCCCGACTTCTCCGCTGTCAAGCATCACGTCGCCCAACGACTCTTCCGCTCTGCGGCCACAAACGTCTTCCACGACTCCGCTCTGCGGCCGTCACGTCGTCCACGACTCCGCTCTGGCGGCCTCAACTTCCCGTCCACGACTCCTCTCTGCGGCCTCACGTCGTCCACGACTCCCGCTCTGCCGGCCTCACGTCGTACCACGACTCCGCTCTGCGGCCTCACGTCGTCGACTCATCTGCGGCCACCGTCGTCTCCTCTGCTGGCAAGCACTCCCGCCTCGCCTCTGCTTGGCAAGCATCGCCTGCCTCGCCTCTGCCTGTTAACATCCGCCGCCTCGCCTCTGCTGTTAAGCATCGCCGCCTCTCGTCTCCTGCTGGCAATCATCGCCTCGTCACCTCGCTGGCAAGCACGCCGTTCGTCCGCTCTGCGGCAAGCATGTCCTCATCGCCTCTGCTTGCAATCATCGCCGCCGCCTCGCCTCTGCTGCAAGCATGGCCGCCTCGCCCTCTGCTGGCAAGCATGGCCGCCTCATCTCGCCTCTGCTGTCAAGCATGGGCCCGCCTCGTCCGTCTCTGCTGCAATCATTGCCGCCTCGTCGTCTCTGCTGGCAAGCATGTCCGCCTCGTCGTCTCTGCTGGCGAGCATGGCCGCCTCGTCTTCTCCTGCTGGCAAGCATGCCGCCCTCGTCGTCTCTGCTGGCACAGAATGCCGCCCTCGTCGTCTCTGCTGGCAATCATGGCCCCTCGTCGTCTCTTCTGGCCTCATGCCGCCTCGTCGCCTCTGCTGGCAAGCGCCGTCGCCGTCGTCTCTCTGCTGCAAGCGCCGTCTCCTCGTCTTCTCTGCTGGCAAGCGCCGTCGCCCCTCGGCTTCCTCTGCTGGCAAGCGGCCGTCGCCTCCGTTCGTCTCTGCTGGCCAGCGTCCGTCGCCTCGTCGTCTCTACTGACAACGCCGTCGCAACTCTCCGTCTCTGCTGGCAACGCCGCGCCTCGGTCGTCTCGCTGTCAAGCGCCGTTCAGCCCCTCCTCGTCGTCTATGCTGTGGCCAGCGCCGTCCGCCTCGTCGTCTCTGCTGGCAAGCGCCGTCTCCTCGTCGCTCTGCTGTCAAGCGCCGTCGCCTCGTCGTCTCTGCTGTCAAGGCGCTTCGCCTTCTTCCTCTCTGCTGTTCAATGCTCCGTCGCCTCGTCATCTCTGCTGTCAAGCCGCCTTCGCCTCCGTCGAACTTGCTGTCAAGCGCCGTCGACTCTGCTGTCAAGCGCCGTCGCCTCGTCGCTCTTCTGTCATCGCCGTCGCTCTTCGACTCTGCTGTCAACGCCTTCGACTCTGCGTCAACTGCCGTCGCCTCTTCGACGCCGCCCCCGCTCTCCAGCGGTCGCCCCCCTCAATCGGTGCCGCTCCACACACGCCGACCGCCCGCTGTTTTTCGTTCCCTCCTGGGGTCCGCCCTGCTAGGATACCCCCTGACAGTACTGCGACCGGGGGGGCTCTTTCTTCTGGAGTCCTAGCTCCATCTTCTCTCGTACTCCTTGGGGGGGGCTCGTCACGCTCCACGGCAGCGCGCACCGGACACTACCCACCAGGAAGCCTCACCGCGATCGCTCTGATTGTGATCAGCCTGTTAGGCTTCCCATAAAAGCGTGCCCGTGAAGAGAACGCTGGCGCCGGATTATTTGTGTCGGTTGCGTCCTACTGCGGCGTTTCCCCGTCTCGCGTCCCTGCGCGCCTTGCCTTGATGTTAGTTGCTGAGTTGCCAGAGGGGGTGTCGGTTGTTGCTCCTACACACCGTCCCTCGTCCGCGTCCCACGCACTCCCGTCCGTTCTCCTCCCTGCTCGTCCGCGTCCCTCACATCCCCAGGTTTGGCACGTTAAGTTCACTTCCTCGTTTTGTGTTTTGTTTCATGCCCGTTTTCGGCTTCGGCCCCGTTTTCGTTATCCACCCGTTTTCAGTCCTCGCCTGTTCCTTTCGCTGTGTCTGCCTTGGTTTGCTTGTTTGTTAATAAATCACCCCTTTACTTTTGAACCTGCGTTCGTCTCCTGCTTCCCCTCCGGCTCACGCCGTGACACACAATCAGTGGCTGACTAAATACTTTTTTGCCCCACTCTATCATAGAAGACATAAAAAACTTGCAACCTCTTGATTTATAGTAACAGGTTTCTTGTTATTGTATTTTTAAAGGTTAAGGACATTTTTGAGACACTTGTTGACACATTCTAAAAAAGCTGTGTAACTCTTGAATACTTTAATGTATCTGTTCCAAATTTTGGATTTAGCTTTACAAGTACCTGGTGAAACATTAAAGGTACATCATGGATATTGTTCCATCCCACATACACACTATAAACCCAAAAAATAAAAGGTCTTTTTTGTTTTTTTGACATTTTCTTCTGTATTTGATGTTCTCAAATGGAACCTAAATGATGAAAATAAAAGCCTGGAGGTGAATGTGTATTTTGGACCAAGGGTTACTTCAATTTAAGCCCTGAAATGGTCATTGTCCTATATGTAAAACCAAAAATAACTAATGTTAAATGTAATAGTGCAAATTGTTGAAAATGAGTTTTTTGGATCTGCAAGAAGGGGTTTTAAGACTTTTGACCCCATTCAGGACCTGTGGTACAAATAAACAGAACAGGACAGTTAATGATTTGTAATGATTTGTTAACAATTAATACAATACTTTAACAATAAAATATTAATGAAGCAAAAATTCTTAAAGAGAAAGGAGGACACTGACCACCGACGCAAAGATTGTGAGGATCTGGCAACCCAGACTCTTTCGTGCTGATTCCACGCTGTTTGTAGCTGTTAGCAGTTTATTACTTTTTAACTATTTTAATTCTCGATCACATTTGTATATAAATGTATGTAAATACAGTACTTTTTTAAACATCTTAATCATTTCCTTCTATTACAGGCAGATTATATTTTTCACCGCTAATCGTTATTTAGTAACTTTACAGGTATACCGCCGTGTCATTGCAGTAATAAACCATTAGCTAATTAGCAGAGTTGTGTCTTTTCGGCTTCATCTTTTGCTGTGGTATGTGTTTTATAAATTTTTACAGTCTTTTCTCACCATTTTTCTGAGACATATTTTTTGTGACATTTTGTATTAACTTTCCATTGACGCTTTAACCAAGAATTGCATTGGACCATCGGCTGCAGCTTACCATCGGCTAAACCATAACTTCAATCGGCACAACACCACTCGAAGCTAAGTACCTTTAATTTATCATTTAGTTAATTGTATTAACATGGCTTCTGCTGAGCTTGTTCCCTCTGCCGAGTGTGGCATGTTTAGCTATTCTTCCTCCGTCATTAGTTAAAATTTTATTTGTGATAGGTGTAGGCTTGTAGCTAGTCTGACAGAGAAGACTGAAGTTTTAAAAGGAAGCATGCAGACATTAGAGAAGGCTAGCTTACTTTCCAGCTTAGCAGATCTGGATGCCACAGGTGTAGTTAGTGCACCTGCTCTGGCAGAGCCCTCGCAGCAGGGCAAGTGGGTGACGGTTTGGTGACGTAGTCGTAAGGCTAGCCCACGAGAGCATCACTCTTTACCTGTTCACGTGTCTAACAGGTTTGCCCTTCTCAGTGATGCACCCACTGAGCAGCCTGTTGAAAGAGCTCTGGTCAAAGGTGATATTATTTTATGACACATGAAACTAGCTACCCCTTTAGGGACACCAGCAGCTAGAGTTACATAAATCCCAGGAGCTAGAGTGCTGGACATTGTAACAAGTCTTAATGAGCCTTAGATTCTCTAGACTAGTCGTTCATGTAGGGGCTAATGATATACGGCTTCGCCAGTCAGAGGTTACTAAGGCTAAATTTGTAGAAAATATTGCTAATTTAGCTTTAGTTAGTTGGGTAACTAAGGCTAAATGTGGATAGAGTTGCGAAGGCGATGTCTGATGCAGTAATGTGTTCTGGCCCCATCCCAACGCGGTGAGGTGACCAAGCCTACAGCAGGTTATGGTTGCTGAACTGCTGACTGTCCAAGTGGTGCTCTGAAAACAACATGGGCTTTATAAATAATTTATAAATAATTGGACGATGTTTGAGAGTAAGCCTGGCCTTTTAGGATGGGACGGTGTCCATCCCACTTGGGAGGGTGCTGCTCTCATCTCCTGCAACATTGCCCATAGTCTTATGGCCCGATTGGTTAGGGGCTGACTATCCAGAGCAGGGGTCAGGCAGCCGACAGACCGGCTTAACCAACTGTCTGCTGGTAGCCATGCACCGTCACACAGAACTCACGTTATTGAAACTGTGTCTGTTATCCGCATCTGCCCTAAATGTAAACGCACTCAAAAAGTCTGTTTTAATAATCTCATTAGTATAAACACAGATTATCCCAAAGAAATAACAACCTTAGACTAAAGCTAGGATTACTTAACATTAGATCACTTACAAATAAAGCAGTGATTGTAAATGAAATGATCACTGATAAATGCTTACACGCTCTCTGTATCACTGAAACTTGGATTAGACCTGATGAATATTTAGCTTCACCTAATGGATACAGTCATGCTCATCACCCTCGTCCTAATGGTCGGGGGAGAGCCGTAGCCACAATTCTTGACAAAGAGCTAGATGTTACAACTTAATCCCTTTACAAGGCTAATTTGTTTGAAATACTGATTCTTAATGTGACTATTCCATCGTTATGGAAGCCAAAACCACACTCTTTCCAGCTTATCACTATTTACTGCCCTAGAGTTCCTTATTCAGAATTTCTTCAGGAAACTTTCCTCCTGCATAGTACTGTCAACTGATAAGGCTTTAATTGTAGGTGATTTTAATATTCACTTTGACAGTGAGCAGGATCCACTGCAAATTGCTTTTGAGTCCATTTTAGAATCAGTGAGTATCACTCAGAATGTTATGGGTCAAACCAACCACTGTGATCATACTTTAGATCTAATATTTATTATTTGGTATTATAATATAGATAACCTTGATGTTTTCCCACAAAGTGATTTGATTTCAGATCACTATCTTTTAGTATTTGAGCTATCTCTAATAAATAAAATCCTTCTGCCTTGTTATCACACCAAGCGCACTATCACATCTGCTACTCCAGCTGCGTTTATTAAAAACGTATCAGACTTAAAATTGAATACACCTACGGAGCCCAATCATCTTGAGTGTGTAAATGACCAATTAGAAAGTGTGTTTTGCTCAATGCTGGATATGATTGCTCCTGCTTGGGTCTAACGCATTAGGGAAAAAAGGCTAGCACCATGGTATAATAACCACATCGGTACCTTAAAGCAAACAACGCGGCGCCTAGAGTGGTGACATAGTAAACTTTAGGTATTTAAGATTGTTTGGAGGGATGTCATTTGTATTAGTTTTGTTTGGTCTTATTATATTATTTACTATGTTCTTTGTCAATAAATCCTCATCACTTGTGTTTACATCTGGCCGTCAAAACCCAGTCACCTCCTCCACGCGGTGCCGGCTGGAAACAAGGCCTTCGGGACTTGGTCAACGGTGATGGTCTTTGATGACAGGTGATGCGACATGTCGGTCAAAGTATTTCTTCATCGCATCTTATGGGCAATGCCTTCTGGACATTTAGATCGACATGTTAGGGCATCCTCCTGAGGCAATGCGCGGCGCTCTCGCCCAAGCGAGGCAAACAGTGAGCAAGGGCTACCCGCCTATGGACGAGACGGGCCAAAGAAGTTAGTCCATTTACGATTTGGACATTCGACCGAGTCCCCCACGAGCTGATTTGGAGATCGCTGCGTAGCCACGGCGTCCCAGAAGCCTACGTGCGGTGGACTAAGCTTCTCTACCGCAATGTCACCAGCGCAGTCAGATTCCCGGCAGGAACATCGCCAAGTTTCCCAATAACCGTCGGCGTCCACCAAAGATCAGCCCTCTCTCCCCTGCTGTTCATCCTCTGCATGGACACTGCGACGGCTGACCTGCAAACACTGCACCCCTGGAGCCTGCTCTTTGCAGACGACGTTGGCCTCAGCGAGACGGTGTATCACCTGGCGCTTCAGACCCGGACGCAGGCCTGGAAAGACCGGCTAAATGAGAACAGCATGCGCCTGAACATCAAGAAAACAGAGTACCTTGAGTGCAGCGTGCAGACCGATGGAACCATCTCCGTCGACGGCCAGCCCCTGAACAAGGTCACCCAATTCAAATACCTTAGGTCCCTCATCACATCGGACTGCAAAACTCTCCCAGACATCAGAGCAAGGATCAAGTGGATGAAGTGGTGGCAGGTCACTGGAGTCCTGGTTGACAAGAGAATGCCCATCTGCCTGAAGGCCAAAATCTACAAGTCGGTCGTGCGCCGGGTGGCACTCTATGGGTAATAATAAAATAACTAATTACATTTTCTGTTTTCTGTCCAAGCTGTGTTCCTGTGCCAGTTCCTGCCCCACACATGATGTTCATCCACTTCGCCTTTGCTCAGGCTGTTTCCTTCATCGCCTCCGTCCGCACCGGGGGGGCGGTGGCTTTCTCTCTCCTCCGGTTGGCTGGGGACAAAGTGCCACCAAGGATTTTCCTGCTTGATCCTGGAGTGGCTCAGTGTATCGGACTGCTTAATGCCAATGTGCATATTTTACATTTTACATTTGACATTTGAACTGTCACTCCAAGACTTATTAGTTTAGATAAATAAGTTTCATTCTTAGATTTATCATCTACGCTGCCCAAGGACGTTGGGTGCCTTTTTGAGTTTTGGTCCTCCCAAGGTTTCTTCCACATAACGCTTAGGGAGTTTTTCCTTGCCACTGTTGCAGGCTTGCTCAATTGGGATTGGACGTAGATATTAGGAGATAATTTAAAATTCTAAAGTTGCTTTGAGACAATGCTCCATTGTAAAAAGCGCTATATAAAAAAACCTGACTTGCCTTGACTTAAATGACTTGAATTCACTTACCTCTGAAATTAGCCTTTTTTTTACAAAATGTTCTGGAATACTGAGTAGTGAAGCTCTATCTTCTTTATCTACATTGTTTTATATAAAGAGCACATGCACATGACATTACACTAAATTATCTTCTTTAATAATATCTATGGATTATTTATAACTGGATTTATGCATGGTGTGAGTTTGCCTATTCAGTTTACAGCTTACATTCTATTTCTCACAGCCTGCATTTCAAATTCACAGGCAGATGGTAGCAGTAATGCCTTAAACACCTGTATGGCACAGCTGATTTAATTGATTTTGTTTTAATTATCTTGTGGCTTTACTGTAATTTCATCCCATTTGAACGCTATATCAGTGAATGCATGAGAAGGTTGTGGTATGCTGGTTTTCATAGTCCTTCCCGTTATAAATCCGGTTTTATATGGAATCAAAATAAGAGATCTTGTTAGGGTGAGAGAAGGTTAAGCTTCTGAATAACTGAACCCAGTATGCAGTATGCCACACAAGAGGTCTGAGTCAATATATAGTTCAACAAGGTGCAGTTTATTTACAGTGTCAGTAATCCAAACAATGCTCATGAAAGTGCATGAGGGTAGGTGGACCCAGGGTCCCAGAGAGCTTGATGCGATGCCGGAAGCTCCAGCAATCGGCGGCGAAGCTTGGTTCCACCTCATACAGAGTTTAAAAGAAAACAGAGTATGGAAATGAACACACTATTCTGAAAAAAAAAAGGAAAACAAAGCACGAAGTCTGGGTTAGTGGGGACGTAAACAGCCCATAGTAATGTTTACCTGGTATTTGTATGCTGACGAACCAGCAAACAGTCATGCTCAATGCCGCTCCTTAAATCCTGAGTGTGCTGATTGCTGCAAACGCTAGATTTCTCAGGCAGGGTATTTCTAGTGCCAGTCCCAAGCCCGGAAAAATGGTGAGGGTTGTGTCAGGAAGGGCATCCGGTGTAAAACATTTGCCAAATAAAGTATGCGAGTTCATAATAATTTCACCATACCGGATCGGTCGCAGCCCGGGTTAACAACGACCGCCACCGGTACTGGTAGCAAACAGGGTACCAGCGGAAATTGGACTACTGTTTGCCGAAGACGAAGAGGAGGGAAGCGTGTGAGGAGACAGAGAGAAATCAGGAGGGGAAGAAATATAGCACTGAGGGTAGCAGCCTTAAATGTAAGGACGATGACAGGGAAAGGTAGAGAGCTGGCTGATATGATACAGAGGAGAAAGGTCGATGTTTTGTGTGTAGGAGACAAAGTGGAAGGGTAGCAAGGCTCGATGCATTTGTGCAGGGTTCAAACTGTTCTACCATGGTGTGGATAGGAAGAGAAATGGAGTTGGTGTGGTCCTGAAGGAGGACTATGTAAAGAAAGTCGTTGAGGTGAAAAGGGTGTCAGATAAGATACTATGTCTGAAGCTGGAAATTGAGGGTGTAATGGTGAATGTTGTTAGTGGCTATGCACCACAAGTTGGCTTTGAATTAGAGGAGAAAGAGAGATTCTGGGGGGAGTTAGATGAAGTGGTTGAGAGCATTCCCAGGGAGGAGAGACCGGTGATTGGTGCAGATTTCAATGGTCATGTTGGTGAAGGTAATAAAGGAGATGAGGAAGTGATGGGCAGGTTTGCTGTTAAGGATAGGAACCTAGAAGGACAGATGGTGGTGGGGGGGGGGGGGGGGGCGGGGGGGGGGGGGGGCTTTTGCAAAGAGGATGGAAATGGCTGTGGTTAAAACACATATTTCCAAAAGAAAGGAGGAGCATAGGGTGACTTATAAGAGTGGAGGGAGGAGCCACACAGGTAGACTACATCCTATGTAAAAGAGGTTGCTTAAAAGAGATTGGTGATTGTAAGGTAGTGGCAGGGGAGAGTGTAGCTAGGCAGCATCGGATGGTGGTGTGCAGGATGGCTCTGGTGGTTAGGAAGAGGAAGAGGACAAAGGCAGAGCAGAGGACCAAATGGTGGAAGTTGAGAAAGGAAGAATGTTGTAAGGAGTTCAGAGAGGAGCTGAGAAAGGAAATAGCTCCCAGACGACTGGGTAGTAGCAGCAACAATAAATAGACAGACAAGTAAAAAGGTACTGGGTGTGTCTTCTGGACAGGCAAAGGATGAAAAGGAAACCTGGTGGTGGAACGAGGAAGTGCAGGAGGTTATTCAGAGAAAGAAGGAGTACAAGATTCAGAGTACAAGGAGATGCGGCACAGGGCAAAGAGGGAGGTAGCAATGGCCAAGCAGAAGGCCTACGATGAGTTATATGAAAGGTCAGACAGTAGGGAAGGAGAGAAGGAGTTGTATCTGCTGGCGAGACAGAGAGATAGAGCTGGAAAGGATGTGCAGCAGATCAGGGTGATCAAGGATAGAAATGAAATGTACTGACAGGTGAGGAGTGGGTGAGGGAAAGATGGAAGGAGTATTTTGAAGAGTTGATGAATGTAGAAAATGAAAGGGAAAGAAGGTTGGATGGCGTAGAAATTGTGGAACAGGATGTAGCAAAGATTAGCAAGGACGAAGTGAGGAAAGCTTTGAAAAGGATGAAGAACGGAAAGGCAGTGGGACCTGATGACATACCGGTTGAGGTATGGAAAAGTCTAGGAGAGCTGGGAGTGGTGTTTTTGACTAGATTATTCAGTGGAATTCTGGTGAATGAGAGTATGCCGGAGGAATGGAGGTAAAGTTTGCTTGTACCGATTTTTAAGCAGAGGGGTGATGTACAGAGTTCTGGCTCTTACACGGGCATAAAGTTGATGAGCCACACAATGAAGAGTTGGGAGAGAGTTGTGGAACCTAGGCTCAGACAGGAGGTGACAGTGTGTGCACAACAGTATGGTTTCATGCCAAGGAAGAGCACCATGGATGCGACTTTTGCTTTGAGACTGCTGATGGAGAAGTATAGAGATGGTCAGAAACAGCTACACTGCGTCTTTGTGGATTTGGAGAAAGCTTATGACAGGGTGCCAAGGGAGGAACTGTGGTGGTGTATGAGGAAGTCTCGAGTGGCTGAAAAGTACGTAAGATTCGCGCAGGACATGTATGACAACAGCGTGACAGCGGTGAGATGTGCTGTAGGAGTGACAGATAGCTTCAAGGTAGGGGTGGGACTGCATCAAGGATCGGCCCTGAGTCCCTTCTTATTTGCTCTAGTGATGGACAGACTAACAGATGAGGTCAGACAAGAATCGTCGTGGACTATGATGTTTGCAGACGACATTGTGATCTGTAGTGAGAACAGGGAAAAGGTAGAAGAGAACTTGGAGAGGTGGAGGTATAATCTGGAAAGGAGAGGAATGAAAGTCTAATGTAGTAAGACAGAATACATGTGTGTAAATGAAAGGGAGGCAGGTGGAACAGTCAGGCTACAGGGATTGGTGGTCACAAAGGTCCAGGAGTTCAGGTACTTGGGATCAACTGTCCAAGGAAATGGGGAGTGTGAAAAGGAGGTAAAGAAGAGAGTACAGGCAGGATATAGTGGGTGGAGAAGAGTGTCAGGAGTGCTGTGTGACAAAACGGTCACAGCAAAAGTGAAAGGAAAGATTTATAAGAGAGTAGTGAGACCAGCCTTGTTGTATGGCTTAGAGACAGTGGCACTGACAAAGAGACAGGAAGCAGAGCTGGAGGTGGCAGAACTTAAGATGTTGAGGTTCTCTTTAGAAGTGTCTAGGGTGGACAGGATTAGGAATGAGATCATCAGAGGGACAGCACAGGTTGGATAGTTGGGAGACAAAATTCGAGAGGGAAGACTGACATGGTTTGGACATGTGCAGAGGAGGGATAGTGAATATGTTGGTAGGAGGATGTTGGAGATGGAGCTGCCAGGCAAGAGACAGACAGGAAGACCAAAGAGGAGTTATTTGGTTGTGGTAAATGAAGATATTCAGGGAGTTGGGATGAGAGTAGAGGACATGGAGGACAGGGTGAGGTGGAAACGTTTAACTCGCTGTGGTGACCCCTGATAAAGGGAGAAGCCGAAAGAAGACAAAGAAGAAAAAGTTCACCATGCAGTGCTGCCAGTGCTGAAAAACACAGTGACCTCTACACACACACACAACACTACACTACACACTGTCTCGCCCAGCTCCAGCGCGCCGCCAAATGCGTGAACCTATCGGGAAGCCCCGCGTTCAGATTAATGATCGTCTACAGCTGCGAGGCTTCCCATATAAGCGGGCGCACTCAGAGCTGTGGCGCGGATTATTGACGATGTTCCACGCCGGTCACGTCCCTACGTGCCTCATCTCGCGTCCCTACGCGCCTTGCCGCCTATCGCGTCCCTCCGCTCCGCGTCCCTTCCAGGTATCGTGCCGTTTGACCTATTTCCCTGTTGTGTTTAGTTTCCACCCGTTTTGCAACCTCGGTCCCGTTTATGTTCCACACCCGTTTTCGGTTCCCTTTCTTTTCTGTTCGCTGTGTCTCCCTTATTTTGTTATATAATAAATAAAACCCCTTTATTTGGAACCTGCGTTCGTCTCCTCGTTCCTCTCGCTTCCGGGCGTTACAGAATAATCCGCCGTAAAACATGGAGACGGCAGGTTCCCCTACCTCTTCGTTTTTTCTCGCCCATTTCAATGGCGATCCTGCCTCCTGCCGGCCGTTCGTTGAACGGTGCAGGTATTGTTTTGAGACCTTTCCTTTTGACTCCGAGTATGCCAAAGTCTCCTTTTTGGTTCTCCACCTTGCCGATGAAGCCCTCATCTGGGCCACCCAGCTTTGGCCGATGCTCAAGGCAGGAACCTCACAAGAGTTCCTGGAGACGCTGGAGTTTAGCTTTGGCTCCCCACGGGCTTGTATGGGCATCAAAGCCACTGGTTGTGAACCCGTTCGCCCTGCCCAAGTCAGGCATCTGCCTGCGCTCATGATACCCGGACCTGTAGTTCTCGGTGCTCGTACCTCTAATCGCTCTAGTCTCACCTCAGAACCTCTAGTTCTCGGTACTCGTACCTCTAATCGCTCTAGTCTCGCCTCAGAACCTCTAGTTCTCGATACTCATACCTCTAGTCTCGCTTCAGAACCTCTAGTTCTTGATAGTTGTCATGCACCCACTCCTGCACCACGGACATTCGTGCCCACACCTGCACCGCGGACCTTTCCGACACAGACGGTCACGTCACTCCCACTCGTGCCCACTCCCGCATCTCGGACGTTTGTACCAGTGTCTGTGTCCAGGTCATCAGTAGTCCCAGTGACTGCATCCAAGACGTCAGCAGTTCCAGTGACTGCCCCCAGGGCGTCTGCAGTTCCGGTGGCTGCCCCCAGGGCGTTTGCAGTTCCAGTGGCTGCCTCCGGGGCATCTGCAGTTCCAGTGGCTGCCCCCAGGGCGTCTGCACACCCAGTGGCTGCATCCAGGTCGACGGAGGCCTTTCTAAAGGCCGCATCCTCGACAGAGATCCGTCCGGAGGACGTCTCTTCCCAAGAAACCGATTCAGTGGCTGTCTCCTCCAGGCAGCTCCAGCATCCCGTCCACGGCTCTGCTCTCCAGCATCCCGTCCACGGCTCTGCTGTCAAGCATCACGTCGTCGTCGACTCCGCTGTCAAGCACCACGTCGTCGTCGACTCCGCTGTCAAGCACCACGTTGTCCACGACTCCGCTCTCAAGCACCACGTCGTCCACGACTCCGCTGTCAAGCACCACGTCGTCCACGACTCCGCTCTCAAGCACCACGTCGTCCACGACTCCGCTCTCAAGCACCACGTCGTCCACGACTCAGCTCGGCAGCCTCACGTCGTCCACGACTCCGCTCGGCAGGCACACGTCGTCGACTCCGCTCTGCAGACACACTTCGTCGACTCCGCTCTGCAGACACACTTCGTCGACTCCGCTCTGCCGCCTCTCGTCGTCGACTCCGCTCTCCAGCAAACTCCAGTCGTCGTCTCTGCTGTCAAGCATCGCCGCCTCGTCTCTGCTGTCAAGCATCGCCGCCTCGTCTCTGCGGTCAAGCATCGCCGCCTCGTCTCTGCTGTCAAGCATCGCCGCCTCGTCTCTGCGGTCAAGCATCGCCGCCTCGTCTCTGCTGTCAAGCATCGCCGCCTCGCCTCTGCTGTCAAGCATCGCTGCTTTGTCTCTGCTGTCAAGCATCGCCGCTTCGCCTCTGCTGTCAAGCGTCGCCTCTCCGCCTCTGCTCGCCAGCCGCCTGACTGCTGGCGGTCTCCTCCTGGGGTCCGCCCGGCACGGCGACCCCCTGAGGTGACCATGCGCCTGGGGGTCCCTTTTTGGAATCCTAGCTCCGACTCGGACTCCGTGGGGGGGGGGCTCTGTCACGCCCAGCTCCAGCGCGCGCCGCCAAATGCGTGAACCTATCGGGAAGCCCCGCGTTCAGATTAATGATCGCCTACAGCTGCGCTCAGAGCTGTGGCGCGGATTATTGACGATGTTCCACGCCGGTCACGTCCCTACGCGCCTCGCCGCCTATCGCGTCCCTCCGCTCCACGTCCCTTCCAGGTATCGTGCCGTTTGACCTATTTCCCTGTTGTCTTTAGTTTCCACCCGTTTTGCGACCTCGGTCCCGTTTATGTTCCACACCCGTTTTCGGTTCCCTTTCTTTTCTGTTCGCTGTGTCTCCCTTATTTTGTTATATAATAAATTAAACCCCTTTATTTGGAACATGCGTTCGTCTCCTCGTTCCTCTCGCCTCCGGGCGTTACACACACACACATGGAGTGAGGCATAAATGGGTCACAGGGCCGTCCCCGTAACAGATATTCAAAAATAAATTCTTGTTGTGTTGAACCAAAAACACAAGACTGTATCCACAAAGTTGTGGCATAAATGATTTAGCTTTGCTATCTTAATTAAAAATGTTTTATGTGAGAGTTTCATTTATATTATACTCATTTAAATGGTATGTCAAAAATGTTTGGGAAAACACAAACCTTCAGGTTTATACCAGTAACTGTTGCTGTGTTAGCTATTTAACAGCCTTACTTATTGTATGCTTATGATCTGTACTTAGTCCATGGTCATGTTATACTATACGTCTTAAACCTGTACAGTATGTTCAGTGACTATTCCTTAATCTCTATGGATATCATATAATACATGCATCTGGTAGTAGCCCTGAGTGGTTTGTTTTGAGATGCTGGACCCATCAGGAAGAAAAACATCCAATGCTTTGAGACAAAGATACATTGATGCCTAATCTTACTATTTTTGTTTTGTGGAAGAAGCCCACATTTATACGTTCCTGCTGTTTGTGGTTGAATAAGGGTTTGTAGTTGGATAAAAGATCCTAAGGCTGATTTGATATTTGGCCTACTCACTGAAGATCTGAAATATCATAGCCTACTGCATTAACTCAGTGCCTGGGTCCAAATGTTATTTTGCAAGATGTCTTTAGGTGAATTTAATCCACTAGAGCATCACGTTAATCTACTGTTGGGGAACTGTGGTGGATTTGCAATTAAGATGCTGGATTGTGGATCAGAAGGCCAGGATTTCATATTCTACCTCTGCCAGGTTGCTACTGTTGGTTCCTTAAGCTAGGCCACATTTGTTTGGATTGTGAGATTGTATCAGTATCAGGTAAGAAAATCATCTAAATAATTAAATGTCAATAAAACTTTATGAATGAGTCCTTTATTAGTGACCTAATACTTGTAGAAGATGGTATGTGTGCAGTAGAGTTAAAAACAGCTCCACCTTTGGTAAGGTTCAAGCAGTGGTTAAATAATCTGCTGACGTGTCACATACATGAACCCTTGAGATAAAAACTGTAGATAAGTAAGATGTGTAGAGCTAAACTGCTCAGTATTCTGGAACATTTAGTACAGTCAAGGCTAATTTCAAAGGTAAGTGAATGTATTCGCAAAAGTTTATATATTATAAATGTGAATGCATGCTGTACTAACAATAAGGGACTACATAAGAACTTTAATACACTTTAATGTAAATGTTTTAATTCTTTCAGGCAGACAAATCATGAGCTTTTCTGTTCTATTCATTTCTTCCACAGGTGCCTAATGGGGTCAGAATCCTTCAATAACACTTTTAGCTTTAGTCTTCAGATTGCCAGATTTGATGTTTCTCCAGAAGCTGTGTATCCTATTTTCATCACAGGAACTCTGATTTATTTGTTTTCAGTGGTATCTAATGTGACAATTCTAGTACTGATTGTGACTCAGCCAAGACTTCATAGGCCGATGTTTTATATTATGTTCAGCCTCCCTCTGGCAGACTTAATAGGTATAACTTGTGCTCTTCCCAGGGTGCTCATAGATATTGTAGTACAATCAAACACTGTTTATTACCCAACATGTGTCCTACAGGGATTTTTGCTTCATTTATATGGAGGGAGTATTCTGTGCATCCTGGCTGCCATGTCGTTTGATCGCTACACAGCAATATGTAAACCTCTCAGATATAACTCTATAATGACTCCTTGCACAGTTTGTGGTATCATAGCTCTGGCCTGGGGTCTTGATCTTGCAATAATGGTTGTGTTATTTGCACTTCAAGCCAGAAACACAAATTGCAGAACATATATTCCTTATGTGTTTTGTAACAATGTAGCTTTGCTTCGACTTACATGTGGAGACGATATAACTGTTAATAATATCTATGGACTATTTATAACTGGATTTATGCACGGTGTGAGTTTGCCTATTCAGTTTACAGCTTATGTTCTAATTCTCAAGGCCTGCATTTCAAATTCACAGACAGATACCAGAAGTAAAGCCTTAAACACTTGTATGGCACAGCTGATTTCATTGATTTTGTATGAATTACTTACTGGTTTTACTGTTATTGCATCCCGCTTTGAGACTATATCAGTGAATGCAAAACAAATTTGTGGTATGCTGATTTTCATAATCCTTCCAGTTGTAAATCCGGTTTTATATGGAGTCAAAACACGAGATATTCGAAATACCTTTCTTAATGTGTTGAAGAAAAATAAAAAGATTGTATCCATAAAGGTGTGGCAGAAATGATTTAGCTTTGCTATGTTAATGAAAAATGTTTTATGTTCGGGCATATGGACTGAAAACCTATAAACCTATAATTTTCCAGGTCAATGTAAATAACTGTGTTATTGATTTATGATGTTATGCTGATGTTTGTCTTTTTTCTAAAAGAGCTACTTATACAAATTTTGGCTGTCGGAAGATGTTTGGGAAAATCATTGCCATGTGTTGGTTATTTAATAGAATTACTGATATTAAGTGTAAGCTGATGATCTGTACTTAGTCCATGATTGTGCTATACTGTAGGTCTTAAAACTATACAGTGTGTTCACCAATCCTCCCTCAATCTATATGGATACTATACTGATAGGATATTATACAATACATTCATCTGAAAGAAATATGATTTCTGATCACTCTTTCCATCCAGTCCAGCTTTAATCTTTTTGGACTGCTGTCATAGATGTCCTAAAGGTTTATTTTGGAATGCTGGAAAATTTTGGAAGACAAGATTCCAGTGCTTTGAGATAAAGATGCAGTAAAGTTTAAATCTGATTATTGTGAAGGTTGTGAAAGAAGCTCTATTTACAGCTTGGGATCATCATGAAGTATGTGGAATATTAGAGCATTATCATGAAAGAGTGTTAGACCAAGTCCTGTAAAGTTCCAATGCTTGTTATGTGCTCATGAAATGCAATCGTTAATAAATGAATTATTGATAACGTTATTATAAAATCATTTTCTTTGCATTTCAAACTTCCACATCAGACTTTGATAAAGTCCCTCAGTGTTTTCTCTGCTATGATTGTTTCTAAGGCATCTGTTTCAAGGTCTTTGCTGCATATCCTGCATTATCACACCCGCATTCAACCAAACTCCATTCTGGGAATTTTAACTTCTAGAATATTTATGCTCTAATAAAATGCACATTTACTTACTAAAAATCAACACAATGAATAAACAGTATTAAAATAATATAACAGTGTGATCCCTAATTAAATTAAAAAAAAAAAAAAACTATTCATGCCCTTTTTTGATTTTATAAATGGAATCATGGTCAATATAATTCGACCTTGTGACAAGAATTGAATATCAAAATGTAACACAACAAGGAGTGATGACCAGTGATGGAGGCCACCAAGACACCTATGATGACTCTAATGGACTTAAATGCTTGAGCTGCTGAGGTGGGAGAGACTCTGTATATGACAACTGTTTCCAAGATTTCAGCAGTCAAAGCTTTATGGGAGAGTTGCAAACAGAAAGCCTTTGATGAAGAAAGCTCATACACTCACTGACAAATATCATAAAGGGCCCAGGTAGAAATGTTGGACTGCTGAAAAACTTGGCTTTAGATTAGATTCAACTTTATTGTCATTGTGCAGAGTACTAGTACAGAGCCAATGAAATGCAGTAGCATCTAACCAGAAGTGTAAGATAGAGATTATTTACATATAATACAGTTAAAGTGCAGAACTGACCAGGTTATTGAATTGAAATATACAGGATATGTACATATTTATACACACACGCACACATTATGAGTAGTGAGAGAGTTTAAGTAGTCCAAGTATGTGAATATTGTTGTTTATGCAGTAATTGGTGGTATATAAAGTAGATCGCTAAGAGTTTTGGAAAGGGCAATATGAATGTGCAAATGTGGTATAGTGCAAATGTCTGAATAATGTCCAGATTAATGTTGTGAATTCAGGAGCGTTACAGCCTCGGGGAAGAAGCTCTTCTTCTGCCTGTTGGTTTGGGAGCGTAGGCCCCTGTAATGCCTACCAGACAGGAGGAGGGTGAGAAGTCCATGGTTGGGATGAGAAACATCATCAAGGTCTGGTCATCCCACCCTCCTCCCCTGCCCAGGCAACGTTTATTGTAAATGTCCTGAATGGAAGGTACCTGGTCGCCAGTGATGCGTTGGGCAGTTTTCCCCACCTTCTGTAGCGCTTTACGGTCAGCTACGAAGCAGTTGCCATACCACAGGGAGATGTAGTAGGTGAGAATGCTCTCGATGGTACAGTCCTATTTGATAATAATGTTGGAACTGTAGACAGGAACACAGTCATAGGTGAACAGAGAGTAGAGAAGATGATTCAACATGCAGCCTTGTGGTACTCCAATATTTGGAATGATAGAAGAAGAGAAGAGGTTGTTGACCCTGACTGACTGGGGCCTATTTGTTAAGAAGTCCAGGATCCATTTACAAAGTGATGTTGAGTTGGAGATCATTTTGGAGGGGTTCACCATGTAATATGCTGAACTAAAGTCAATGAATAGCATTCTCACATGAGAGTTATTGCAGTAATAGTGGGTCAATGCGGTGTGGAGTGCAAAAATGTCATCCTCTGTTGAATTGGTTCTGGTCCAACGTGTCAGGCAGACAGGATTTCCAATGTGAAAGAAGTAGTCTTTCGAAATACTTGGAAACGATGGGAATGAGGGCGAAAGGGCAGAAGTCATTTAGCACTCAAGCAGTTGAATGCTTGGCACTGGCACAATGGTTGCTGTTTTGAAGCTTGTTGGAACAACTGCCTGGCCCAGTGACAGGCTGTAAATGTCTGTGAAGACCCCGGCAAGCTGTTTAGCACAGGCTTTGAGCACATGTATAGGTACTCCATCAGGTCCAGCTGCCTTCCTTGCATTCACTTGCTCAGCATGCAGTAGACATCCTTGGTGGAGAGTGTGAGTGGCTGCTCATGTACAGGAAGAACCGCTTTGAAGGCAGTCGTTATCCCTGTCGAAGCATGCATAGAAGTGATTGAGCTCTTTGGGTAGTGAGGCAATGTTGGTAAGGGAGCTGAGCTGAGTGGTTTGAAGTTGGTTATAGACTGCATGCCTTGCCACATATGCCGAGGGTCAGAAGAACTGAAGTGCTCGTCAATTCGCAGTTTGTAAGTGTGTTTGGTCCTGAAGATTCCCTGTTTCATGTTGGCACTGGCCATGCTGTAAGCCTTGTGTTCTCCAGACCTGAATGCTGTATAACATGCTTTGAGCAGAAGGCGAATCCCTCAGTTCATACAGGGCTTCTGATTGGGGAATACTTTTACTTTTTTGTGAGTAGTTACACTGTCTACACGGGTGTTAATGTGTTTCAAGACAGAGTTGGTATAAGAGTCAATATTTATATTGTGATCCGTGAACTGCTCCAGTGTGTGTGCTGGAACTGAAGAGATGAGTCAGCACATTCCAACCAGATCTTAACTACTCTCATTGTAGGCCTCACACGTTTGATGACTGGCATATACTTGGGAAATAGGAACAAAGAGAGATGGTCCGAGTGTCCCAGGTGGGGGAGGGTTAAGCATCAGCTACACTGGTGTAAACATGGTCCAAGGTTATTTGTCCTCTTGTGGTACAGAAGACATTCTGATAAAATTTTGGGAGTCCAGATCTTAAATTACCATGGTTAAAGTCCCCAGGAACAATAAAGGCTCCATTCGGGTAAACAGTTTGTAGTTTGCCAATGACAGCACACAGGTCTTTCATAACCACGTTAGCATTACCATCTGGAGGTACATAAACTGCAATAGCAAAAACTCAGGTAAACTTATGTGGGAGGCAGAAGGGTCTGCACTTTATCATCAGGTATTCCAGATCAGTGGAGCAGTTGATATTAGCTACGACAGAGTCAGTAAAACATGTTTTGTGTACATACATGCAAACACTGCCTCCATTTACATTTACAGCAGTTAGCAGACGCCCTTATCCAGAGCGACTTACAATTGATACAATCTTACAATCTAAGCAATTGTGGGTTAAGGGTCTTGCTCAAGGACCCAACAGTAGCAGCTTGGCAGAGGTGGGATGGCAGAGGTGGGCCTCCAGTGTAGTTCACCTGAGTGATTTTCTGGAAACTATGGATATAATACTGTAAATAAATACTAAATTGCAAAAGTTGGTGAGATGCCGAGCCTTGTGATGTGTACGCGCTGCCATCTTGGTCAGAACTAAAGTATAGTTGGAGTTGTGTCTCAGGCAGGCATGTAAATGTTTTCAGGTGTGGTCTGATTAGACCCTGAGTCTTGCCATGATGGTGTAAAAGTGCCTCTCCTGTAGTGATGCCCTATAAAAAGGCTCTCAGAGGCTATTTTTGGGTAGTGTACCTCCTGGTGAGAGATCATTGCTGCTAGACATACCTCTAAAATGCACTTGAAGACATTTTGCCCAGTCGACAGTCGTCGAGAGGAGGTGCATCATTGGACTGAGAGAAACAAGATGGTCATTTTTATGAATTGCTGCCATCTGGGGCATTCTGACCTCGCTTTTAGGAGGTGTAGGGAGCAGTGGTTCTGTGAGGAGGCACGCCCACATGGTGAACAGGCTCTGGACAGCCCAGGCAGACCACTAATAAAGAGGATCATTTGATCAATGGACAAGCACGAGCAGCTCCCACAGTTTCAGTATCCACCATCCAGACACAGGGGGTACCTTCATTAAACAGACCTGTTGAGTTCTGCAGCAATTCAACATTTCTATCTGGGTGCTTTATTTGTTTTTTCAATGAAATCTTGGGTATAATTCTTCCCAAAGCCATGTGTGAGACTCCAAGATCAACTGTAAGAAGGTTCTGGTCTGTTGAGACCAAAATGGAGTTTTCTACTATGGATATGGAAGCAGCCCCAGTAATGCCCAAACCCCTGCTCATCCAAACCCTACTGGAGACCTGAACCCCAATTCTTCCCTATCAGTCTGTCCAGCTGTACTCATAAAATATCCCCCTTTGCATTGCGTCCAGGAAGCTCATCTCCCAATACCATCAACAAAATGACCCAACCAAGGGCAGCAATATCTGATCAACTGGTAGGGCTGTGGGCGAGAGGAACTTTACTGGGTTCCCCTTTCATCCACTACTGACCCTGAATTAATCTGGGAGTTCCAAAGCAGCAAACCTGACAAGCCTGGTGGGTTGCCTGAAGGTGGCCTTTGAGGGAGTGGTACTGTCAGGATCTGACTCTGTGCATTTCTCCTCCTGTTGTTTATTTTTTCTCTCAGTGTAAATATTTGTGCCTTGATGATCTTTTGTGCCTTTTGTGATGTCTTCATCCTGTGGCATGAGGACGGAACCAGTTGTGGAAAACCTTCAGCCAATCTCCATGCACCTGTTCATCATTACCTGCTCATCAGCTCAGCATTTCTCATTCATCTCTGAATGATCAGTCTAAATGTCAAGTTTCAGCTGTCTCAACTCTATAATCTCCAAACCTGCATCAAAGCATGCGTCAACAACACACCATCTATGCACCAGTGATACCACTGCTGCGCTCTCCACAATCTGCATCATCTCCCAGCTCTCCATGCTCCAACATTTCTTCTTCCTGGACTCCAACTGCCATCCATTCTCCAGCCCAAGTGCTTTACTTAGTATTTCCATTCAGCATATTCATTTCAATAAACCAACCTTAGTATTCAGTTCCTTAGTCTGTTATTTGTGAATCTGCTTGGTTGTTCAAGTATAAACTTAGATGAGGCTTATGAATGTAGTTAAAAACCCTCTGTACTGTATATTCGTATTTAACATTAACCACATGTCATGCACTATGTCCCTTCCCAACATTCTACCATGAAACAGAAACAGTTGCAGCTATAGAAGGGGGTGGAAAAATTGAGTATATACTATATTTTTGGGTCCTTGAGCAAGGCCACATTTGTTTTGATTCTGAGATTATATCAGTGTCAGATCAGGGCATCTGCTAAATAACTAAATGTGAGATGGTACTTGCAAAACCTTTACTGGATGCTTACCATCTTTTACAACATTTAAATGCACGAAGAGTGTTACAAAAAAGCTTCACCTTTGGTAGCTTTCATCCAGGGGTTAAAGAAGATTATCTTATGATGTGTCACATGCATGAACTCTTGAGATTAAACAAACAAACAAACAAACTGTAGATAAATAAGACATGTAGAGCTACACTATTCAGGATTCTGGAACATTTAGAACAGAAAAGGGTATTTTAGATAAGGCTAAATGTTATGACTCGCTCTGGGTCGTCTCCCAGTTATATATTCATTTTACCACTATCCCTTAGTTCATTTGTTTATGTTTCCCCAGTGCGGGGTGTGTGTGTGTGTGTGTGTGTTGTGCTTGGTTCCACACCTGCTCGTCATTATTCCTCATCACCACGCCTACTTAAATGCCGACCGATCTCCTGGAATTCACCAGATTGTCCCGTTACCTTCATGGTACCTGGCCGCGCTAGCTTTAGTATTAGCTTTAGGACTGCCTCTCTCCCTGCTATTTGAATCACCACTGCATGCTAAGGGTTCTATTTCGTGGAACCAGCACTCACACCTCACACCTTCCCGCTGGTTTTTCTGTTCGCTCCAACCTCCTGGGCTCGATGGATATCTGGATCAGTCCTTCTACCATTCCTAAGTTGCCTTTAAGTTGATCTATTGTTCAATAAATTTGTTACCTTTATCACGTCTTGTCAGCCTGCTGATCTGCATTGGTGGGATCTTAGATTCCACCTTAACATTAAAGGTAACTGAAAATACATTCAGTATTAACAATGAGAAACTACATACAGAATTTTCTATATTTCTGCATAAATATGACCTAAAACATTATCAGATTTTCACAAAAGTGCTAAAAGTGTCACGCCGGCTGTGGGGTTTAGGAGAAACACGCAGGAGTGGTGTTTATGTACAAGGGCTTACAAACAAAGTTACAAACGCGAATACGGAATATAGACAGGTGATTAAACAAACAGGCAAGGAAAATAACGAGCAGATCACGGCGAGAAAAGGTAGGTGAGCGATAACCAAGGTTTGGATACAGAGATAGGATGCAATAGGGAGGATAGAGATAGACACGGCTTGGGTTGATATAGAAGGAGCGCGATCGACAAGGATAGAGACGAGGCACGGTAGATAGAGAATCGGTAGAATAGGTGAGGATCGAAGCAAGATATCGTGGGAGCTAGAGACGCGGTAGAGACCACGAGACTCAGCGATGAGTCTGAGGAAGAAGAGGGTATATATACAGGGCTGGAAAGGTCTAGAACACAAGAAGCAGGTGCAGGTGATCAAAGGAAGAGGTGAGAGAAAGCGGTGAAAGGTGGGAGCGGTGTGCAGGTGCGCGTGTAGGTGTGACAAAATGTAGATCAAGAGAACCCAGTTAAACAAATGAGACAAAAATATTATACTTGGTCATTTATTTATTGAGGAAAATGATCCAATATTACATATTAGTGAGTGGCAAAAGTATGTGAGCCTTTGCTTTCAGTATCTGGTGTGACCCCCCTGTGCGCAATAACGGCAGCTAAACGCCTTCCTGCAGCTGTTGAGCAGTCCTGACACGGCTTGAGAATTTTAAGAGCCCCATTCCCCTCCTTCTAACAGAACACTTCGCTCTGGGGTGTGGTGGGTTTTCCTAACATATCTGCTCGCTTCAGGTCCTTCCACAACATTTCCATTGGATTAAGGTCAGGTACTTTGACTTGGCCATTCCAAACTGAAACTTTCTTCTTCTGTAACATTTCTTTGGTATAACGGCTTTGTGTGGCTTGGTCGGGTCTTGCTGCATGACCCACCTTCTCTTGAGATTTCAGATCATGGACAGATGTCCTGACATTTTCCTTTAGAATTCTACTGATATCATTCAGAATTCGTTGTTCCATCAATGATGGCAAGCCGTCCTGCCCAGATGCAGCAAAACAGGCCCAAACCATGATACTACCACCACCATGTTTCACAGATGGGATAAGGTTCTTATGCTGGAATGCAGTGTTTTCCTTTCTCCACACATAATTTTTTTATTTAAAACCAAAAGTTCTATTTTGGTCTCATCCATCCACAAAACATTCTTCCAATAGCCTTCTGGCTCGTCCACGTGATCTTTAGCAAACTGCAGACGAGCAGCAATGTCCTTTTTGGAGAGCAGTGGCTTTCTCCTTGCAACCCTGCCATACACACCATTGTTGTTCAGTGTTCTTCTGATGGTGGACTCATGAACATTAACATTAGCTAATGGGAGAGAGGCCTTCAGTTGCTTAGAAGTTACCCTGGGGTCCTTTGTGACCCCCCCAGCTATTACACGCCTTGCTCTTGGAGTGATCTTTGTTGGTTGACAACTTCTGGGGAGGGTAACAATGGTCTTGAATTTCCTCCATTTGTACATACAGTCTGTCTGACTGTGGATTGGTGGAGTCCAAACTCTTTACAGATGGTTTTGTAACCTTTTCCAGCCTGATGAGCATCAACAACTCTTTTTCTGAGCTCCTCAGAAATCTCATTTGTTTGTGCCATGATACACTTCCACAAACGTGTTGTGAAGAGCAGATTTTGATAGATCCCTGTTCTTTAAATAAAACAGGGTGCCCACTCACACCTGATTGTCATCCCATTCATGGAAAACACCTGACTCTATTCTCACCTTGAAATTAACTGCTTAGCCTAGAGGGTCACATACTTTTGACACTCAATAATATGTAATATTGGATACTTTTCCTCAATAAATAAATGATAAAGTATAATATTTTTGTCTCATTTGTTTAACTGGGTAGATATAGTACTGATATGAATGACTTCATATCACTATTTACCCCCAGTCTAGCTGTATTCCTTGTTGGAATCCAGTCATACAAGGCGTGAGTGTTTTGTTTTGATATGCTAAATGATTCAAAAAGGAAATCTTCAAAAAGGAAATCTTATTCTTATGTAAATGAGTGTTGTGTATGTAATCTCTCTGTGTACATACACTCTGCAGTCATTGATTCAGTTGATCATTGGGAGATTATACACTGTGCCCCTCAGCACAATCCATCGTGTCTACTTTGTTCACAAGGTGCTGGACTTTTATTTCCTAGAATTTAAAAAGTCACAGCAGGGGGGAAAGTACACTCTCCAAATTTTTAAGTCTAGACTAAAAACCTTATTTACATAGGCTTACATAGACACTGTACCCAAGTCCTAACATAATAATAATAATAATAATAATAATAATAATAATTTGTTTTTTTACATTATTACTTAATTAATAAATTGAGGATGGAGAAGCTGCTCTCCGCAAAAACCTTCACATAACAAGTCATGAATACTATGATCAGTCCTCAAGTGAAAAAGTGTCTCATTAAAATCAAATGTCAATGTGAACAGACGCTTTCATATAAATGAAATACAGGTTACATGGAAAAGGCCTGCACAGCATCCTGTTTCACTGTACATGTGTTTGTTCTACACAAGATTTCATCCTGTTGCAGTAGTGTGTAGTCATTTTTTTAAAGTATCTTTTTTTAACACATTTTATTAGTAGTATGATTTATGTAATCAATTATGTGTTTATATTAGAGTCTGGAAGTGAAAATGCCCAGAAATGGCTGACAGCCCAGAGGGGTACAAACAGCAACTCAGATGCTGAGCCCTAGCTTGATTGGAGTTCACCCGACCAGGGACTAGCTCCAACCCGTGCTCCTTTGCTGAGTTTCTCAGCCAGTTTTGGGAGATTTTTGACCACCCAGAGTTCACGGGGAACCTGACCTACCATGTCCTCCACCTGAAACAGGGTTCCCAGTCGGTTGCTGACTACGCCATGGAGTTTGGGACGGTAGCATCTGGCTCGGGTTGGAACAACATTGCCCTTAAAGGAGCCTTGTGTCTAGGCCTGTCAGAAGTCCTGAAGGAAGAACTGGCAGTACTGGAAGAGCTCGCACTCTGCAGGACGTCATCTGCCTTGCTACCCGCATCGATGGCCGTCTGT
This sequence comes from Ancistrus triradiatus, assembly GCA_025084515.1. NCBI lineage: Eukaryota > Metazoa > Chordata > Actinopteri > Siluriformes > Loricariidae > Ancistrus > Ancistrus triradiatus. Next base: position 221,556 of record JAJAGP010000698.1, on the reverse strand, counting down.
GGGCACGCCGCCACAAGCGGCTGGGCCAGGCTGCCAAGATTGGATCAACTCCCGCTCATAAGTATCGCATGCCCTCCCCCGACCTGGACAAGTCTGAACCTATGAAGCTGGGACAAGCTCGGGTTTCTGGCAGGAATAAATAGAGGAGACCACCTCGAGCAGCCCCAGCGGGCCCCAGGACATAATTAATTAAGAACAATCTGATTCTTTATTGTATAGTCCATAGTAGCCTTGACAAACAAAGCAGTAGCTGTACTACAGCGTTACACCTTTTAGCTATTTTGCATTATCGATGTTTCAAATTTTTTTGGTTTTGCCATTTCTTATAAAGGGATGGAAAAATTATAGAAAAGCACTTGTAAATATACTGTAGCATGACTTTAGTTTCATTCTTAGATATATCATCTATCATCTGAAACTTTAATTCGACTTGAGTGTGATTTTTGATTAAGTGAACAGAATGTATTCTGTTGCAAAAACCTTGACAATATCTAAGTTTAGGAATATTACATAATTGAAAGGCAATTTTAGTGATGTTGCTAATGTGTTAATCAAAGGAGAGATCAGAATCAAATATTACACTCAAGTAGTAGTGTAAAGTAGTGGTGTAATAGTGTTTAGCTTATGTATAGTATTTATTTTACTATGTAAATGATTGTTTAGTTAAGGCTTAACACATAAATGGTGAAAGCAACTAATTTTCTCCTCAGGCAAAAAGCCCACTCACTTAGCACCTATTGCCTTGGTAATGACACACTAACCCCCATAACCAGACAGTTTTTCTGAATCGTCCACATCATGCTTCAAGAATTTGCATATGCATGTCTTCTATTAAAACACGGCATATGCATGATTTCAATGACAAAAATAAAAAGCTATTGTGGGCATAGGAATAAAGGTAATGATATTTTATATGTGCATTAAAATTGAGATGTTTACCTGCTAGCAACATAAATGTGTTTTGTGCATCAGCACAGCATTATATGAAAATGCTGGTATAAATAGTAGCCTATGAATCAGCATGTCTGGATTTGTTACATTTACAGCATTTATCAGACGCCATTATCCAGAGTGACTTACAACTGATACAGTCTTACAATCCAAGCAATTGTGGGTTAAGGGTCTTGCTCAAGGACCCAACAGTGGCAGTTTGGCAGAGGTGGGATTTGAACCCTGAACCTTGTGGTCCATAGTCCAGTACCTTACCCGCTAGGCTACCACAGTCCCACTGTGGTAATATTTCCAATGTGGAAATATTTAATTATTAGTTCATATATTACAATGTACACAATATATATGTAATTTACATACGTGATATGAAAAAAATAAAATAAAAAAAAATCCAGAAAAAAAAAAAGAGTCCAGACCTCAATATACCAGAAGATTACTTCAAAAACACTTCACTCCTCAAAACACTGACCTTTGGCCATAGAAGCCATTTTGTTCAGATTTTTTAAATTTGTGTAGATATACTTACTGTATTTATTGCTTGTATTTTAATAAAGACACTGAGAAATATATGGTTGTTAGCTAAGACATTTGCACAGTACTGTATGTGTGTATATAGATAAATAGATAGATAGATAGATAGATAGACAGACAGACAGACAGATAGATAGATAGATAGATAGATAGATAGATAGAAGATGACATTGGTAGTTACAATTAAAAAAAAGAGTGCTGGGGCACAGGGTATAAGTTTGCAAGGCTCTACTGAATGAATAACTGCAGAGTATATTCACACACAGAGATAGCATACACAAAATGCACTTACATATGAACAGCCGACTAATGGCCCCCAATGCTATGTCCTCACAACTTAAAAAAGTCAGCCATTCCAGTGTTAAAGATGCTAGAAGTTAAAATGGAGTCCCATGAATGGAGTTCAGCATACAAGTTGAATGTGAGTGTGGTAGTGCTGGCTATGCAGCAAAGACCTTGAAACAGATGCCTTAGCAGCAACAATAGCAGAGAAAACACTGAGGGACTTTAACAGAGTCTGATGTGGAAGTTTGAAATGCAAAGAAAACGACTTTATAAATAACGTTACCAATAATTCATTTATTAACGATTGCATTGCATGAGCACATAACAAGCAATGCAACTTTACAGGACTTGGTTTAACCTATTTAACTCTCTTTCATGATGATGCACCAATATTTCACATACTTCATGATGATCCCCAGCTGTAAGTCAAGCTTCTTTCACAACCTTCACAATAATCAGATTTAAACTTTGTTGCATCTTTACCTCTAAGCATTGGAAGTTAGTCTTCCAGAATGTTCCAGCATTCCAAAACAAACATTTAGGGCTTGTATGACAGCATTCCAAAAAGGATTAAAGCTGGACTGGAGAAAAATAGTGACCTGAAGTCATATTAGTATCAGATGCATGTATTATATGATATCAACATAGAATAAAGGAATGGTCAGGGAACATTCTATACAGTTTTAAGACCTAGAGTTTAACATAATCATGGACTAAGTACAGATCATCAGCTTACACTCAGTAAGGCTATTAAATAGCCAACACATAGCAAAGATTTTCCCAAATGTTTTTCGACAGACCCTTTAAATGAGCATAACGTAGCTCTTTTAGAACAAAGGCAAACATCAGCAAAACATCATAAAACAATGAGAAAAATATTTACATTCAGCTGAGCAACAAATAGATTATAGATTTTTAATCCATATGTTTATATATGTAGACTTTAAACCCTAACATAAAACATTTTTCATTAACATAGCAAAGCTAAATCATTTCTGCCACACCTTTATGGATACAATCCTTGTTTTTTTCTTCAAAACAATAAGAAATGTATTTCAAATGTCTCGTGTTTTGATTCCATATAAAACCGGATTTACGACTGGAAGGATTACGAAAATCAGCATACCACAACTTTGTTGTGCGTTCACTGATATAGTCTCAAAGTGGGATGCAATAGCAGTAAAACCACAAAGTAATTCAAACAAAATCAATGAAATCAGCTGTGCCATACAAGTGTTTAAGGCTTTACTTCTAACATCTGTCTGTGAATTTGAAATGCAGGCTCTGAGAATTAGAACATAAGCCGTAAACTGAATAGGCAAACTCACACCATGCATAAATCCAGTTATAAATAATCCATAGATAATATTAACAATTATATCATCTCCACATTTAAGTTGAAGCAAAGCTACATTGTTACAAAACACATGAGAAATATATCTTCTGCAATTTGTGTTTCTGGATTGAAGTGCAAATAACACAACCATTATTGCAAGATCAAGACCCCAGGCCAGAGCTATGATACCACAAACTTTGCAAGTTGTCATTATAGAGTTATATCTGAGAGGTTTACATATTGCTATGTAGCGATCAAACGACATGGCAGCCAGGATACCAAAAATACTCCCTGCATACAAATGAAGCAAGAATCCCTGTAGGACACATGTTGGGTATTAAACAGTGTTTGTCTGTGTTACAATATCTATAACACAAGTTTAGTTAAGTTTTATTAAGTCTGCCAGAGGGAGGCTGAACATAATATAAAACATCGGCTTATGAAGCCTTGGCTGAGTCACAATCAGTAACAGAATTGTAATGTTAGATACCACTGAGAACAAATAAATCAGAGTTCCAGTGATGAAAATAGGATACTCAGCTTCTGGAGGAACATCAATTCTGGTAATCTGAAGAGTAAAGCTAAAAGTGTTATTGAAGGATTCTGACCCCATTAGGAATCTGTGGTAGAAATAAATAGAACAGAAAAGCTCATGATTTGTCAGCATGAAAGAGTTAAAACATTTACATTAAAGTGTATTAAACATCTTTTGTAGTCCTTTAGTGTTAGTACAGAATGCATTCACATTTATAATATTTAAACTTCTGCAAATACTTTTCACTTACCTTTGAAATTAGCCTCGACTGTACTAAACGTTCCACAATACTGAACAGTTTAGCTCTACACATCTTACTTATCTACAGTTTTTATATCAAGGGGTCATGTATGTGACACGTCAGCAGATTATTTAACCACTGGTTGAACCTTACCAAAGGTGGAGCTGTTGTTTAACTCTACTGCATACATACCATCTTCAACAAGTATTAGGTCACTAATAAAGGGCTCATTCATAAAGTCTTATTTAAATTTAATTTTTTAGGTGATGTTCTTATCTGATACTAATACAGTCTCACAATCCACCCAAATGTGGCCTAGCTTAAGGAATCAAAGTGGCAGACCGGCAGAGGTTGTATTTGAAAGCTTCTGCTTCACAGTCCATCATCTTAATTACAAGTCTACCACAGTTCCCCAACAGTAGATTAATGTGATGCTCTAGTTGGTTAAATTCACCTAAAGACAAATTACAAAATAACATATTGGACCCAGGCACTGAGTTAATGCACTTCAGATCTTTAAAGTGTAGGCCAAATAAAGGTTAAAGCTGGACTGAAGGGAAATAGTGATCTGAAGTCATATTACTATCAGATGAATATATTATATGATATCCATAGATATTAATGCACCCCCTGATAAGCGCTACACGTCTTATTTATTTACAGTTTTTATTTCGAGTCCATGTATGTGACAAATCACCAGATAAACATATTTAACCTTACCAATTTTATGGGGAAAGCCTTATGAAGTTACTATTATTATTTCTGCTGTGTGTTTGTTTGGGCACTGTTTCTGTTTTGTTGTAGTCTGCCGGCATTGCTTGGTGAGCAGTAGTCCTAAGTCCTGAGTGCTGGATGATGTCACTCCTGGGTGCCATTCGATCTCGACAGCTCATCAGCCAGCGCAGCTGCGATAGCTTCTCGTCAATCGGCGCGTATGCTTTTATGAAGGGATCGCGTGCTTGGCTGATTGCTTGATTATCAGTGTAATAACGCTCCTGCTTCCGCCGCGAGAGCCACGACATCGCAATTGTTACATGCCTGGGAACCTACCCATCCATACAGTTTTCAGCAAGCTGCGGATTCAGGACTGGACCCATGCCGCTTCCAGAATCGTCACGCTTCGCCATCTCACCTGCACTGCATGAGCACCACACACCAGCACCACCTCACTGTAAATAAACTTTCACCCTTTTTACCTATCCCTGTGTTCTCTGTGAGACTCACTACACATTGGTTCCACCTTCTACGAGATGCTTACACCCCCCAACCCCCACCCCCCGACGTAACAGTATAATCCAGCCATTTGGAACCAGTAGTGAGTCCACAGAGTTGGGATGTCTCAGACCCTGGCACTCCCCACCCCTGGACACCAGACATCCCTCCAGACAGTAATTCCGGCTCAGGTAACAATTTTGGGATGCCATGAACTCCAGCTGAAGGAATTACTGGACCAAAACAAGCAACTATCTCAACAACTGTCCACCCTATGCTCCAGCCTCACACCCAACCTATCCACACCCCCGCAGTCCTCCGAAGGACAAGCAGATGCGTCCTGTGATCCCTCTATGCCGGTACAGTAAGTCTGAATCTCTGCCCCTGAACCCTATGGTGGTGAGTTGGGGAGATTCTGGGGGAGTGTTTATCAATGTGAGCTGGTCTTTTATTAGCAGCCACTCACATTTGCTTCTGATGCCAGTAAAATTGCCTACATAGTAGGCATGCTCAGAGGCTGAGCCGTAGCTTGATTGGAGTTCACCCGACCAGGGGCTAGCTCCAACCCGTGCTCCTTTGCTGAGTTTCTCAGCCAGTTTTGGGAGATTTTTGACCACCCAGAGTTCACGGGGAACCTGACCTACCATGTCCTCCACCTGAAACAGGGTTCCCATTCGGTTGCTGACTATGCCACGGAGTTTGGGACGGTAGCATCTGGCTCGGATTGGAACAACATTGCCCTTAAAGGAGCCTTGTGTCTAGGCCTGTCAGAAGTCCTGAAGGAAGAACTGGCAGTCCTGGAAGAGCTCGCACTCTGCAGGACGTCATCTGCCTTGCTACCCGCATCGATGGCCGTCTATGAGCTCCTATCTGGAGGAATGCCTACAAGAAGGCCTTATTCATCCATCCTCATCCCCAGTAGGAGCTGGATTCTTTTTCATAAAACAGAAGGACAAGATGCTCAGTCTACGTATCGGTTTCAGAGGACTCAACCAGATCACGGTTCAGAATAAATATCCTGTACTCCTCCTTCACTCCGCCTTCAAGCTGCTGCAGGAGGCCTGGATTTTCACCAAGCTGGACCTGAGGAGCGCATAACATCTGGTGTGCATCCAGGAGGACAATGACTGGAAGACAGCATTTAACCCATGGGGAATATTGAATACTTGGTGATGTCCTTCGGGTTAATCAATGCCCCAGCCATCTTCCAGGCACTCCTGAATGACATGTTCCGGGGCTTGATAAACAGGTCTGTGTTCATGTACCTGGATTACATCCTGATTTTCTCTCCTGGTCCCTCTCAGAGCACGTCGTCCATATACGACAGGTGCTCTCCCGCCTCCTCCAAAACCATCACATTCCTGGGCTACATTTTTGAGCCAGGCAGGATTCGGGCAGACACTGCCAAGGTGCGAGCAGTGGTAGAATGACCGACTCCCTCGACACAGAAGGAACTTCAATGATTCCTCAGATTTGCCAACTTCTACCAGGGCTTTATAAAGGATTACAGCAAGGTGGTTCTTTCTCTCACTCGTCTCACCTCCCCCAACACACCTTTTGTCTGGTCCATGGAAGCCGCCACAACATTTGATTGCCTGAAGACCTTGTTCTCTACCACCCCAATCCTGGCGAAACTGGACCCTAACCAGCAATGCATTGTTGAGGTAGATGCCTCTGAATCTGGAGTGGGCACCGTCCTATCACAAAGGTCCAGACCCGATGGAAGACTGCATCCCTGTGCCGCCTTCTCCCACCATCTATCCCCAGTGGAAAAAAACTACAGCATGAGTAACCAGGAAATTCTTGCAGTTAAGATGACACTAGAGGAAAGGAAACACTGGCTGGAGGGGGCATCACAACCATTCATCGTCTGGACTGACCACAAGAACCTAGTGTACATCCAGACCACCAAAATGCTGAACCCCTGAAAAGCCAGATGGGCCCTCTTCTACAGCCGGTTCAATTTAACCCTCACTTACAGACCCAGATCTCACAATACCAAACCTGATGCCCTCTCCCTCCTCCACTCAGACCTTGCTCATCCTGAGACGGAAGATATCATCCTTCCCCAGGACAGCATTGTGGCCAGCCTGACCTGGCAAATCTGTCAGGCCATAAAGCAAGCTCAGAGCGCGGAACCCCCCGGTGTAGCACCTCCCAACTGGACCTTCATCCCCAAGGCCGCAGTCTACAAAGTTCTTCAGTGGGCACACAAGTCCAAACTCTCCTGCCACCCAGGCATTGGATAAGATGTTGACCCTGGTAAAAATGCCTGTTCTGCTGGAAGGACATGGAATTTTACATGAGGGAGTTCGTATCAGGATGCTCCATCTGTGCCTGAAGTAAGTCTTCCCACCAGCACTCTGCCGGTCTCCTGCAACCACTGCCCATTCTATTAAGAGCATGGTCCAACATAGCCATGAATTTTATCATGGGGCTACTGGAATCCAACTGCATGAAGGTCATCCTCCTTATAGTCAACCAGTTCTCCAAGGCTATCTGCCTCATCCCATTACCCAAGGACATCCCCCAGCACATAGGTTTGGACAGGGGGAAACAGTTCTCTTCCTAGGTCTGGCAGACCTCCATAAGTCTGGTAGGTTTTTAATAAACGCAGCTGGAGTAGCAGATGTGATTGTGCACTTGGTGTGATAATGAGGCAGAAGGATTTTATTTATTAGAGATAGCTCAAATACTAAAAGATAGTGATTTTAAATCGAATCACTTTGCGGGAAAACATCAAGGTTATCTATATTGATACCAAATGTCAATATTAGATCTAAAGTATGATTACAGCGACCATTAGGACGAGGGCAATGAGCATGACTGTATCCAAGAGGTGAGGCTTCATTTAAGGCTAAATATTCATCAGGTCTAATCCAAGTTTCAGTAAGACAGACAGCGTTTAAGTGTTTATCAGTGATCATTTCATTTACAATCACTGCTTCTTTGTAAGTGATCTAATGTTAAGTAATCCTAGCTTTAATCTAAGTTTGTTATTTCTTTGGGAGCTATCTGTGTTTATACTAATGAGGTTATTAAAACAGACTTTTTGAGAGCATTTACGTTTAGGGCATATGTGGCTAACAGACACAGTTTCAATAATGTGGGTTCTGGGTGACGGTGCATGGCTACCAGCAGACAGTTGGTTAAGCCTGACTGTCTGCTGCCTGACCCCTGCTCTGGAAAGTCTGGCAGGCCTTCTGTAAGGCCTTGGGAGCCACTGCCAGCCTGTCCTCCAGCTTCCAACCCCAGACCAACAGGCAGGCTGAGTTGACCCGGAGATCACTCTCTACTGCATCATCGCTGGAAGACAACAATGAAGGTGCATGCACCTGGTATGGGTCATATACACCCATAATATATTGGTCTCCTCTGCCACTGGCCTATTCTCGTTCAAGGCGTGGGAAAGCTACGGTCCTAACGAGTGTTGCTGAGTCCCACGGGTGAACATCTTGAACCCGGACCTCATTGAGACCTTTTATAGGGCTCACTTAGACAAGCCCAGTGGGTTGTCAAGAGCCAACCCTTGACAGGGGGCCATGTTATGGGGAAAGCCCTATGAAGGGCCTCCATTTCCACATTACTATTATTATTTTTGCTGTGTGTTTTTCGTGGCACTATTTCTGTTTTGTTATAGTCTGGCGGCATCGCATAGCTAGCAGTAGTTCTATGTTCTGTGGGCTGGATGATGGCACTCCCAGGCACCACTCAATCACGACAGTTCATCAGGCAGCACAGCTGCGATTGCTGGCAATTAGCGCGCATGCTTTTAAGGAGGGATTGTGTGCATGGCTCATTGCTGGACTATCAGCATAGTAATGTACATGCTGCTGCCGCAACAGCCAGGACGTCACAATCATTACACACCTAGGAACCTACCCATCTACACATCCTTCAGCAAGCTGCGGATTCGGGACTGTGCCCACACTGCTGCCAGAATCGCCATGTTTTGCTGCCTCACCAACACTGCATGAGCACCACACACCAGCACTAACTCACTGTAAATAAACTTGCACACTTTGGAACTATCCCTGACTCCGTGTTCTCTGTAAGACTCACTACACATTGGTTATGTTGGGGAGTGCAAGCCACCCGTAAAAGGTGGAACCAAAGGTGGAGATTTCCTCTAAATCTACTGTGTACTGATTACCTTCTACAAGTATTAGTTCACTGATAAAGAACACATTTATAAAGTCTTATTTATATTTATGTATAAAGCAGAAGCTCTTATCTGATACTGTTACATTTTCACAATCCAAACACATGTGACCTGTTTTCCTGTTTTGTAACACGTCATGACAGGACAAACTGTTGATTAAAATAAATCAAATACAGATTTCATGTTCAAGAATGTTCTTCACATTGCTGTTACTTTTTTAATGCTAGGAACTAAAAGTAGGTCTTGAAGAAAGTTGGTGTGCACAGTTGTAAAACTATACAGATCACTCATAGTTTCTGCACTTTGTAGCTTTGTATGTTACAAGAAGTATTTTGGAATTAATGCAGAATGTAATTGGTAAAATGTGCAGAGCTGACAGAATGGGACTGATATGACAACATTTTTAGTTTTACTTAGCACTCAAACTCAACTTCATTCTGAACTAAATGTTTGTTTAAAGATTTATAGAGCATCCAGACATTAGATAATTACAATAATTCAAGTATGAGCTGTTAAATGCATGAACCAGTTTCTCAGCATCTATCAAGTAGAGCAAATTTGCCAATAGTAGGTAGCTAGGAGAACACAATTCAAGTGATGTCAATAATGTGTGCATGAAAGGAAAGCTCTGAACCAAATGTAACACCTAAGTTATAGACTGGTCACAAATAGAATGGCCATAAAGGAACTGACATCGAGATTTAGGTCACAAAGGACCCCAGGGTAACTTCTAAGCAACTGAAGGCCCCTCTCACATTGGCTAACATTAATGTTAATGAGTCCACCATCAGAAGAACACTGAACAACAATGTCATGCATGGCAGGGTTGCAAGGAGAAAGCCACAGCAAGGAAAACACTGCATTCCAGCATAATGACCTTATCCCATCTATGAAACATGGTGGTGGTAGTATCATGATTTGGGCCTGTTTTGCTGTGTCTGGGCCAGGCCAGCTTGCCATCATTGATGGAACAATGAATTCTGAACTATATCAGAGAATTCTAAAGGAAAATGTCAGGACATCTGTCCATGAACTGAATCTCAAGAGAAGGTGGGTCATGCAACAAGATAACGACCCTAAGCACACAAGCCGTTCTACCAAAGAATGGTTACAGAAGAATAAAGTTAATGTTTTGGAATGGCCAAGTCAAAATCCTTACCTTAATCCAATGGAAATGTTGTGGAAGGAGCTGAAGCGAGCAGCTAATGTGAGGAAACCCACCAACATCCCAGAGGTGAAGCTGTTCTGTATGGAGGAATGGGCTAAAATTCCTCCAAGCCGGTGTGCGGGACTGATCAACAGTTACAGAAAATGTTAAGCTGCAGTTATTGCTTTCAGTATGGAACATACTGAAAGCAAAGATTCACATACTTTTACCACTCATTTTAATATTTTGTTTTCATTTGTTTAACTGGATTCTCTTTATCTATGTTTAGTATTTGTGTGAAAATCTGATAATGTTTTAGGTCATATGTATGCAGAAATATAGAACATTTTAAAGGGTTCACAAACTTTCAAGCACCACTGTAGTTCAGTTTTATCTGAGTAAAGTATAAGAAAATTAAATTGCATTGGTTTATCATCTTTACACACTCCTCATTCCTACTAACTATCAGGACATCATTTGGTTTGGCAGATATATAAAACTGCATATGATCTCCATTGCAGTGGAAACTAATTCAATGTTTATGAATAATTGAGCCTAGCATGTGCAGTGAAAATAATAGTGACCACAATACTGACCCCTTGGCGCACTGTACTTCACTTTTGTGAGCTTGTTTAAAAACCACCCTGCATAAGTCATATTAAAAACCAAAAATGAATGATAGGATAGACTGGTATTTATAGTGCTGCTTTAAAGTGTGTGAAGGGTTTATAATTGTCTATATTTCTTCCTAAAAATTAACAATAACAATCAGATTTGCACACACGTCCCAAAAGTAGAACAAGAGAACCAAGTTAAATAAATGAGAAAAAATGTTTCAATAACTTTATTAAATGGTCATTGTCAATGAAATCAGAGGAGAGATAGGATGCAAAACAAGTATTTTAATTACATTTACAGCATTTAGCAGATGCCCTTATCCAGAGCGACTTACAATTGATACAATTTTACAATCCAAGCAATTGTGGGTTAAGGGTCTTGCTCAAGGACCCAACAGTGGCAGCTTGGCAGAGGTGGGATTTGAACCCTGGACCTATTGGTCCAGAGTCCAGTACCTTAACCACTAGGCTACCACAGTGCTAGTAGACCAGTGCTTTTTACAGTGGAGCATTGTCTCAAAGCAACTTTACAAGTTTAGATTATCTCCTAATATCTACGTCCAATCCCAAATTGAGCATGCCTAGTTGGTTATGCAGCAGACAGTTGGTTAAGCCGGTCTGTCTGCTGCCTGACCCCTGCTCTGGATAGTCAACCCCTAATCAATCTGGCCATAAGACTATGGGTAATGTTGCAGGAGATGAGAGCAGCACCCTCCCGAGTGGGATGGACACCGTCCCATCCTAAAAGGCCAGGCTTACCCTCAAAGGCTGTCCAATTGTGTATATAGCCCACGTTGTTTTCAGAGCACCACTTGGACAGCCAGCAGTTCAGCGACCATAGCCTGACCTTGGTCACCTCGCCGCATTGGGATGGGGCCAGAGCACACTACTGCATCGGACATCGCCTTCGCCACTCTAACCACCTCTACAAAATTAGCCTTAGTAACCTCTGACTGGTGAAGGCGTATATCATTAGCCCCTACATGAATAACTATCCCAGAGAATCTGCAGCTCTCGAGTTCACCAAGACTGGTTACAATGTCCGGCACTCTGGCTCTGGGGATACATGTAACTCTAGTTGCTGGTGTCTCTAAAGGGGTAGCCAGTTTCACGTGTCATAAAATAGAGTCACCTATGACCAGAGCTCTTTCAACAGGCTGCTCAGTAGGTGCATCACTGAGGAGGGTAAACCTGTTGGACACATGAACAAGTAAAGAGTGGTGCTCTCGTGGGCTAGCCTTACGACTACGTCGCTGAACTGTCACCCACTTGCCCTGCTGCGAGGGCTCTGCAAAAGAAGACGCAACTATGGTAATTAGCTAATGGTTAATAACTGCAAACACAAGCCGGTATACCTGTAAAGTTACTAAATAACGATTAGCGGCAAAAAATTATTGGGGTGCCAAGGGTATATTGAGGACTGGTATTCAAGCACACATCGAAAAAAGGGAGTGAAAAGAATTTTGGATATTTCTTAAGCTCAACACATTGACTTGGCCATTCCAAAACATTAACTTCCTCCACAGTTAATGCTTCTCACTTAACCCAAAATGTTCAATTGTGGCACATACCATTTTTCCTATAGCCTTTTGGCATGTCCATATGATCTTTAGCAAACTGCAGATGGCCAAATTGATTTTTAGAGACCAGTGACTTTCTTCTTGCAGTCCTGCCATGCACAACATTGTTTCTATAAAACAAGTCAGATTGAGGTTCCAAAACATGAAGCAGCAGATGTCTGGTCCTTTTGGTTCATTCTAATCTTTTTTACATATGTATATCCTCTGTGCTATAAATATCTAATAAGCACAGTTATTGAAATCTAAAATAAGTACACTGAAATTGTGTGTACATAATTCTTTTTAACTAGTGTAATATTTTGAGGTGGTTTGTTTTACTTTGGGGTCATCTAACAGCTGAAATCTACTTGGAGCTCAGAAGGGTAAATGCATATGTCAGAGAGAACAATAGCACAGTGAGATGACCAGCAAAGGATCAGATTTAACTGAACAGTTTTATGTATGAAATACGGGGTATGAAAATAACAGACACAGAACATATTACAAAACAGATGGGATCTGAGGAGTCAGATTTCAGTACCTGAAACTTGTAGTGCACACATTCTTGTCTGATGATGTCCTAATATTTCAGAATGAAGTAGCTTTCACATGAACTATTCACATTTTTAATATTAGTTTCATTAAGACAAGAATGGTAAATCTCCTGGCATAGTATTCACAATAACCAGATTGCAGCGTCTTTGAAAGTTTGTAGGACGTTCCAGAGTGAAGACCACAAAACACTCCTTCAAGTCACACAAACACACTGGAAGTACCTCCATTAAGGACTTGTACCACAGCATTCCAGCAAGGATTTAGCTGTATTTAACTGTTCTGTAGGTAAATGGTGGCCTGAATCATTATTATTCTAATTTAAAGTAATATTTAGGCTTATATTTAAGCTTGCATCTTTATGTCCACCCAGTCTATATAATGGCAGTAAAAGTAAAAAACTAAACATATTTCAAAACATCATTGACAGGTTACCATGAATCATATGTATATTAATTAACAAGCAAATAATTAGCATCTGATATAAATGTTGTTATCATTACTACATAGAATAAAGGCCTGAGTGTGACTCTGTATAAGAAAGAAAAGAACAATCAACTTGAATATATATGTCATACAACATCAGCATGGGCTGAGAACTCAGCTAAAAAATATACATTTTGAAATGCATTTAGGTTAAATAAATTGGATAATTGTTATGAAACCATTAGTGGTTATTACATTTTGGAAACGTATAATCTATTCATTATTCTATTAATCTATTCATTCCAACATACTCACTACATCTATTTGAAGGAAATCTTTTGTTTTTTCAAAACAATCAGAAAAGCGTTTCGAATATCTCGTGTTTTTATTCCATATACAACTGGATTCACGAATGGAAGGACTGTATACATAAGCAGGCCACTAATTTTTTGTGCATTGGGTGGTATATTATCAAAACGGTATGAGATAAAGGTAAAGCAAGAAATTATTTCATACAAATTAAATGAAATTAGCTGTGCTAAACAGGTGTTTATCGCCTTACTTCTAGTATCTGCTTGTGTGCGGACAATGCAGGCTCTGAGAATTAGTGCATAAGACAACAACTGAATAGACAAACTCACACCCTGCATAAATCCTGAAATAAATAATCCATAGATATTGTTAACAGTTAAATCGTCTCCACATGACAGTCGAAGCAAAGATGTGTTGTTACAATAGACACTAAAAATAAATGTTTTGCACTTTGTGACTCTGGTCTGAAGTGCAAATAACACAACAACAATCAAAGCAAAGTCAAGACCCCAGGCCAGAGCTATGATACCACAAACTGTGTAAGGAGTCATTATAGAGTTATATCTGAGGGGTTTACATATTGCTATGTAGCGGTCAACCGACATAGCAGTTAGGATAAACAGCACAACCCCCTGCGTACATGTGAGCAAAAAATGCCTGCAGGACACATGTTGGGTAATAAAAAGTGTTTGTCTGTGCTACTATGTCTATAAGCACTCTAGGAAAAGCACAAGTTATTCCTATTAAGTCTGCCAGAGGGAGGCTGAACATAATATAAAACATTGGCTTATGAAGTCTTGGCTGAGTCACAATCAGTAACAGAATTGCAACATTACACACCACTGAAAACAAATAAATCAGAGTTCCAGTGATGAAAATAGGATACACAGCTTCTGGAGGAATATCAAATCTGGAAATTTGGAGATTGAAATTAAAAGTGTTATTTAAGGGTGATGTTGCCATTCAGAACCTGTGGAAGAAATAAAAGGAACAATACAGTTTTGAATTTTAGAGCATTTAAATATTTCACATCGCATTTATATAACAAATCAATCTGAAGCTGTTAATCTCAAACCTTGGCTCTTGATAATAAACAGTATAAACAGCAAAAACTGGAGTTATTCCAGATATGTGAATAGCAGATCCCTTCACTCACATTTATGACAGTAATCTCCTCCAGAGACCATGTGGCTCAAGCGTCACTACTGACTCTTCTTCAACTACTGGTTGAAAGTTGGAGGAGAGGGCTGAGCCTCTTAAAGTTTAAATTCAAGCTAATAACCACCTCCCCCAAACATACCCACACTCACTACACACAAATAACCTAACCTTAGGTTTACTGTGCAGTATATTTATAATTTTGGTCCATGTTTTTAAATTGGTCATTTTAATTACATTGCAATGTCTTATGTAGCAGAATAGACTTACTATGTCAAATTTCATTTCCCTCCCACTCGAATTACGTGTGGGCGACACCTAATTCGACAATCAGATGCTATAAACATGTGACAGTTTAGTTTATTAGGAATAACTGCGGTAACTGAGGTTTTAGGATAACTGCATCCATTTGTTAGTTTTATTGTTCCAAGCAGCCAGGTCTTGTTGTCCAAATTTTTGTCTGTCTGTCATCATATAAAGTGGTACATAGGTTACTGCAGGACTGTACAGATTCGCTCCAATCCTTAATTGCTTCCAGAGAAATTGTTGCCATCACATTTGCTACTAGCATGGCTGGGCTGTGTGGGGAGCTCCTGGTAACAGACAGAGCTTCAATAAATTGAGTTTTGTCATTCTCACCCAGGGCTGCTGTGACCAGCCATCGCTTTGGGTCCTCCTAATGAGCCTGATTTGCCCCCGACAATAAACCACCAACTCTCCATGGGGGGTTCTATTGACCTCTTATGAGCTTAAGCTCTACCCTCAGACCAAGCCGAAAGAACTGCTCAGTATCTTTACACCTGCTGAGCGGATTGCTGTGCTGTGGTGGGACTCGCATACCATAACACCTGGATCGGCCGTGCTATCCCGCCTCGTACCCGAGCCATTAGCGCCACCTAGCTCCAAACCTGAGCTCACCACACCCCCTGGCTCCATACACAAGCACACTATCTCTGTACCCAAGCACATTAGTTCCACTCTTGAGTCGTTATCGCCACCTAGCTCTGTACCTGAGCTCGCCGCACACATTAGCTCTGTACTTGAGCGAGTTAGTCCAGCCCTTGAGCAGTTAGCACCACTTGGCTCTGCACTTGACCTCGCTGCGCTCATTATCTCCGAACCTGAGCTTACCGCACACATTAGTGTGGGACTGTGGTAGCCTAGCGGATAAGGTACTGGACTATGGACCAGAAGGTCCAGGGTTCAAATCCCACCTCTGCCAAGCTGCCACTGTTGGCTCCTTGAGCAAGACCCTTAACCCACAATTGCTTGGATTGTAAGACTGTATAACTTGTAAGTCGCTCTGGATAAGGGCATCTGCTAAATGCTGTAAATGTAAATGTAAATGTAGTTCTGTACTGGAACAGGTTGGCCCCGTACTTGAGTAATTGGCACTGCTTAGCCTTGCAACTGAGCTGCTAGCACTGCCCAGCTCCATACCTGAGCTTGCCGTGCCCATTACTGGCCACCAGAGCTTATAGGCTCTGTACTTCAGCAGCTTGCACCGCCCTGCTCCATACCTGAGCTCGCTGCGCCCATTAGCTCTGCAACTGAGCAGCTAGCTCCGCCCAGCTCTGTGCCTGAGCTCGCCATGCCCGTTACGTCTGCAACTGAAACAAGCACAAAACTAAATCGAGCACAGAAATGAAATTTACATTTACATTTACAGCATTTAGCAGACACCCTTATCCAGAGCGACTTACAATTGGTACAGTCTTACAATCCAAGCAATTGTGGGTTAAGGGTTTTGCTCAAGGACCCAACAGTGGCAGCTTGGCAGAGGTGGGATTTGAACCCTGGACCTTCTGATTCAGAGTCCAGTACCTTACCCACTAGGTTACCACAGTCCTACAATGAAATGAAAACAGAACTGAAATGCGCACTGAAAACAGTGAAACAGGCACAGAACTGAAATGCGCTGCTTCATTGGAAGCGTGCTATTCTTGTTTTCACTCGATTTAAAGTGATTTTGCACTATCATATTTTGATTTTGTGCTCCCTTATTAAAGATAGTGATCTCATTCGATACATCCAGCATTAAAATCCTTGAGAACGTCCAGAATTTTATGATGGCCCCTAGGACTGATATCTCAAAGGTAGACCAACTAACCATGTCCTCTATCATGGTGTTCCTTCCTCTATCTGGCTGCAGTCCTCAAATGATCCCAAGCCCCATCAAAGGCCACCTGCAACCTTGTCTCATGTTCAGCAATCCATTCATGTACATCACCTGTAGTTGGCTTTTGACCAAACCTGATAAAGTATGGTGTTTCCCCAGTACTCAGTGATGAGTAATATTATAGCAAAGAAAACTTTAAAAAATTCAGAAGACAAGCTACATAACAAAAGCAAAGTCCAAAGCAAGTTGTGCAATATCTGCTTAAACACTATGACTGCCCATTTCCTGCACGGTGGTGGAGCACATTTAAATAGGGGCTGAAGGGGAGGGTTGGCCAAAATGAGCCAGGTGCAAGGCTTTTTGCCGGCTTGGGACTAGCCTTGAGTGGCTCCAGGGCAGAGCTCAATGTTGGCGGCTCAAGGGTGGAACTAAAGGGTGCAGTGAGCTCAGGTATGGAGTTGGGCAGCGCTAGCTGTTCAGGTACGGTGTGAGCTGGCCCAGCAAGGGGTGTAGGGGCGAAGGTCAAACCAACCCTCCTCCTGGTCTGCTCTATCAGGCAGGTTTCAGATCAGATGGCCAGGTCATAAAGATGAGAAAGGAAAGAAGGGTCTGGATAAAGAACAATCCATCCCTAACCTCCTCGCTGAGATCATGCTCAAATATGTCCCTGAGCTCCTTGTCACAAAACCCGGTCCCCACAGCCAGCTTGTGAAATTCGTCCACATAGTCTGCAACTGCCCTGGGATCCTGGCAGATGTCAAAGATGCAGGGCAGCCAAGCAGGCCATCCCTGTGGGTGTGTGGTTTGCTCAGGTATGGAGCTAATGGGTGCGGCGAGCTCAGGTACAGAGCTAGGCTCTGGTAACTGCTCAGTTATAGAGCTAAAGGACATGGTGAGCTCAGGTACGGAGCTGGGTGGCGCTAACTGCTCAAGTACGGATCTAACAGGAGCGTCGATCTCAGGTACAGAGCTGGGCGATTACGGAGCCAAAGAGCGTGGTGAGCTCAGGTATGGAGCTGGGTGGTGCTAACAGCTCAGTTATAGAGCTAAACGGCGTGGTGAACTCAGGTATGGAGCTATGAGCCACGGCATACTCAGGTACAGAGCTGGGTGGCGTAGTGTGCACAAGTACAATGCTACCTGGGACATCCCACTCAGGCAAGGGAATCGGGTCAACTGGGTTGCACATGTCAAGCAGCTCATCTGGCCGGTGCTGAAGGCAGATCTTAATCTCACCCAAGGGCAACACAATGCCCCAAGGGGAGCCGGTGGCAGGCCAGTGCCCGCGATGGCAAGACCTCCCCGTTACCACGGAGCATCCAGAGCATATGGGAGGGTTAATTGTTAGTCCCTCAGAGTTGGGGGGAACCAACAACCCAGCTTGTACTTGGCTGGTGACCGACACCTTCTACGGTGAGGCCTGAGCAGCTCAGTGGGGTCAGGATGCCATACAGGGTCCATAACCTAGCCAAGGTTACAGGACAGACCCCCAAAAGCTAGCCGGGACCCGGGTAGAGATAGCTGATGTCTGCGTAGACTGGTAATCTGGAGCTAATGCTGGGTACTGATATTGGTCGTATCATTCTGTTACGATTTGCCATATTAAAATGGCAAGCGAACCGAGAAAATAATAATATAAAGATTTTAGGACCCAAATGCAGTTAGCTCCAGACAGAAGTGGTGAAACAAAGTATAATTAAAAATAAAGCAAATAATTGTTCACCAAAAAAAAAGGTAAAATTAAACAATAAAGAAATATGCACACCGTATATGTACAGTGCCCCTATTAAGAAGTGCGTTTACAGGGTGTCTCTGCTATGCCAATACTGTACGGGTCCGCGCAAGCATCGGCAGCGCGAGCGGCATGTCAGGCAAAGGCGTGCCATGGGAACTCCTCAGGAGGACGAGACTAATAGGTAGCGCAGCATCTCTTTATGAGAGCAATCGCAATGGGAATGTTTTTAAAAAACTACACCCTAACGTACCGGACAGCCTCCTGACTGCCCATAGCTGGCGGTCTACAAATCACCAGCCTACCCTTGTCCATAACAGAACAAAAAAATGCAACACGATTACATACACCGGGTGAGGGCAAAAAAGTCTGTGATGATGTGACACCCTCTGTGGGCTACAAGGTGTGCTTATATAACCCCAACAACAGGTGTCGCCACTTATCCGCATACCGCCACATCAGGGCAGGCGCATGCGTGATCGTGTTGAGAGTGTATATGCCACCAATAGTGAGTCAACGCTGGCCTCTAGCGGCCTCTAGTGCCCATAATACGAAATTATGGCAGTGCAGGAAACTATTTCGAACACACAGAATGTAATTAGCTGTGCCAAACAGGTGTTTACAGCCTTAGTTCTGGCATCTGGGTGGAAAATACAAGCTTTGAGATTGTGTGCATATGAAGAAACCTGAATAGCCAAAGTCACACCCTGCATAAATCCAGTTATGAATAATTCATCTATATTCATGTTATCACAATAGACATTAATAATAAATTATTTACACTGGCTTGACAATAAATCATGCAAAGTCAAGACCACAGGACAGAGCTATGAGAACACAAACTGCATAAGACTTAGACTTAGACTTTTATTTGTCACGTACATGGTTATACACAGTACAACTTACAGTGAAATGTTTCTTTGCACTGCTCCTAAAATGTGCAATATTACTGGAAATAAAAAATAAATATATATAAAAAATAAAATAAAATAGAAAAGATAAAATGAGAATTTAACAAGATAGAAGAGGAAAATATAACAATGAATGATTTAAATGAATAATAATAGCAGCAATTAACAATACTGATGTGTGATTATGTAAAGTGCGGTAGTGTAGCTATGAGGTGGTTGCGGTGACTTATGTGATAGTGTCCTGATTAAGAGTCGGAATGGCCTGCGGAAAGAAACTCCTCCTCATCCTCTATGTCTTGGTCTTGAGGGCACGGTAGCGCTTCCCAGACCTCAGCAGTGAGAAGAGTCCATAATTGGGATGGCTTGGGTCCTTCACTATGTTCTGGTGGTCCCTGGTATGGCACCACTTGTTGTAGATAGTCTGCAGGTCAGAGAGCTCTGTGTGTGTGATGCGTTCGGCTGATCGCACCACCCTCTGAAGAGCCCGCCTATCCTGCATGGTGCTGTTCCCGAACCAGGCTGTGAAGTTTATAGTTCAGATGCTTTCAATAATGCAGGTGTAGAAGTTCATCAGTACTTTGTCAGATAGTCTGAAGTTCCTCAAGCGTCTGAGATGGTAGAGACGCTGTTGGCCCTTCTTCACCAGGCAGGTGATGTGGTGTGTCCATGTCAGGTCATGTGTGATATGCACCCCGAGGTATCTGAAGCTGTCCACCCTTTCTACCTCTGCTCCCTGGATTCGAACAGGCTGGTAGTGTCTCTCCTGCCTCTTTGCGAAGTCCACGATCAGCTCCTTCGTCTTGTTCACGTTGATGAAGAGATTGTTCGTCTGGCACCAAATCTTCAGGTTTAGAATCTCCTCAAGATAGGCCTGCTCATTGTTGTTGGAGATCAGGCCCATCACAACGGTGTCATCGGCAAAGTTGACTATGGTGGTAGAGTTGGAGGTGGCGGTGCAGTCGTGGGTGTACAGAGAGTACAGGAGAGGACTCAGTACACTTCCTTGGGGTGCTTCGGTGCTGAGAGCTAGGGGTGGGGAGGTGTGCTTCCCTACTCTCACTGACTGTGGCCTGTTTGACAGGAAGCTGGAGATCCATCTGCATAGTGGTGGGTTGACGCCGAGGTTCTCCAGCTTGTCGGTGAGTTTTGAGGGCAAAATCATGTTAAATGCTGAGCTGAAGTCGACAAAAAGCATTTTAACATAATTTCCCCTCCCTGTGTCCAGGTACGTGAGTGCTGTGTGTAACAGATGATTGATTGCATCATCTGTGGATCTTTTCTTTCTGTTATGCAAACTGTAGTGGGTCTAGTGTTGTAGGTAGTGTGGATGTGATGAAGTTTCTGATGAGTCTCGAAGCACTTCATCACAATGGGGGTCAGAGCAATGGGCCGGTAGTCAATCAGGCAGGCAGGCTGCTGTTTCTTTGGTACGGGTACGATGACAGACTTTTTGAAGCACTCAGGTACTGTGGACTGTTCCAGGGACATGTTGAAGATTGTTGTGAACACAGGTGTGAGCTGGTCTGCGCAGGCTTCCAGGGCATCCAGGGATGCCGTCTGGTCCTGCTGCCTTCCTGGTGTTCACTCTCTTGAATGTCCTTCATACATCATGCTCTGTGATAACGAGGACGTTAGAGCTCCCTGCAGGTGTGAGTTTCCCTCCCCCTGCTGCTTTGTCTGTGTGGATGGGGTCGTGAGCTCCAGAAGTGCTTTCAACATCAATATCAGTAGCGCCGTTGATAGCACCTCTATCTCCATTTACACCTCCAGCTGCAGACTCAAAACGAGCACAGAATGTGTTTAACTCAACTGCCAGGGAGGCGTCTGCCCTCGTTATCACTGATGGTGATCTGTAGTCTGACATTGTTTTAAGTCCGTGCCACAGGTCTCTAGAGCCACTCTGTTGGAACTGTGTCTCTAGTTTCCTCCCGTACCTTCGTTTGGCATCTTTCACTGCTCTACGTACACTGTAAGACGCGGACTTGTACTCTTTCATGTCGCCGCTGATGAGTGCAGCGTTATAGGCAGCAGTTCGGGATCTCAGAGCATCGCGGATGGTTTTATCCACCCACGGTTTCTGATTTGGAAATTTCCGGATGGAGGTCTTTTGAACCGTATCATCTATTAATTTCCCGATGAATCCCACAACCACTTCCGTAAACATATTGACATCATCGGAGCTGGACTTGAACATTTCCCAGTCTACGTCAGCCAGCACGTCCTGTAGAGCAGCTTCTGATTGGTCCGACCAGCGCGTGATCTCCCTCTGAACCAGGGCTTCCTGTTTCAGCCGCTGTTTATATTTCGGCATGAGGAAAATGGCGGCGTGGTCAGATTTGCTGAACTGCAGCTGTGCCTGAGCCTTATAACTGTTTTTCTGTGTTGTGTAGCAGTGATCCAGTGTCCTATTGCCCCTGGTGGGACAGGTTATGTGCTGGTGGAATTCCAGCATGGTGCATCTGAGGTTGGCGCTGTTGAAATCACCAGCCACAATGAAGAAAGAGTCCTTATGGAGAGGTTGGTACTGAGAGACTCATGCAATGTCCATATCCGCTTGAGGTGGAATATAAACGGCACTTACAATCACTGGGGTGAATTCCCGAGGCAGGTAGAAAGGACGGCATTTGATCGTTAAAAGTTCCAGGTCAGGTGAGCAGAAATGCCGAAGTGGAACAATATTGGTACTGTCTCACCAGTTGCTGTTCACCATCAGGCACACTCCACCACCTCGTGACTTCCCCGATTCCAATGTTCTGTCCATGCGGTGTACCGAGAAGAACTCAGCCGGCTGGATGGCGTTGTCCGGTACCGCTGGGGTCTGCCATGTCTCGTTGAAGCATAAGATGTTGCAGTCACGAGTGTCCCTCTGGAACTTGATTCTGGCCCTGAGTTCATCCAGTTTGTTGTCAAGAGACTGGATGTTGGCTAATAGGATACTCGGCAGTGGAGCACGGTGTGCTCGAGCCCTCAGCCTGTTCCTCACGCCAGCTCTCTTCCCTCGGGGCCGCCGCTTCTTCACGATCTCACTCGGCCAGCTTGGATCTGGACTTATAAGTGATTGCAGGTGGGTGTTTTTGTCCTTAATTTCCAGGAGTTGTTCTCTTGTATAGCTAATGTGAGCCATAGAGTGATGTTTTACTGGTAATTCTGTGGTATAATATGTGAAAAAAGGTCTAAAAGCGAAAGGTTGTTTGGAGCAGTTGCGACGGCAGCCGACCTCTCCGGCGCCATTACAGCATAAGGAATCATTATAGAGTTATATCTGAGGGGTTGACATATTACGAAGTAGCGATCAACTGACGTGGCAGCCAGAAGAAACAGAACAACCCCTCCATACAAATGAAGCAAAAATGCCTGCAGGACACATGTTGGATAATAGACAGTGTATAAAACATCTGCTTATGAAGTCTTGCCTGAGTCACAATCAGTAAGAGAATTACCACTGACAACAAATAAATCAGAGTTCCAGTGATGAAAATAGGATACACTGCTTCTGGAGGAACATCAAATCTGGCAATCTGAAAACTGAAACTAAAAGTCTCATTTAAGAGTTGTGACCCCATTCCGAGACTGTGGAAAAAATAAATACAACACAACAGTTACTAATGTGACAGCACGGAATTCTTTTTAAAATCTACTTTACAATAATGATCATATTCATTTGTAAAATAAATCTCTTACCTTAAAGAGCTTGCATAAGTGTTGTGTGGATCTGTTAACATAACACTGCACATTTATAAGCATTTGTGCCCTTCAAATACCATGTAAGTGATGTAAATATCACCAGAAGATACACCAATGCCTCATGTCTATAGTGTTCTATGAAACTCTACAATTGTTTAGTTTGTTCCACTTAAAAAGAATCTAAACAGTGTGTTGCATTTCAGCACTTTTTTGTTGTGTAGACTGACCTTCTCAGGTCTAAAACAAACATATTTTACAATTCCCTCAGGCCCAGCAGATGCATGAACAAATGAGTAACACTATATCTTTAGCTTTTCAAAACTAGGAATTAATTTAGTTGGCTAATGGACTAGCAGTAAATTCTGACCAGAATAGCCAGGGTTTAGGTTTCAGCAGTACCAACCTAACAATGATGGGCCATTGAGCAAGGTCTTTATTTGCTCACATTGTACACTATGAGATTATATCAGCTTAAGTTGCTCTGGATAAGGGGATCTGTTAATGCTGATACTTAAAAAACTGGGAAACTTCAATATGTCTTTAATGTCTTTTTTTTCTTGGCTTTTTAACAGGAGATGTTAATGATGTATAGCTTTGTATGTTACAAAAAGTATTTTGGAATTAATGGAGAATCTACTCGGTAACCTATGACGAGCTGACAGAATGGGACTAATATGATCAAATATTTAGCTGTACTTAGCACTCAAACTCAACTGCATTCGAAATTAAATGTTTGTTCATGGATTTATAGAGCATCCAGTCATTAGATAATTACAATAATTAAAATTTTATG
Organism: Ancistrus triradiatus; assembly: GCA_025084515.1. Lineage (NCBI taxonomy): Eukaryota > Metazoa > Chordata > Actinopteri > Siluriformes > Loricariidae > Ancistrus > Ancistrus triradiatus. The sequence continues at coordinate 197,293 of JAJAGP010000698.1, read as the reverse complement.
CTGTTAAATGCATTAACCAGTTTCTCATCATCTATAAAATAGAGCATATTTGCCAATAGTAAGTAGCAAAAAGAACACAATTCTAGTAATGTCACTAATGTGTGCATCAAAAGAGAGCTCTGCATTAAATGTAACACCTAAGTTCTTTACAAATAGACTGCCCATAATGGAACTATCATCAAGATTTGTTATCGATTTAGAAAAACTGTCTCTTCTGTCTTTGTGTCCAGCTAATAATAATTCAGTTTTATCTGAATAAAGTAAAATAAAATGAAATGGCATTTAATGGTTTATTATTCATACAAAATCCTTATTCTTACTGACTAACAGGACGGCATTTAGTTTGGCAGATATATATAACTGCATATCATCTCCACCCTGAGCAAAACTATATAACATGGAATGAGTTTTTCATTTGAGCAATGGACCTTGATATCCTGTTTGCACAACCACACCTAGAGCTCTGGATGACACTGGTTATTCTCAAGATCTACATCAGTGGATTCTCAGACCCTTCTGTTCTAGATAACAATCCATGGCAGGGCCCTCATGATTGGGATACCAAGGGTATATTGGGGACTGGTATTCAAGCACACACTGAAAAGGAGTGAATTCTGTACTTCAGGAGTGGTGAAGATAATTTTGGACATATGTTAAGTGCAATACATTGACTTGGTCATTCCAAAACATGAAGCAGCAGCTGTCTGGTCCATTTGGTTCATTCAAATCTTTTTTTTACATATGTATATCCTCTGTGCTATCAATATCTAATTAATAAGCACAGTTATTGAAGTATATAATAGGTACACTGAAATTGTGTGTATATCATCCGTTTTAACTAGTGTAATGTTTTCGAGGTGGTATGTTTTACTTTCAGGTCATCTGAGAGCTGAAATCTACTTGGAGCTCAGAAGGGTAAATGCATATGTCAGAGAGAACAATAGCACAATAGCACAATGAGATGACCAGCAAAGGATCAGATTTTACTGAAAAGTTTTATGTATGAAATATGGGGAGTGAAAATAACAGACACAGAACATATTACAAAACAGATGGGATCTGAGGAGTCAGATTTCAGTACCTGAAACTTGAAGTGCACATATTCTTGTCTGATGATGTCCTAATATTTCAGAATGAAGTAGCTTTCACATGAACTATCCACATTTTTAATCTTAGTTTTATTAAGACAAGAATGGTACATTTCCTGGCATAGTATTCACAATAACCAGATTGCAGCGTCTTTGAAAGTTTGTAGGACGTTCCAGAGTGAAGACCACAAAACACTCCTTCAAGTCACACAAAAACACTGGAAGTACCTCCATTAAGGACTTGTACCACAGCATTCCAGCAAGGATTTAGCTGTATTTAACTGTTCTGTAGGTAAATGGTGGCCTGAATCATTATTACTTAATTCAAAGTAATATTTAGGCTTATATTTAAGCTTATGTCCACTCAGTCTATATAATGGCAGTAAAAGTACATAGAAGTAAATATATTTCAAAACATCATTGGCAGGGAACCATGAATCATATGTATATTAATGAACAAGCAAATAATTAGCATCTGATATAAATGTTGTTATCATTATTACATAGAATAAATGCCTGAGTGTGACTCTGTATAAGAAAGAAAAGAACAAATGAACTTTAGTATATATGTCATACAACATAAGCATGGGCTGAGAACTCAGCTAAAGAATATACATTTTGAAATGCATTTTAGTTAAATATATTGGATAACTGTCATGAAACCATTAATGGTTATTACATTTTGAAGACATAGAACTTATTCACTTCATTCCCACATACTCACTACATCTATTTGAAGGAAATCTTTTGTTTTTTCAAAACCATCAGGAAAGCATTGCGAATATCTCGTGTTTTTATTCCATATAAAACTGGATTCACGACTGGAAGGACTGTATACATAAGCAGGCCACTAATTTTTTGTGCATTGGGTGGTATATTATCAAAACGGTATGAGATAAAGGTAAAGCCAGAAATTATTTCATACAAATTAAATGAAATTAGCTGTGCTAAACAGGTGTTTATGGCCTTACTTCTAGTATCTGCTTGTGTGCGAACAATGCAGGCTCTGAGAATTAGTGCATAAGACAACAACTGAATAACCAAACTCACACTCTGCATAAATCCTGAAAGAAATAATCCATAGATATTGTTAACAGTTAAATCATCTCCACATGACAGTCGAAGCAAAGATGTGTTGTTACAATAGACACTAAAAATAAATGTTTTGCACTTTGTGACCCTGGTCTGAAGTGCAAATAACACAACAATCAAAGCAATATCTAGACCCCAGGCCAGAGCTATGATACCACAAACTGTGTAAGGAGTCATTATAGAGTTGTATCTGAGGGGTTTACATATTGCTACATATCGATCAACCGACATAGCAGTTAGGATAAACAGCACAACACCTGCATACATGTGAAGCAAAAATGCCTGCAGGACACATGTTGGGTAATAAACAGTGTTTGTCTGTGCTACTATGTCTATAAGCACTCTAGGAAAAGCACAAGTTATTCCTATTAAGTCTGCCAGAGGGAGGCTGAACATAATATAAAACATTGGCTTATGAAGTCTTGGCTGAGTCACAATCAGTAACAGAATTGTTACATTACACACCACTGAAAACAAATAAATCAGAGTTCCAGTGATGAAAATAGGATACACAGCTTCTGGAGGAATATCAAATCGGGAAATTTGGAGATTGAAACTGAAAGTGTTATTTAAGGGTGATGTCGCCATTCAGAACCTGTGGAAGAAATGAAAGGAACAAGACAGTTATGAATTTTAGAGCATATAAATATTTTATATATAATTTATAATAATATCTTATTTATATAACAAATCAATCTGAAGCTGTTAATCTCAAACCTTGGCTTAGCACTGACAATAAACCGTATAAACAGCAAAAAGTGTAGTTATTCCATATGTGTGAATAGCAGATCCCTGCACTCACATTTATGGACAGTAATCTCCTCCAGAGACCATGTGGCTCAAGCGTCACTACTGACTTTTCTTCAACTACTGGTTGAAAGTTGGAGGAGAGGGTTGAGCCTCTCAAAGTTTAAATTCAAGCTAATAACCTTCCACCCCCAAACATACCCACACGCAATACACACAAATAACCCCATAACCTTAGGTTGACTTTGCAGTATTTTATAACTTTGGTCCATGTTTTTTAAATTAGTAATTTTAATTACATTGCAATGTCTTATGTAGCAGGATAGAATTACTGTGTCAAATTTAATTTTCCCTCCCACTCAATTTAGGTGTGGGCGACACCTATTTCGACATTCAGATGCTATAAACATGTGACAGGTAAATTCACTAGGAATAACTGAGATAACTACTTCTATTTTTCCAAGCAGCCAGAAATTGTTTTCCCAATTGTTGCCTGTCGATCATCAGTTAAAGTGGTACATAGGTTACTGTACAGATTCTGTCCAACCCTTAGTTGCTTCCAGAGAAACTGTTGGCATCATATTCGCTAATAGTATGGCTGGACTGTGTTGCAGCCAACTGAGCTGCATCATTGGCCCTTTCATTTTTTCTCAGTCCAGGATATGTGGCAACAGCTATTTTGCTTTGCTGCAGCTTTTGCTTCCAGGCAGCTGGATATGGAGCTTCTGGTAACAGACAGAGTTTCAATAAATGAGTTCTGGGTGACAATGCATGGTTACCAGCAGACAGTTGGTTAAGCCGGACTGTCTGCTGCCTGACCCTGCTTGGCTCTATATAGTCAGCTCCGAACTAACCCAGCCATAAAACAATGGACAATGTTACAGGAAATTAGAGCAGCACCTTCCCAAGAGGGATGGACACAATCCAATCTTAAAAAGCCAGCCCTCCCCTCAAAGGTTGTCCAACTGTCTATGAAGCCAACATGTTTTCAGAGCACCACCTGGACAGACAGGGGTTCAGCATCCATAATCTGCTATAGGATTGGTCACTTTGTCACATTGGGATAGAGCCAGAGCACACTACTGCATCAGATATCATTGTTTAACATTTGCCTCTACATGAATAACTATCCTAAAGAATCTACGACTATGGAGTTCTCTAAGGCTCCCTATAATGTCCGACTCCCAGGATACAAGTAACCCTAGCTGCTGGTCCATAAAGGTGTAGCTAATTTTACTACTGTTGCAAAATAGAATGTGGCATCCAGATCTGCTAAGCTAGAAGCTGAGCTAGCTTTCTCTAATGTCTGGATGCACACCTCTAAAACTACAATCTTCTCTTTTGGACTAGCTACAAGCCTATACCTATCACAAATAAAACTTACACTAATGATGCAGGAAGAATAGTTAAACATGCCACACTCAACACAGGGAACAAGTGCAGCAGAAGTCATGATAATACAATTAATCAGTTAAAGATATTTAGCTTCGGTTTGCGTTTGGGGTGCCAGTTGACGATATGGGCTTGGATAAAGTATACTCACTGGCTGCAGCTGGTGGTCCCATACAAGAAATAGATTAAGCTAAGATTAAGTGAATCTGGTGATCAGCTAAAGACTATGATACAAAAGCACTTATGCCCGTAGACCCGGTAGATTAGTTGTGAAAAAAAAGAATGCATGCCACGTGCATGCTATGATGATTGCTGTTGCTGCATTTTCTAAATATACCTTATTGAAGGTGGGCTCCTTGAAGAAAGCCGATCTAGTTAATCAAAAGATGGTGAACCACTGCAGGTGAACAATGCAACATAGCTCTGCAAAGCGTCAACAGCTGTCAAAGCTGGTCCCCCTGTGACAGTGGGACCACTAAGTAATGAGGGAACGTGTCTTACATTGAAATGTGTTTCATCCAGATGGAGCCAAGAATGCTTTCAATTGGTCTTAGTAGCCTTAGTCAAAGTTATTCTATTGCACCATGATCATCGTCACTAGGGTTTTGGTGGAAGCCTAGAACTGGTACAAGTGCTGCTATTGGCAAGATATGTCCTCCAATATGGCACAATGTTGCTTGTAGTGTGAGCGGTGCCAGGTGGCCAAAGATATCAAACTCCATGCACATAGTTTTATGAGGTATATGCTAGCTTTTGTCCACATTACCGTTTAGCTATTAATTTACCATCTTGGAGTCATCCAGTCAGGTTTTAAAAATGATATTGTTATGAGTGACCAGTGGACCTCTACTGTACTTGTGGGTGGTTGGTTTTGAAAGTTTGATGTACCTGCCCATATTTATTCAAATACTCTCATTCAGCATTCAACAGTTTTGCAGACTGTATGGGACGGAGAAATCACTTCGGAATCCTTACCACCCTGCAGGGAATGGGCAGTGATAGTGTTTAAGCAGACATTGCACAACTTGCTTTGGACTTTGCTTCTGTTATGTAGCTTGTCTTTTAAAGTTTTTTTTTTTAAGTTTTCTTTGGTATAATATTACTCCTCATCATTGAGTATTGCAGAAACACCATACTTTGTCAGGTTTGGTCAAGACCCACACTTGCCCATTTACATTTTGATGGGCAAGTACAGGAACCAACTACAGGTCATGTACATGACTGGATTGCTGAACATGAGACGAGATGAGAAGGTTGCAGGTGGCCTTTGATGGGGCTTGGGATCATTTGAGGACTGCAGCCGGATATAGACAGGAACACCATGATAGAGGACAGGGTCAGTTGGTCTACCTTTGAGATTTCAGTCCTAAGGGCCATTGTGAAATTCTGGACTGCCTCAAAGATTTAATGCTGAATGTCTAGCAACTTCTTTCAGCTAAAAACCAAAAAAATCTGAAGTTATATTTTGGACATTCTGCCTCTGCCGCTGCAACAGCTGACAGTATGAGTATAGTATCTATGGACATACACAGTCATGCTAAAAAATTTGGGTGAATTTGATAAACAAGTAAACACAGTCATGAGAGGCAGCCTTGTCCATCTTATGGCTATTGCCAAAATAAAAGGCATATTGTCATTTATGTAATTGGAAACAGTTATTCATGCTGTTACCCCCTGCATTAAATCTGTTGCTTCCTGTTGTTCAGACAGATGGTGAACTACAGCTGTTTATACTACAGCCACTTTCCTTTGTTTCTGCTACCTTAAGGACAAGAGGAACAACATTAACCTTGATACCTTTGTTTAAGGATTTCTGATGGCCTAATGTTTCTCTCATAGGTGTTTCAAAGGCTTCCCCAATCAAAAGGCATGCACAAAATAAGAGAAACCTGTAGCAATATGCAATTATGAAGGCCGAAATTGGGATTCTGGCCAACTTTCACCTCGAGCAAGATTGTATTCTTGTTGGAATGCTGTCATGCAAATCCTGAATATGTCATTAATTCAGTTGAGTTATAACTTGTTAGTGATGGTTAGAAGATCACTAAAAAAACTTGGCTTGGTCTTGTTTGTTTCCATTAAATACATTATACAATTCTGTCCATAAAAATATACCTTATTTCCACATGAGCTGTCTTCATCATTTAAAGTGCTCAGACACGTTTTGTATTACTCAAGTTGTTAATTCTGATTTTAATATAATGTGATTGAATCCTCTGCAATCTATGAAATGCTTTTGTTGTATTGTTTAATTATTTTCTTCATACTACAGTTTGTAGGATCTAAACAGTCATTGAAGACCTTGAAATGTAATTTAATGTCCATTAAGATGTTTTATTACTCCTGATTGTGCCAAACATTCTTAAATTACACCACACATTTGATATTTGGCATAATTAACAGAAAGGAAGTTCAGTTACAGTGAGGATGTCAGATTGGGCTCAGGATAACCTTTAATGTTGAAATAAATAATTATAAACACCTTTTATAATATATTTTTTGTTTATTTGTTCAACATATATGCACAGTGTTCCTTTTTTTTCTTTTATAATTAATTATTTTACAAGAAAAAATTACATCAATCAACCAAGTGTAGCAAAACCTGAAGCCGTTAAATGTCTAAAGCCAACATATGACACTTCTCCTTTCAGAATCCAGTCTGCACGTGGACAAATCAACCTTAAGATATTGTGTACATGTTAAAGAATGTTTCTGTATACAGTTCTCCAGAACTTGACAGTTCACTGATTTACTAAAAAAATAAGGGCAACAGAATGTATACCACATGGATAAGGACATTATAGTGTTTTATTTAACTTACAGGACAATCACATATAGACAATTACCAACGAACCTTCTGCCAATTTATGTATTATTTCATTCGTATTTGATTGCTACGGTGACCCTTAACAGGAAAGGTGGACAGAAAGTGAAGTAAAGATATTTGATTGCCTTACGAGAAGGCAATCTTTGGTCCGCTGAATAATCGGAGAAATGTTTGTCTAATATCTTTAGTTTTCAATCCATATATAATCGGATTAAAGACCGGAAGGATGGTGAAAATGAACAAGCCAATAATCTTTTGAACGTTTGGTGAAATGTTTGGAAAGCGATACAAAATTATAGAAGTGCCACCAACTATTTCGTACACACAGAATGTGATTAGCTGTGCCAAACACGGTGTTTTTAGAGCCTTAGTTCTGGCATCTGAGTGGAAAATACAAGCTTTGAGAATGTGTGCATTATGAAAACAAGAACTGGAATAAGCCCAAAGTCACACCCTGCATAAAATCCAGTTTATAATAATCCATATATATTGTTAACAGTAGTGTCAGCATCACAAGACAGGCGAAGCAAGGTCATGTTCATGGTTATCCACACCAAAGACATAAAAATAAAATGATTTTAACCCCCCCCCCCACCCCCCCCCCCCCCCATTTACACTTTAGTAATCTGGCTTGAAGGGCAAACAAGACAATAATTAATGCAAAGTCAAGACCCCAGACCAGAGCTATGAGAACACAAACTGCATAAGGAGTCATTATAGAGTTATATCTGAGGGGTTTACATATTGCTATGTAACGATCAACTGACATGGCAGCCAAGATAAACAGCACACCACCTGCATACAAATGAAGCAAAAATCCCTGCAGGACACATGTTGGATAATAGACAGTGTTTGTCTGTGTTACAATATCCACAAGCACTCTAGGAAAAGCAGCAGTTATTCCAATTAAGTCTGCCAGAGGGAGGCTGAACATAATATAAAACATCGGCTTATGAAGCCTTGGCTGAGTCACAATCAGTAACAGAATTGTAATGTTAGATACCACTGAGAACAAATAAATCAGAGTTCCAGTGATGAAAATAGGATACACGACTTCTGGAGGAATATCAAATCGGGAAATTTGGAGATTGAAACTGAAAGTGTTATTTAAGGGTGATGTCGCCATTCAGAACCTGTGGAAAAAATAAAAGAAACAAGACAGTTATGAATTTTAGAGCATATAAATATTTCCCATCTCGTTTATATAACAAATCAGTCTGAAGCTGTTAATCTCAAACCTTGGCTTAGCATTGACAATAAACCGTATAAACAGCAAAAAGTGTAGTTATTCCATATGTGTGAATAGCAGATCCCTGCACTCACATTTATGGACAGTAATCTCCTCCAGAGACCATGTGGCTCAAGCGTCACTACTGACTCTTCTTCAACTACTGGTTGAAAGTTGAGGGAGAGGGCTGAGCGTCTCAAAGCTTAAATTGAAGCTAATAACTGCCACCCCAAACATACCCACATGCAATACACACAAATAACCCCATAACCTTAGGTTGACTGTGCAGTATTTTATAACTTTGGTCCATGTTTTTTAAATTGGTCATTTTAATGACATTGCAATGTCTTATGTAGCAGGATAGAATTATTGTGTCAAATTAAATTTTCCCTCCCACTCAGTTTAGGTGTGGGCGACATGTAATTCGACATTCAGATGCTATAAACATGTGACAGTTAAGTTCATTAGGAATAACTGAGATAACTGAGGTTTTGGGATAACTGAATCCATTTGTTACTTCTATTTTTCCAAGCAGCCAGGTCTTGTTTTCCCAATTGTTGCCTGTCGATCATCAGTTAAAGTGGTACATAGGTTACTGCTGGACTGTACAGATTCTCTCCAATCCTTAGTTGCTTCCAGAGAAATCGTTGGCATCACATTCGCTAATAGTATGGCTGGACTGTGTTTCAGGCAGCCAACTGAGCTGCATCATCAGCCCTTTCATTTTTTCTCAGTCCAGGATATGTGGCAACAGCTATTTTGCTTTGCCTCAGCTTTTGCTTCCAGGCAGCTGGATATGGAGCTCCAGTTAATAGACAGAGTTTCAATAAATTGAGTTCTGGGTGACAATGCATGGCTACCAGCAGACAGTTGGTTAAGCCAGACTGTCTGCTGCCTGACCCTGCCTGGCTCTGTATAGTCAGCTCCGAACTAACCCAGCCATAAAACAGTGGACAATGCTACAGGAAATTAGAGCAGCAGCTTCCCAAGAGGGATGGACACAATCCAATCTTAAAAGGTCAGACCTCTCCTCAAAGGATGTCCAATTGTCTCTCACACTTTTTTCAGCTTATCACTATTTACCACCCTCCTGGTCCCTATTCAGAATTTCTTCAGAAATTTGCTAACTTTCTTTCCTGCTTACTACTGTCAACAGATAAGGCTTTAATTGTAGGTGATTTCAATATTCACTTTGACAATGAGCAGGATCCACTTAAAATTTCTTTCGGGTCCATCTTAGAATCCATGGGTATCACTCAGAATGTGAGGGGACCAACCCACCGCTGTAATCATACTTTAGATCTAATATTACCATTTGGTATCAATATAAATAACCTTGATGTTTTCCCGCAAAGTGATTCGATTTCAGATCACTATCTTTTAGTATTTGAGCTATCTCTAATAAATAAAATCCTTCTGCCTCGTTATCACACCAAGCGCACTATCACATCTGCTACTCCAGCTGTGTTTATTAAAAACCTACCAGACTTGAAATTTAATACACCTACGGAGAGCAATCATCTTGAGTGTGTAAATGACCAATTAGAATGTGTGCTTCGCTCAACCCTGGACACGATTGCTCCTGCTAGGGTCAAATGCATTAGGGAAAAAAGGCTAGCACCATGGTATAATGACCACACCCGTACCTTAAAGCAAAGAACACACGGCATCTAGGAGCGCAAGTGGAGACATTAATAGTTAAATTGGAGCTGTTTTTTTATGTTTAAGATTGCTTGGAGGGAACAGCATGGCAGAGTATAAAGCATGCCCTCACTAAAGCTAAAGCTGAATACTTCTCTTTCAATCCTAGGAAAATAAGAAATAAATCCAAGATTTCTCTTTAATACAGTCTCCAAATTAACAAAAAACCCCACAGAAAGTGAGTCTCCCGTTCTGTGTAATTTTAACAGTAATGATTTCATGACTTTCTTTAATGATAAGATAGAAAACATTAGGCATAAAACTCAATGCTCATCACATCACCAAACTATTCAGCCACCTTCCAGATGCAGCACTAGTGAAGACATATGTTTAATGAGCTGTAAATCAAGATTATAATCTTTTACCCCAATTATTAATACTGAACTATCCGCACTGATCAGCTCGTCTAAGCCATCAACATGTTTATTAGATCCCATTCCTACACGTTTACTCAAACAAGTATTACCTAGTGTTATAGAGCCAGTGTTAGCTATTTTAAATTCATCCCTTACCTTTGGTTATGTGCCCAAATCCTTTAAGTCTGCTGTTATCAAACCACTGATTAAAAAAGCCAATCTTGACCCTTGTGTGATATCATATTATATATAATTATGGAAAATATGGTCATTTCAACCTTTTATTATATATTTTTTGTTTATTTGTTCAACATATATGCACAGTGTTCCTTTTTTTCCTTTTATAATTAATTATTAATTATAATTATAATTAATTATTTTATAACAAATTACATCAATTGACCAAGTGTAGCAAAACCTGAAGCCGTTAAATGTCTAAAGCAAACATATGACACTTCTCCTTTCAGAATCCAGTCTGCATGTGGACAGATCAACCTTAAGATATTGTGTACATGTTAAAGAATGTTTCTGTATACAGTTCTCCAGAACTTGACAGTTCACTGATTTACTAAAAAAATAAGGGCAACAGAATGTATACCGCATGGATAAGGACATTATAGTGTTTTAGTTAACTTACAGGACAATCACATTACAATACAGACAATTACCAACATGTTGCACAATTTTGAATTAAACCTTCTGGTAATTTATGTATTATTTCATTCGTATTTGATTGCTACGGTGACCGTTAACAGGAAAGGTGGACAGAAAGTGAAGTAAAGATATTTGATTGCCTTACGAGAAGGCAATCTTTGGTCCGTTGAATAATCGGAGAAATGTTTGTCTAATATCTTTAGTTTTCAATCCATATATAATCGGATTAAAGACCGGAAGGATGGTGAAAATGAACAAGCAAATAATCTTTTGAATGTTTGGTGAAATTTTTTTTTTTGGAAAACGATACAAAATTATAGAAGTGCCACCACTATTTCGTACACACAGAATGTGATTAAGCTGTGCCCAAACAGGTGTTTAGAGCCATTAGTTTCTGGCATCTGAGTGGAAAAAAATACAAGCTTTTGAGAATGTGTGCATATGAAAACAACTGAATAGCCAAAGTCACACCTGCCATAAATCCAAGTTTATAAATAATCCATATATATTGTTAACAGTAGTGTCAGCATCACAAGACAGGCGAAGCCCCAATGCAAGGGTCATATATCACATAGATAATATAAAAAATAAATAATTTACACTTTAGTAATCTGGCTTGAAGGGCAAACAAGACAATAATTAATGCAAAGTCAAGACCCCAGACCAGAGCTATGAGAACACAAACTGCATAAGGAGTCATTATAGAGTTATATCTGAGGGGTTTACATATTGCTATGTAGCAATCAGCTGACATGGCAGCCAAGATAAACAGCACACCACCTGCATACAAATGAAGCAAAAATCCCTGCAGGACACATGTTGGATAATAAACAGTGTTTATCTGTGTTACAATATCCACTAGCACTCTAGGAAAAGCAGTAATTATTCCAATTAAGTCTGCCAGAGGGAGGCTGAACATAATATAAAACATCGGCTTATGAAGCTTTGGCTGAGTCACAATCAGTAACAGAATTGTATTGTTAGATACCACTGAGAACAAATAAATCAGAGTTCCAGTGATGAAAATAGGATACACAGCTTCTGGAGGAACATCAAACCTGGCAGTCTGAAGACTGAAACTAAAAGTCTCATTTAAGAGTTGTGACCCCATTCAGAGACTGTGGAAGAAATAAATAGAACACAACATTTACTAATGTGAGAGCATGGAATTCTTTTTAAAGTCTCCTTTACAATAATGATTTCATTAATTTGTAAAATGAAATAAATCTCTTACCTTAAAGAGGTTGCCTAAGTGTTGTGTGGATCTGTTAACATAACACTGCACATTTATAAGCATTTGTGCCCTTCAAATACCACGCAACTGATGTAAATGTCACAGGATATCAGAAAGCAGTGACATTTTTAAGGTTAAATTTACCGATGCCTCATGTCTATAGTGTTCTATGAAACTCTACAATTGTTTAGTTTGTTCCACTTAAAAAGAATCTAAATGGTGTGTTGCATTACAGCACTTTTTGTTGTGTAGACTGACCAGCTCAGGTCTTAAACAACCAGGTTCTACAATTACCTCAGGCCCAGCAGATACATGAACAAATGAGTAACACATAACCTTGGCTTTCCAACACTAGGAATTAATTTAGTTGGCTAATGGACTAGCACTAAACTTCTGACCAGAATAGCCAGGATTCAAGTTTCAGCAGTACCAATTGCTTGCATTGTATACTGTGAGATTCTATCAGCTTAAGTCGCTATGGATAAGGGCATGCCGAAACTAGGTAACCTCACTATGTCTTTAATGTACATGGTTTCACTTGACTTATAATCTTTTACATAAGCAGTAGTTTGAAGATAAGTGGCAGCGACTTCAGGGGCCTTCATCCTCCCAGCTTACAGTGGTGCTTGTAAGGTTGTGAACCCTTTAGAATTTCCATATTTCTGCAAATACCAGAAGTATAGATGGAAAAACCATCATCAGAAATTTACCAAACTTCTAAAAGTAGATAGAGAACTCAACAAATGAGATCAAAATATGTGAACCTTTGTTTTTAATATCTGGTGTGACCCCCTTGGGCAGCAATAACTAACTGAACGTTTCCAGTAACTGTTGATCAGTCCGATCAGCTTGGAGGCGTTGAAGCCCAGTCCTCTGTACAGAATAGCCTTCACTCTGGGATATGAGGGAAAATGTTTACATACATCTTAAACAAAATGGAAGAATTAATGGTTCTAACTCGGAGTCAGTGGAGTGTTGTGCGCATAGTGTAGGCCTTGCTATGTGAACTGCCAAAAGCCATGGGATAGCAGAATGTAAATTGATTATGAAGTGGTGTTACCTTGTGAGTGAGGTTAAACATTGGACAACATGCTCAAGGCAAGGCAACATGAATTATTGGAGTTTCGAGGAAAGCATGATAGTGGGTGCCAGATGAATGGGGCATTCCATTTCCAAAGTTGTGCTGGCATTTAACATTTTTTGATCTACTGGGAATACATCATAGAAGGCCAAATTACAGTACCACTCACAGTGGGCAGCACACTGGCCACCCCATGGGTGCTTAATGATTGTGACCAGCGGCATCTAGTTAGAATTGTTCATTCAGACAGACAAATGACTCTAACAGAACTCGCATCCAGAATCAATGCAGGAGGCCCCACATGCAAATGCCTCAGGTCAGTGCAGCACCATGGCATATGAAGGCACAAGACCCACCAGTTTGCCTGTGCTGACACCATGACACAGCACCACACCTGGGCTCATGAGGTTGCTAACTGGACTCTAGTGGACTGTCAGGTTGTGGTGCGGTTCGATGAGTCAGAGTACTAATTGCTTCATACTGGTGGCTGGGTTTGTGTGTGGTGTAGACCTCTTGAGGCCATGGACATAAAATGCCAACAAGGCACTGTGCAGACTGGTGGTGGTTCCATACTGGAATGGGCTGTGTCCTCATGGCATGGGTTGGGTCCACTGGTCCACCTAAACATGTCTTTGTCAGAAACATTTCACTGCTTGGTTCATTTGCAGCCCTTAATGGACTTCATATACGTCAAGTCAAGTCAAGTCAGATTTATTTATATAGCGCTTTTTACAATGGAGCATTGTCTCAAAGCAACTTTACAAGTTTAGATTATCTCCTAATAACTACGTCCAATCCCAAATTGAGCAAGCCTAGGGCGACAGTGGGGCAAAGGAAAAAACTCCCTAGTACTAGGAAGGGAAACCTTGGGAGACCAAAGACTCAAAAAGGGACCCAACCCTCCTTGGGCGGCGTAGATGATAAATCTAAGAGCGAACTAAAGTCATGGAGTCAAAGTTCGAAAATAGGAATGTGTGAAGTATGCACATCGACATTAAGTGGCCCGGGTATGATGATAAATCTAAGAGCGAAACTAAAGTCATGGAGTCATGGTCGAATAAAATGTGAATTATGCACAGTGGAGCTCCATCAGATGAACATCATGTGTGGGGCCGGAACTGCCGGAACACAGCTCGGAGAGAAAACAGAAAATGTAATTAGTTATTGATTAAGAGCACAGTGTTTATCAACAATCACTGATGCCATGTCAATCACTGATGCCAAGTGTAGCATGAGACCCAGGCAGCATTAGCTATAGCAGCATAGCTATATATACCAGCATAATAATGGGATCACAGGATAATGCATCATGCCATCAGGCCCAAGTTGTCCAGAATTGGTTCTTTATTTCTAATCGGCCAATCACACAGCAGCAGCTCAGTGCATTCAGGCATGTAGAAATGTTGAAGATGAGCTGCTGAAGTTCAAACCAAGCATGGGGAAGAAAGGTAATTTAATTGATTTTGAATGTGGCATGGTTTTTGGTGCTTTTATTTCAGAAACTGCTCATCTACTGGGATTTCCACATACAGCACCATTTCTAGGGTTTACAGAGAATGGTCAGAAAAAGAGAAAATAACCAGTGTCAGATATTTCATTTTTCAAATTTATATTTCAGTGAATTACATTCATGCCCTGCTAGTCCATGAAAAGTCTGTGCTCAAATAGGTCTCGCCTTAATGAATTTACCACAACCTCACTGTCTAAACCGTTTCTTCACAGCATTTCTTTCTGATATCACATCTGTGTTATCTCCTGTTTCTGTGGCCATTTGGGAAGCGCCAAGTGACACCTCCTGCTTCCTCTGGCCATGTGTGACTCCCAACTGACAGTGCATCTGGACTTTACAACATCACTTTAGAATAGCTCCAGGTATATATATGTAGGGGGTGGTCTTACAATCTTTAGGCTGGGCAAGTCAGGACAAGATACCACAGTGGGATATTGGTATGATATCTAAACTGAGCTCTCCTGAATAAAATACCATATTTCTCTGTTGGCTCTACTGGCATCTCCTGCTTTTCTTCACACAACCAACGATCTGGATATACTATACTACACTACAGAGCTATACTCGTTACAACCGAGGTATGCAGAAGAGCATCTCTGTACCACAAAATGTCCAACCTTGAAGCATATGGGCTACAGCAGCCACACTGGGTGTCACTTCTCTCAAAATACATAATAGAAGACTGGAAAACATTGCCTGGTATGATGATTCTCGAGTTCTACTTCTTCACAAACTACAGGACTCATCATTCATATAGTTCGTGTCATTAAAAAACTATGGTGAGAGGAAAGATGTTTTCATACCCAAGACCCCAGCTATGGAATAATCTTTCCATATTGGTTTTGTGACGGGGGCTCACCAGCCTTTCCGCCGATAGGGGGCAGCGCTGGCTTTCTTCCTTCAGGTTGAGACCCTGACAGTCAGCACGATCGCACATGCATGATGAAGGCTGTGCGATCGCGTTATTATTATCACGTGCATATCTCATTAAGCTGCTCGTTTGCTTTATGGGCAACACCCACCGACTCAGGTATATCAGATCCTTCCTGAATTCAGTGGGTGTAGCACCAACCACCTTGATGGGGGTACCATCGACCATCCGAGCCCTCATCCGGCTCAGACGTGCTGCAGCGGACGCTTGCCGGTAATCGGTATTGTCAGGGGCTTTACACTCGCTGTTGCGGTGTTCAACCCACCTCCCTGTTCTCCTTGCCATTCCCGTTACCTTTTCTCGCGCTTTGTTCGGAAGGCCGTTGCCGCCGCCCGCGCTGTATTTAAAGGGGACGCTTCGCTGTCTCTCAGCCCCGTCCCGCGTCGTATTTAAAAAGGGAACGCTTCGCTGCTCCTCAGCCCCGTTCCGTTCACGCGTCCGATGTCATGCTGCGCTGGTTTGCGTAGAACCGTGACTCGCATCGCGTCTTTTGCGTCCGATGTCGTGCTGCACATGCATGGTATGGTGGCCAGCTTTGCGCCCGCTGTAGCCCCTACCTTGCATTTACATTTACATTTACATTTACAGCATTTAACAGACGCCCTTATCCAGAGCGACTTACAACTGATACAGTCTTACAATCCAAGCAATTGTGGGTTAAGGGTCTTGCTCAAGGACCCAACAGTGGCAGCTTGGCAGCAGTGGGATTTGAACCCTGGACCTTCTGGTTCATAGTCCTGCACCTTAACCACTAGGCCACCACAGTCCCTTGTGCACGCATGCGTAGAACCGTGACTCGCATCTTGTCTTTTGCGTCCCGATGTCGTGCTGCGCATGCATGGTATGGTGGCCAGCTTTTGCGCCCGCTGTAGCCCCCTACCTTGCATTTACATTTACATTTACAGCATTTAACAGACGCCCTTATCCAGAGCGACTTACAACTGATACAGTCTTACAATCCAAGCCAATTGTGGGTTTTAAGGGTCTTGCTCAAGGAACCCAACAGTGGGAAGGCTTGGCAGCAGTGGGGATTTGAACCCTGGACCTTCCTGGTTCATAGTCCCCTGCACCTTAACCACTAGGCCACCACAGTCCCTTGTGCACGCATGCGTAGAACCGTGACTCGCTTCGCTTTTCGGGAACCTGCGAGCTCTACGTTACAGCACGTCATCGCTTTCTCTACCCTCCTGAGCTGCTGGTTGAGCGCACACGCAGTCTCATTCAGAGAGAGACAGAAAGCGATCGCTCTTGTTTCATTTGAGCGATTTTCCTCCATGTTCGCCACACACATATATTTAAATGTAATAAAGAGTTACTGGCGTTCGTGTAAAGAAATAAATGTGCACTACTCATTCTATTGTTTCAAGCCCGCGCTAGACAAAGACACTTAGTAGGGGTTACCCCCCGGTTTTGTAAGCACATCACGTGACTCCTTCTTTGGTCTCGTGGTTAAGGTCACGGACTCCGATGCCGTCGCTTGGAGTTCGATCCCACGCGGTCTCACCGTTGACCCTCGGTGGCACAGCGTGCACCATTTGGCACTCCCCCTTACAGGAATATTAATATTGTTATTTATTTCAGTTCATTAATACCATCTGGAGCTAACTGCATTTGGGTCCTAAAACCCTTTTCTTTCGGGGTTCGCTTATACCATCTTGGCGACCCCCCTGACAGGTTTGAGATTAAAAACAAACTTCTTTCCACAGACTTTTAACTAATCTCTTTAGACTCTCATTCCATAGTGGAAGTCTGGAATGTAGCCATGCCCTGTTGTGCCCTCAGTCCTGATAACCATCATACTGTTGGGCTTCGTGTGTTCTTGGGCTGTAATATACTTTAGGCAGGTTCTTGGGCTGTAGTAGACCTTAGTCCTTTATACCATGCAGTAGTGGTAGAGGTAGAACTAGGGGTGTATTGTCATTGTGTTTTATGGTGGTCAGGGATGTTTGGTTGCTGTCCTATGGATTTGTAATACTCTTGATCATCTGCCCCTGTAAGTGTAAACTCATTTGAGGAACCTTGGTGTTTTATTTGACTCAGACCTCAGGTCTGAACTTTCACAACGCTGATTGATTTATGCCTTTAAGTAGTATCACACTGTAACTGCAGTAATCTATAATAAGGTCTTGTGTGTATTGCCTGGCAGGCAACAAGCTGCCATGCTTTCTTACATTCTAAAAAAAAAATTTTATTGAGCCAAAATATACTTTCTGTATCAGAAATAGGGTTGAGCTGAAAATCAAACCAGAGCATACAGATGACTGAAAATGTAACATCAGGAGTTAGTTTCTAAATATGTGGACTTTTGTGTCTGGTATCCATGCCAGTTTGTGTCTGAATAATGTATTATACCTTTAAGATAAAAAAAAGATTTTTATTAAAAACACTTGCAAGCTTGGGGTCCACTAGAGCTCTGTTTAATCCCAACTTTCACCCCAAATTGGTAGACAGTAGATCGTTTATGAGCATAATTTGATCTCTGAACCGAAATCAGGTCACAAAGGGCCATGATGAACTCTTTGTGTAAATAACTATATTTTTATACAGTGGTCTGAGGACGGCACAGTGGTGCAGTGGTTAGCACTGTCGCCTCATAGCTCCAAGATCCCCGGTTGGATCCTGACTCTGGTCTCCACCTGTGTGTAGTTTGCATGTCCTCCCCATGTCTAAGTGAGTTTCCGGTGGGTACTCCGGTAAGTGGGTACTCCTGTTTCCTCCCACAGTCCAAAGGCATGTGTGTTAGATTAATTCATGTTTCCAAAGTGCCCCTTAGTGTGTGAGTATTATCCCAATGATAGATTTGTTCCTTGTCTAGGGTTATGCCTGCCTTGCACCCTGTGTCGTTGGCTAGGCACTGGCTCTCCTGCGACCCTGTGTAGGATAAGTGGATGAGACAATGAATGAATGAAATGAATGATAATTACTTGAGCAAATTAGCACAGTTATAAAATAAATCAGCGCTGTTCTGTAGTAAATCAGGGATAAATTTCCTTAAATATGTAAATTTATCCCTGTAGTTTTATTGCGTTTTGACATTTTCTACATTGCTTAGTTCAATGATAATTAGATTAATCTTTTAATATTTTAATATCATAAACTTTTAAGGTATTACTATTAAAGGTTCGACTGTTGTTGCAGTTTAATGAGTAAAAACTCATCAACAATAACACACTCTGCAAAACAACTTATTTTAGGTCCTGCTGTATTTGCAGCCTTCAGGGACTTCTATCTTACATCAGCTTAAAAGAAGCTGTTCATTAACGACTCAAGCTGGGAATTCTGTTAACAATGTTCTATTAGTACTTATCTTCTAATTAACCCTAAGGGACCACTCCCGGTCAGACAGTTTAGATTTTGTTCATGGTTGATGTAACTGTGATTAGTGTTGCTAATAATGCCATAGGGACCTGCGGCCTTGAGGCAAAGATGATGAGAGTTCAGAACTGTAGTTAATCTTTGTTCATATAGTTTGTGAAATCTGTACAGTGTGATGTTTTCATTATACAGCTAACTTATTAATCAGAGGGAAAATAGTAAATAACATTACTGAACCATGTCTTCTTCTGGAGGGTCTGATGGAAGCAAAGTCACTTCTATCAAAGCAGCATGCCTAGTGTTTTAAAGTCAAATCAACATGTGAGCATGAAAAAAGGGTTTGAGAACCGATGAAACATCTCAAGAAGGGAGCACAGTCATGTTAGCCTTTTAGTTTTAGGTTTTTTCTTTAGCTGAATGTACTGCACTAGATTCCTACATAAATAGACAACCCATGTTTTTATCTAATGCAAATATATAGACAAAAGTATTGGGACAGGGTGTACACTAGTAAACATTAGTGAAAGAAAGGGTTGTTCTAAAGAGCTGACTGAATTTGAGTGTGGTAATGCAATAGGATGACAAATGCAATAGGATGTAATAGGATGATACAATGAGTCAGTTGGTGAAATTTCTTCCCTGCCAAATATTCCACCATCAAATGTGAGTTTTATTTTTGAAAAAGTGGATGCGTTTAGGAACCACAAAGACTCAACCACGAAGTGTTAGACCAGGTAAAGTTACAGAGTGGGGTTGCCCAGTGCTGATGGCCATAGTGCATAAAATATACCAACCAACCAATGCTCTGCTGACCCAATAACTACAGACTTCAAAAACTCTTCTGGAAAATTAATATCAGCACTTAAACTGGCACCAGGAGCTTAATGGCATGGGCTTAATCAATCACCAAAAGTTACATCACCAAGAAAAATTGGAGTGGAATAAAACATGGCGACACTGGACTCCTGAGCTGTGGAAACGTGTACTGTGGAGGGACAAATCATGCTTCTCTATCTGGCAGTCTGATGGACGAGTCTAGGTTTGGACAGTAAAGTTTGATGTTGGAAGTGGGATAACGCTATGGGCTTGTTTTTCAGGGATTGGTCACTCTAAAGCCCCTTAGTTTCAGTGAGGGGAAATCTTGTTTCAGCATACCTAAACCTTTTAGAACAATCATACACTTCTAACTTTGTGGAAACAGTTTGGGGAAGGTCTTTTATGTTCCATAAAGGTCTTTAAATGCATGGTTGGTTGAGTTTGGTGTGGAGCCCTGACCTCAACTCCATTAAACACCTTTGGGGTGAACTCTTGTCCAACATCAGTGCCTGACCTCACAATGGATGAATCCCCACAGTCAGAGTCTTGTAGATCCCAGAAGAGTGGAAGCTGTTAGAGCTGCAAAAGAGGAAACAACTCCATATTAATACCTATGGATTTAGAATGGGACATCCTAAAAGCTCCTGTAGGTGTAACATGGAGCTGTCCCAATACTTTTTTACAGTTTTAAGAGGGTCCCATTGTTACTCTGTGCATTCAGTTTTATTTTAACTGTTCTGAGAAGCTGTGGATGCACTGATCTGCTGGGACTGAGGGCCATGGGCCTGTTATTGAGCTGGTCAGGGCACCGTGGAGAGGAACTAGAGCTAATTTAATTACACTGGGCACTGATAGCAGTGCAGAGCTCTGAGTATTATTATGGTTTGGCCACTGGTGTACCGAATTAGACAGCTTTAATTGCCCCTCTGAAAATGGTCATAGTTGCCACTGGAGGGTTGGAACGAATTAGACACAGCTACACTGGTGGACTGGAGGTATTTGTTTCCATCTACTGTTTTTTAACTGTAATGTTATTTGGTGTAAAAATTGCTGTTAGCTGTGTAGGGCAGTCATCACTTTCTACTCATAGGATATAAAAACTATGTAGAATCAAAAGTTTTTGGACATTCTTTGGAATTTCTTCATAAAACAGACCAGGCAGGTCTCTTGTTGTTTTTGTTTTAGTTCTTTTGTTATTTAGCCAGAAAACATTAAATTATGTAGACAATGGTTAATATTTCATTCCGCTTAATGAGACAAAATGGACTCCCAAGAAATGGGAGCATTCAACTAAACATCTTCTTCAGTCTTTAGTGTAAGAAAATATTCCAGAAACTTAAGTAAGAATCCATGGGGTCTTCAGTCCCTCGAGCTTAATATACACGTGTACAGGGAGAAGGTTAATTAGCTCTCTTGGACATAATGATGTGTTTTGTTACTGTTTCTAAACTGGTTGCTACCTGAAAATATTTTGGATGGCAGTCCCAGAGTTATGACAGGACATTTTGTGATAAACATCATGTTAGGACGGAGGTTCGAGGCTTACCCATAAGGGACCGAGCAGCAGTTACAGAGGCCCTTTGTGGATGAGTCAAGAAACTTGCTTTAAGGATTCAAAGATTTGAGATCCAAACATAATGTCCAAACTAATCTAAAACAGTTAGTTTGCAATAATCTGTGCCATACCAGTGGTCTGAAACTCTGACATGTGACTTGTTTTTCCCATGCCCTCAGTCTTGTGGTCAAACTGATTGATGACCAAACCCCTGGTTTTGATGCAGAAAGAACAAAAGCGAGAAAGTGTGTTGGATATTTTAAATGCAGCACATTTCATGTTCAAGAGCAGATGAGTTTTGAAACGGGTTCAGGAATTAGGCGCTCAATGGAAAACTCAATGCTAAGACATTTATTTGATCTGAGAGGGTCAGTGGAGGGCAAGTCTCTAAACTCAGAAGAATATCCCATTATCACAGAGGGTCCAGGAGAATTGGAAAGGGAGTCTGCACCAAAGGTCGTAACGCTAATTAGAATATTAAAGCATTTTCTTAACGTCAAACTATCATAATTGTTGAATAACACAGCTCAACATCTTTCCAGCACTATTAAACTTGTTGAAACTTATTTAGACCATGCTGGACCTAAAATATGCAACCCAAGCAGCCAGACAAACACACCAGGAGTTGCAAAAAGACTTAGAGCAGTATGTGCTGCTTTTTGTTGGATTTATCATTTTATTGTTTGTCCTAAAAGAAAAAACTGGTCATGCACATATTTATTTATTCACAGCAAACTCACTCTCAGACATTTCAGAACTGTCTTGGACCTGCAAATTTATTCACAAGTCACACAAGCAGTGTTAATCAAAGCTTCCAGTAATGAGCTCTTTTTGAGAAAACTGGATTAAAGCTTCATTGCTTCAGAAAGCTTAACTTTCCCACCCCTAAACAAACAATTGCATTCAACTAACTCCAATCATAAGATAAAATATGACTCTAGGCATGACATAGAACTTTCTACTTAACGAAAACATGAAAAATAAGGTAAATCCGGCCTGGTCTGAGCTTAAAGAGGCTACAAGAAACGAGTTTCACCTGTACCTGATTTCTAGAGACAACAAGCTACAATCGAGGTGCGTCTGACGTCTGGTGGACACCAATAATATTGCGCTGACTAAAAATGCATCGTTTTTAATGACTTTCAGATAAAGTATATTTTAAGTTACATGAATACCTTTATTAAATATTAAATACTTTCAATTGCTGTTCATAACTTATCCTTTTTGTTAATCATATACGGGCGGTAAATAGAGCTTGTAATGAAAAATCGGTGCTGATGAAACCGATTATTTCAAACAAACAGCCAGAAAAGATTAAGATTCGTTGTTCTTATAATGCTTTAATTCATGAACTGAATAGACAAACACAATAATTTGTTCAATAAGACAAAGCGAGAATAAAAGCCACTTTGATCCTGTGCTAAGCAGCAAATAATAATAATAATAATAATACTAATAATAATATATTTCTACCAGCATTGTGATCTGATAAAGGAATGCATTATTTATAAGTCCAAATTCTCTTAGTCCTTCATGAACATGAGAAACATACAACAATAAAATGACCCAAAAAGGATCTTCAGTGAAAGTCTGTAAATATTTACAAAACTCTCTCAGGCTCAGACCGGGATATTTCAGAAAGCAGGTTTAACAGACTCTGAGTTCAAACCTGAACTCTGGGTTGACGAACTCTGAACTGGTTTCAGAACATGAGATAACATCTAGTTCAGTCAACTCCAAGAAGATACAAGAAGATACAAAACACTCATCAATGGAACACAGATAACACGAATCAGCATGGCAACAGGAGAAATAAATGGGCTTGATCCTCGTTAGAAATAGGTGCGTATACATTATATATTATATAAACCTTTAAATGGAATACGTCTCTGTTCTCTATTTTAGAATTATTTAGATAATACTTGATGAATCAACAGTGTGTATTTGCTAGACACACTGGACAAGGTTATAACACAAGACTTCTTTTTTTAGCACAGTAACGTTTTAAGTGGTATCTGTGAATGTAACTCTGTATTGTAGAGCTTGATAAAGGTTTGATAAAGGAATCCCTTGTCCATGTGATTCTATCAGCTATTGATGAATGATGGTTCTCGATGCAGTGCAGATATACTGTATACAGTCGTATGAAAAAGTTTGGGCACCCCTGATAATTTTCATGATTTTAGTTTATAAATCATTGGTTGTTCAGATCAGCAACTTGAGTTAAATATATTATATAGCAGATAAACACAGTGATATTTGAGAAGTGAAATGAAGTTTATAGGATTTACAGAAAGTGTGCAGTAATTATTCAAACAAAATTAGGCAGGTGCATAAATTTGGGCACCCCAACAGAAAAATGACATCAATATTTAGTAGATCCTCCTTTGTAGAAATAACCTAGTTCTCACCTTGTGGCTGTCTTCCCTCAATATCCCCTCCCTTCCTTCCCTCTGGTCTCTGGGCTGTTTTCTTTTACTACTCCCCTATTTCTGCGTTTCGCCTTTTTAGCTTTCGCTCGCTCTGTCTCTCATTTTTTCCCTATCTTTTCTCTCTTCCATCCAACTAGTCCACTTCCCCCCGCCCTGCTCTCTCTCTCATTTTTCAATGTCCCGTGCTTTCTCCACTCACTCTCCCCCCTCCCTTCCGCTCCCCTCTCCCCATTATCCCACTACCATTTCCTACAGAAAGTGTGCAGAATTATTCAAAACAAAACTTAGGCAGGTGCATAAATTTGGGCACCCCAACAGAAAAATGACATCAATATGGAGTAGATCCTCCTTTGTAGAACTTAAAACAGCCGTAAACGCTTCCTACAGTTCCAGTCTGTGATTTGGTTGAAGGTGCTTTGGACCATTCTCTTTAGAAAACATCTCCAGTTCAGTCGGTTTGATGGTTCCGAGCATGGACGCCCACATTTTCAGAATATTTTCATGTCTGGGACTGAGATGGCCATTCAAGAACGTTGTACTGGTTCTCTGCATGAATGCCTTAGTAGCTTCCTCTGCCTATCTAGATTTGTCTTGGTCTGCCACTTCGGGGAGTTCCTAAATAGAACTGTGCTGTGGTCTTCATTGCCTCCAATATGTTCCTACAGTGGAGGAACTGACAGCTGAAATCTATGAGAGAGCTTTTCCCTTTCCCTGAACCATGATGTTGAACAACCTTGTTTTCAGGCCATTTGAGAGTTGTTTTGAGGCTCCCATGTTGACACTCTTCAGAGAAGATGCAAAGAGGAGAAAAACTTCCAATTGGCCAACTTAACACTTTCTCATAGTTGGATTCACTTGTGTATGTAGATCAAGGGTCAATGAGCTTACAAAACAAATTTTGTGTTCCAATAATTAGTGCTAAAGGTATTCAAATGACAAGGGTGCCCAAATTTATGCACCTGCCTAATTATGTTTGAATAATTACTGCACACCTTCTGTAAAACCTATAAACTTAATTTCACTTCTCAAATATCACGGTGTTCATCTGCTATATGATATATTTACCTGAAATTGCTGAGCTGGACAACCAATGATTTATAAAGAAAAATCATGAAAATTATCAGGGGTGCCCAAACTTTTTCATACGACTGTATGTGTAAATATTAGTCAAACACAAAATGCAGATTTTCAATGAAGGTGTTTATTATTAAGGGAGAAAACCTACATGCCCCTGTGTGAAAAAGTGATTGCCCCCCTTGTTAAAACATAACTTAACTTTGGTTTATCACACCTGATGTCGCTGTCTCTAGCCACACCCAGGCCTGATTATTATTATTTATCACACCAAAAGATCCCGAAAAGCTGCACATCATGCTGAGATCCAAAGAAATTCAGGAACAATTGAGAAAGAAAGTAATTGAGATCTATCAGTCTGAAAAAGGTTATAAAGCCATTTCTAAAGCTTTGGGACTCCAGCAAACCACAGTGAGAGCCATTATCCACAAATGGAGAAGACATGGAACAGTGGTGAACCTTCCCAGAAGTAGACGGCCGACCAAAATTACCCCAAGAGTGCAGCGGCGACTCATCCAAGATTTCACAAAAGACCCCACAACAACATCCAAAGAACTTCAGGCCTCACTTGGCTCAGTTAAGGTCAGTGTTCATGCCTCCACCATAAGAAAGAGACTGGGCAAAAATGGTCTGCATGGCAGA
Source organism: Ancistrus triradiatus (assembly GCA_025084515.1). NCBI lineage: Eukaryota > Metazoa > Chordata > Actinopteri > Siluriformes > Loricariidae > Ancistrus > Ancistrus triradiatus. Next base: position 171,618 of record JAJAGP010000698.1, on the reverse strand, counting down.
GTTCATAGACCAAAACCACTGCTGAGCAAGAAGAACATTAAAGCTCGTCTCAATTTTTCCAGAATACAGCTTGATGATCTCCAAGACTTTTGGGAAAACATTCTGTGGACTGACGAGACAAAAGTTGAACTCTTTGGAAGGTGTCCCCCAATACATCTGGTGTAAAAATAACGAACATTATAGCAGCAGTAAAGTATGGGGGTGGTAGTGTGATGGTCTGGGGCTGTACTGCTGCTTCAGGACCTGGAAGACTTGCTGTGATAAATGGAACTACGAATTCTGCTGCTACCTAGAAATCCTGAAGGAGAATGTCCGGCCATCTGTTCGTGACCTCAAGCTGAAACAAACTTGGGTTCTGCAGCAGGATAATGATCCAAAACACACCAGCAAGTCCACCTCTGAATGGCTGAAGAAAAACCAAATGAAGACTTTGGAGTGGCCTAGTCAAAGTCCTGACCTGAATCCTATTGAGATGCTGTGGCATGACCTTAAAAGGCCGTTCATGCTGGAAAACCCTCCAATGTGGCAGAATTACAACAATTCTGCAAAGGATGGGTGGCCAGAATTCCTCCACAATGTGAAGAGACTCATTGAGGTATGGAAAAACGCTTGGTTGCAGGTAGGAGGGGTATAGAGGAAGTATAAGAAGATATAAGAGAAGAGAGATATAGAGAGATATATATATAATGTGTGTGTATAGATATATATATATATATATATATATATATATATATATATATGTATAATATACTACTATATATATACTCATCGTTTACCTGTATTAATGGCCACCTGCTTGGACCTCATTATCTGTATAAAAGAACACCTGTCCACAGCTCAAACAGTCAGACTCCAAACTTCAACCAGACCAAGACCGTTGAAGGACAACCAGGGAAGAAAATTGTATACCGAACCAGGCTGGGAAGGAGTGAATCTACAATAGGCAAGCAGGTTGGGTGGAAGCGGAGGCAATTGTTAGAAATGGAAGACATACAAGACCATTGATAATCTCCTTCGATCTGGGGCTCCACGCAAGATCTCATCCCATGGGGTCAAAATGATCATGAGATTGGTGAGCAAAAATCCCAGAACTACACGGAGGGACCTGATGAATGGCCTGCAGAGAGCTGGGACCAAAGTAACAAAGGCTACCATCAGTAACACACTACACTGAGAGGGACTCAAATTCTGCAGTGCCAGGCGTGCTTAAGCCAGTACATGTCCAGGCTCGTCTGAAGTTTGCCAGAGAGCATATGGATGATCCAGAAGAGGATTGGGAGAATATAATGTGGTCAGATAAAACCAAAATAGAACTTTTTGGTAAAATCTCAACTGGAAGAAGAAGAATGCTGAGTTGCATCCAAAGAACACCATACCTAGTGTGAAGCATGGGGGTGGAAACATCATGCTTTGGGGCTGTTTTTCTGCAGAGGGGACAGGACGACTGATCCGTGTAGGAAAGAAAGAACGGGGCCATGTATCGTGAGATTTTAAGCCAAAACCTCCTTCCATCACTGAGAGCATTGAATATGGAACATGGTTGGGTCTTCCAGCATGACAATGATCCCAAACACACCGCAGCGACAGCCCCAAAACATCACTGCATGGAGGAATGGACCAAAATACCAGCTACAGTATGTGCAAAACTGGTGAAGACTTACAGGAAACGTTTGACCTCTGTCATTGCAAACAAAGGTTATGTTACAAAGTATTGAGTTGAACTTTTGGTATTGACCAAATACTTATTTTCCACCATAATTTACAATTAAATCCTAAATCCTACAATGTGATTTGCTTGATTTTTTTTCTTCTCATTTTGTCTCTCATAGTAGAAGTGTACCTATGATGAAAATTACAGACCTGTCTCATCTTTCTAAGTAGGAGAACTTGCACAATCAGTAGCTGACTAAATACTTTTTTTGCCCCACTGTACTAAATATATGAAAGTCAAAAGGGGAAAAAGAAATGCCACTAACAGCACTTTTAGCGCTGTGGCAAGTGTGGGTGAAAAATGAAAGCGCTCCCCATTACAAAGCGGAGTGGGGAGTGAACGCTCAGCTCAGAGAGAGGGGGCTGTGGTGGAGACTTTTCAAACGTGGGAGAACAAAGTCACACAGACACTGGTGCTGGAATAGAGTAGTAGACAAATTTTATTATCTGCGCCCGCAGAGATCAACTCACATACAGCAATGCCTGAGCACTTGTATGAGAGTGGATAAAGGAGGTAGAAGGCTTCCCCCTTTTAACTGGTTCGTTTACGTGCAGGTTTAAGCATACAGGAAAGCTGTATAAGCAACTCGTTAATCACAAGCTGGGTCTCCTGCCCAGAGATAAACAGCAGAGATAAAAACCAGAGATAACGACAAGATTCTGTGTACCAACATATAGATAGATAAGGGTCTTTATGACCAGGGGTTAGGGTCTGGCTGTTCCCTCTGTAACTCCTTCTTCTTTTATGACCTGCTGCTGACCCTGGGGGCACGTCTGTGTTTTGTATATGTTTTCAACAAGTCACTGGAAAGAATCATTACACACAGTGTTTCACAGCTATAGGATTACATAAGTTTAGGATTACATACTTTTTACTTTACTATGCAGTAGGATTAAATACTAAGATATTAAAATTTCTCCAACACTTCCTCCCTTTGTCATTATTTGGACACAGAATTCTTCTTCATCCCACCATACTGGTCAACTCCTCTGCTAGCTGGTGCAGCATTTAATACTGTAACTGCCTCTGGAACATACTCATAGCACACTGGCGAGAAACACACAAATAATGATAATAATGAGAAGCATAGTGGGTAATGTTGACATAAGTATTCCCTTCCAACTAGGAAACCACAAACTCCAGTCCTACCAGAAATTACCCTGCTCATCAGCTTGAAGCAGCGATGCCACGTGTTTAATTTGATCTAGGGTCTTTGTTACCCTTAGAAACACTGTTTGGTGGAATGTAAGTGCAACAGTTTCTCCTACCATTACACAACCCCCTCCTGATGACTGGAACTACTAAACAACCATCAGGCACTAGTCCATGTTTCCGCCTGGGTTTTACCTTTGGCATATACTTGTCATGTTGAGGCTATTCTATCACCCTTTTCACTTCTAATCCCTTCTTGAGTGGCTTGAGTGTTACCGGGGTGGGTCACTAACCCACGTGTTCCGGGCCCACTTTTCCCGCGGCTATTAGGAATGAGAAGGTCAGGATCCCTACTCTTTAGATTCTGTCGTCTCCCGTGGTTCTTCTCCTGGTTTAGGAGCTCTTTTACAGTGTGAATCCAATGTCTCTGATGTGAATCCAAGTAATCTGATGTGAATCCAAGTGTCTCTCACAGCGATTTTTACAGCTGTGTGTGATATTAGGAGCAGTTGAAACGGTCCTTGCCACCCATCAGCTTTCCAGTTTGACCTCTTGTAGATCTTTGTAAGAATCCAATCCTCTGGTTTCACCGTGTGTCCAGTTACTGCTGGGCTAGGAAGTGCCTCTTTCACCCTCCTGCACACATCAGACAAAACAGAACACAACGTAGCACAATTCCTTTGCATGTGATCATCCTCTAGGGTCAGTATCTCATTTGGAGTGCAGCTGGTGTGTGAGGGTCGCCCAAATATAATTTCAAATGGGGAGAGTTTAGTTCCCATACATACTAATGGGAGGGCCTCGACCCAATTCAATTCTGTCTCATGACAAACTTTTGGTACTATGGTACTTATGCTAATGGTACTGTTTGTTCTCTCCACCAGACCTGCACTCTGAGGGTGATATGTACAATGTTTGTGTAGTGGCATGTCAATCACGTCACTAATGTCGGTGAATGTCTTGCCCACAAATGCCGGGCCGTTACCAGACGAAACCTTCCTGGGGAGTCCAAATCTAGGAATCACCTCCCTTAGGATGCATTCTGCCACTGTCAGTGCATCTTGGTGGGTGGTAGGATAAGCTTCCACCCACTTGGAGAACATGTCAATGATCACAAGCACATACCTTTTCTTTTGGCAAGGTGATAATTCAATGAAATCCTTTTGCAAATAGTCAAATGGCATATCTGGTTCTGGGTGTCCTTTAGTATGTTCATGTCTGATTGCTCCTGCTCAAATTGTTGTTAAACACGTGAGACATTTTTTGAGAAAAATTGTGTGAGTAATTAGAGAAGCCTTTGGCATACCACTGTGAACTAACCATTTCTACCATACCTCCCTTCGAACAATGGTCCACCCTGTGGGCCATTGTCGCAAAATGAGGAAAGTAGAAATGGCATCCAGAAGTGCAGACACTAGTTTGTGGTGTGCAACAGTCTTACCTGAAGACATCAAAAGTTCTTCTGTCGCCAGAGGGTTCCAAAATCGTGATAACACCGTAAGCATATCTGGAATTGATGTAAATGTTTACAGTTTTGTCAACTGCTAACTTACAGGCTTCAATCAGCGCTATCAACTCTGCTGCCTGTGCTGAGCACTGTGGATTTCCTGAAAGCAAAGTGTGAGTTAGGTTTACAATGGCAAATCCAGTTTTTGTTTCCCCTTTCTGGTTTTTAGAACTGGAACCATCATCAATGTCATTAACAGCAATCCATGCATCCCTGGGAGTTCTAGATATAAAAAAATCATTAATGTTCATGTTTAAATCAGCCTTTAAAAACAATCCACTTTCACACCCCTTCAGCCGAGCCTAAATTAAATGATACCTCACAGTCGATTAACATGTAAAACACCTTATATGGTTCAACTACAGTAATCATAGTGTAAACATATCAGACCAAGTGTCTTCAACACGCATTAGTAAACTTAGGCATGATTTTATTTCTGCTTACTTTTTAATACATGCAAGAGCAGTGTTAAATGAAGTTAGCCTTTACTGTATACATTCAAAACACAATGCACAAATGACCTTGTCTCAATTCAAAAGCTCTGAGGTGTTAACCAGCTTATCATATGGGAGAACCAAAGAACAGATCAGTGATTTGTCCTTGGCTTACACTATTTGCACATGCGCAGTTTAGTCTCGTCTGTAAAACCTGTGAGCAGGGAGACAGAGAAAGAGTACTCTGTCACTCACGAACACTTCAGACTCTTCAACATTGGTGGACAAAACACACAAACCACATAGTTTGATTAAAGTAAACATATTAAGAGTGAAATACTACTCCTGTAGTAATCAAGGTTTATAGCACATGCACTGTTCGAGAAGAAAGTGTCATGGAAAACAAACAGAGATCCATAGATAGTGCGATAAGGTCTCAAAATGTGTACGATATAAGGTCTCAAAACTCAAAAGAGATTGATATGATGGGAAGAGATTCGCCCACAGAAAGTTTAGCGCAGTAGAGTTCCACCGTTCAAAATACGCAACAAGTTCACGTTCGCAAATGTTAATATCTACTATTTTAACAATTTATCTTCGAATACGCAACCACTACTTTAGGTTAGTATTTTGATAATGTTTTATATGTTTTATTCCCCATATTCTTTATTGCATCTGCACTTTTAAAATCTTTCTATTTTATTTCATCTTATTATTCTATTATTCACATTTATTATTATACTTTTATTTATTCTATTTTTCTAAATGCACTTGCTTGTATAAAGCACTTCCAGTTGTTATTTCTATACTGTCATTGTTCTCACCCTGATCTGCAGTTTCACACTGGTCTCACATCACACATACACACACCTAAAAATAGCAAATCAAAAACTAATTTTAACCCTACTCCAGTCTTGCTTTTCACTGGCCATAGCTGACACCTTGAACAGAAAAAAACTTAGCTATATGTAAATGCACATAGTACAGCAATCTTAGATAAAAGCCTGTTTTTCTCAACTTCTGGGTCTTTGGACTGTAGCGCCAGGCAGACACAGATACAGTATTCGAGCTTTCCTCCTCTCTGAAACAACAAGGTACAAGAGTGAAGATAGTTTTAACCTTCACCGGGCGTCCTCGAAGCTCGTCCTCTGTCTGGTCAAACCTGGATGAAAAGTCCCATCTAGGATACCAAATTAGGCTACAACACATTGAATAAGGACATTCTACAATAACTCCTCCTCTCAATAAACTATTGAAAACAGGAGTTATTCCACGATGGCCTCCTTTTTCAGAGGGTATTGGTGTGTACACAGTGTATTCACTCCTTTGGAGTGATTTTTAATTCGGGAGCTCCCTTCATTAGAATTACATCAAATATATCATTTGCCCACAGCGATGGTTCTATTGAGTCCAAAATTTTGCTCTCTGGAACCATGCTGACTTTTTGTGACAGAATTGAAACATCTGCCTGGGTTTGAAAGACCAATAGTGCACTTGTAAACTTGGTGGCTTTCAGAATATCCCCAGAGTGTGTAGCTCGTGAGTTTCCAATCGGTAATTTGAGCGCAATCAAAAATAAAACCAGACATGTCTTTCCATTCATTCCCACACATTTTGGCCAAACACACACATGGGGCACCTCCCCTCGGAACCACACAACCTGATCTGGCTTCAGGTTCAGAACACAACCCGCCCACTGTTTCCCAGCAAACGGGGTTGGGGCAGAGATCACCTCTGTATCTCTGGACTGGAACTCACACAGATGTTCCAAATCAACAGGCCAATTCTCCACACTAACAGTGCAATGCAAGTCCTCTGGTTTCTTAATCTGGTCATACTTAAAGGTCCTATGCATCCATTCAAGATAAGATATCCAGAGGTTACAGGGAAACACATTCCATCCTGACCACACACTTAGTGGGGGGATGGAACTTCCACACAATTCAAAGTGGTGATGTCAGGACCCTCGAGAGTGCATGTAAGTTTCAAATAGAATTTACACATTAGAATTCTAACTAGTAGATTCACAGGGCAGGTTGCTGGCAATAGGAAGGCGTGTTGTAGGGATACGCTGCTATCACTAATATAGCAGTCTAGCTCGTCAGTGAAAAAACTCCGCAATGGGTATTCCACCCGCTCCCACTACAAACGGTTTCCTACCAAATAAACGCGGTTCAGGTTTTGATTACCCCTTTACGCATGCCTGTATCTACTGAAAATTGGACACTTTGACCACTAATTTCTAACATAATTGTAGGTAAAATCATTTAGAACAGTCTTAGCAGTTTCATGCATGTACATTCAAGAGTTATGTGTTTTGGAGCCCATTGATTTCATTCCTCATCCCCCTCTAACTTTTTATCCTTTTTTCCTTGATTTGGTCAGTTCACTGCAATGTGTCCCATCCGCTGTCAACAATAACACTTGTAGGTTGAACAGCCTCTCTGTCCTGTTGTTCCGCCTCCTGTTCCGTGGCTCCCAGTACAGCACACTGGAGCTGATACTGCTTTTTCTCTTGTTTCTCCATGTTCTTCAACTTTTCTGCCAGACTCTTTCCAACATCCACTGCAAAAGCATAAACAGTCTGCAAGCTGCCTGTGTCTATTTCAACACAGCCATCAAGTACATTCATTGTTCCCGGTCTCAGTCCATTCAGAAATCTCTCTTTAAGGTGGTGCTCCCAGGCACTCATATTTGCACTCAGGTAGTCGCCTGGCCTGAGTGCTGGATATGTAACTTTTCCAGCTTTGCAGGTAATCTGCCACAGATTGTCCATCTTGCTGTTTACACTGCATCAGCTTGGACAGGTTCAAATGAACCCGGAAAGCCTCAGTTATCCTGTCCCTGAGGCGCTGGACCTCCCTTTGAGTCCTCTGCCTCATCGTAGGTCATCAGGATTCCATGGAAGGTCACCCCACACTTTTATCCATTCCAGTTACATCCTTTAGAGATGGCTTCCATCATCTTACAAGCAGATTCCTTTTCATGACAAAATCCAGTTCCTCTTCACAAAGTCCAGGAAGCTCCTCAGACACGTGTTTCATGTCTTCTATAGTCCATGGTTGGAAAACAAAGACTGGTCCTTGTGGTTGAGGGTGGTGATAGTGATGGTGGGAGAAGGGGCTGAGGAATGAAGTTGTCCAGGCATTCGCTCTGCAAATTAAGAAACTGGCCGACAGTTACTGTTTTCTTTTGTGCTGGCTTGTCTCCATTTCCCATAGGCGTGAAATCAGGTTGCCAAGGGAAATTGGGACAATTTCTATCTACCTTGAGATTTTTACAAAATTCTATAGCGTTATTGTATTTGTCTCGCTGTTGTTGTAATTGTGTTTCTAACGCTTGTAACACATCAACATTCAAACTCCCTTCAATTGAGAAGTTACAATATTTTACCCAATATTCTATCTGAGCACAACTGACTGACTCATGCATTTTCATCTACTGAATCAAACTACGATATGGTGGAATGTTGCATTGCACTATAGGTGGTGGAAATTCAAATTTTTTTTACTTTTCTCTTCCCTTTGACTCATTGTTACTCTAAACGTTTCAAACACACAGTTCTTCTATACACACACAGTATAGAGCGTTTCAAACACACAATAAGAAAATTTTCCTTTAAGAACACACAGTTTTTCTCTATACACACACAGTATAGAGCCTATACATACAGTATAGATAAAGTGTCTAAAACCTCACCCAGCAATTTCCAGGTTCTCCAAGTCCACCTCCTTGCACAGAATTCTGATCTCAGCTTTTCTCAGGGGCCGCCATCCAGAAAAGTCACCTCTTCTCTGAAACTAGTTTTACTGCGAGGTAGGTGAGGCTGCAGTTTTCCTTCTCAGGAATGACGTCCTCTCAACGAGTGGGATCCTGCCGACTACACCAAATTGTGGTGGAGTCTTTTCAAACGTGGGAGAACAAAGTCACACAGACACTGGAGCTGGAATAGAGTAGTAGACAAATTTTATTATCTGCGCGCGCAGAGATCAACTCACATACAGCAATGCCTGAGCACTTGTATGAGAGTGGATAAAGGAGGTAGAAGGCTTCCCCCTTTTAACTGGTTCGTTTACGTGCAGGTTTAAGCTGTATAAGCAACTCGTTAATCACAAGCTGGGTCTCCTGCCCAGAGATAAAAAGCAGAGATAAAAACCAGAGATGACGACAAGATTCTGTGTACCAACATATAGACAGATAAGGGTCTTTATGACCAGGGGTTAGGGTCTGGCTGTTCCCTCTGTAACTCCTTCTTCTTTTATGGCCTGCTGCTGACCCTGGGGGCACGTCTGTGTTTTGTATATGTTTTCAACAAGTCATTGGAAATAATCATTACACACAGTGTTCCACAGCTATAAGATTACATAAGTTTAGGATTACATACTTTTTACTTTTTACTAGTAGGATTAAATACTAAGATATTAAAATTTCTCCAACAGGGGCGTGCTGTGACACAAACTTAGCGGATTCTCTAGGAAGCACACAAAGCGAGTAACAGTACTATAGCTGGCCGTAGCGTGACGCGAACACGAAAGGGAAGAACACAAAGTGAGTCACAGTACTATGGACAGCCGTAGCATGACATGGACACAGAAGTGAGTGTGAGCAGGGAGAAATCCCCACAAGGTAAAAGGGCTAACGAGCTCAGCAGGGAGTCGGAGGGCCATGAGTCACCGCACCGAGCAAGCCGAAGCCACCGAGAGGAGACGGTTTGACATCGAGGGGAGCAGGCGGTGGGATCTCACCCTACTCTCATCGGCTAAGCCCTGACGACACCTCAGGTCTCCTAACTGTACTTCAACCGACCTCCTTTGCGAGGCTGGTCTAACGCTTCCCTGTGAAAAATATTAGTCGTGTGCGACAGCATGCAAAAGTCGATACGCCTGTAAAGGCAAGGTTGCAACACCCAACGATATTCAGGAGTGTTCTTAAATACATGAGCCCACAGAAGTCACCAATGATGTCTCTGCTTCAGGTCGGCACATGCGTGCTCAAGACCTTGTGGATACTGCATTTTTGCCAAATCATGAATATAATCACCTGTTTAGTTTTTTAACCTCATTCATAGCCTATATTGCCCTCGTCCTAACTTTTTTGGAATGTGTTGAATGCCTGAAATCCAGGAATGAATGTTTATCCAGAAAAAACAAAAACAAAACATGAAATATTTTGGGTTCATACTGCCTGCAATGAAATAAAAGTCAAAGGAAATGTAAGGAACACTGCATATATTTTATTTGCATTTTCAATACTGCCCCATCTTTTCCGATTTGGGGTTGTATTCCTGGATTTCATACACCCATGACTTCATTCACATTTTCCAAAACTGACTCCTCCAGTGTCAATTTCCAGTGTTGCTCTTCAAGTTTATGCAAATTCTATGTTGTTTGTTTTATTTGTTTGTTTTCATATGGAAAGAAAAGATAAATTAATATATGTAAGAACGAACAATTATAGGCAATCATATATCGAAATTATAATAATATGGAAACTGACCGGAGTGCACGCTCTACTGAGCATCAAGGGGACAACGGTGGAGAGAGTGAGCAGCTTCAAGTTCCTCAGAGTCTACATTTCTGAGGATCTTACCTGGTCATTGAACACATCCCACATCATCAGAAAAGCACACCAACACCTCCAAATCTTCCGACGGCTGAAGAGGGTCAACTTGCCTCAACAGCTCCTCTGCAACTTCTACAGGTCCACTGTGGTACGGCAGTAGCATCACAGTGTGGTACGGCAGTGCCACTGTTGCTGAACACAAGGCCCTGCAGAGAGTGGTGAAAACTGCCTTGTACACAACTGCCCTCCCACCCATGCAGGACCTCTACAACAAGAGATGTCTGAGGAAGGCCTTCAGCATCTCCTCTGACGCCACACACCCCAGTCACTTCCCGTTCCAGCCCCTACCTTCTGGAAGGAGGTACAGGAACATCAGGACCAGAACCACCAGACTGAAGAACAGCTTTTTCCCCCGCGCTGTTAAACTGGTGACACCATTTCCCATTTCCCATTTCCCACTATTTCCCAGATAACAAAACAAGTCTTGATGACATCGAGTGTAAAAGTGAGAAAAACCAACACAAGTATTTTAGACAATGTTGGAATGTGAGGAAGAGACAGTTCTGCTTTATTTACACCAAGAAAATCATTTTTGTTATTAAAGAGACTGGAGATCAGTTTGAGTCCCATCACCAAAAATGCTGGATCAGCTTCTAGCTGGATTTGATTTGCTGGATCAGTCAGAAATGTTACGGGAGAGTTATACAGCATCAGCAGCTCCGCCGGTTCAGCAGCTCCTTCTTTCTGATTTCCTTCCTAAATCTCACAAAGACATCGTTTACTGGTGTTAAACATCTTAAGCTCTTATGATGATTGGACGACCTCTCAAAGTAATTTACACTACTTATAATTAAAAAATATAAAATAATAAGATGTGGTATTACATAAAATGGCTTTGTTTATATATATATATATATATATATATATATATATACACACAGTGCCTTGCAAAAGTATTCGGCCCCCTTGAACTTTTCAACTTTTTGCCACATTTCAGGCTTTAAACATAAAGATATGAAATTGTATTTTTTTCTGAAGAATCAACAACAAGTGGGACACAATCATGAAGTGGAACAAAATTTATTGGATATTTTAAACTTTTTTTTAGAAATAAAAACTGAAAAGTGGGGTGTGCAAAATTATTCGGCCCCCTTGCGTTAATACTTTGTAGCGCCACCTTTTGCTGCAATTACAGCTGCAAGTCGCTTGGGGTATGTCTCTATCAGTTTTGCCCATCGAGAGAAGGAAATTTTTGCCCATTCTTCCTTGCAAAACAGCTGGAGCTCAGTGAGGTTGGATGGAGAGCATTTGTGAACAGCAGATTCAGGTCTGGACTTTGACTTGGCCATTCTAACAACCTGGATACGTTTATTTGTGAACCACTCCATTGTAAGATTTTACTTTATGTTTTGGATCCTTGTCTTGTTTTGGAAGATAAATCTCCGTCCCAGTCTCAGGTCTTTTGCAGACTCCAACAGGTTTTCTTCCAGAATGGTCCTGTATTTGGCTCCATCCATCTTCCCATCAATTTTAACCATCTTCCCTGTCCCTGCTGAAGAAAAGCAGGCCCAAACCATGATGCTGCCACCACCATGTCTGACAGTGGGGATGGTGCGTTCAGGGTGATGAGCTCTGCTGCTTTTACGCCAAACATAACGTTTTGCATTGTGGACAAAAAGTTCGTCTGACCAGAGCACCTTCTTCCACCACATGTTTGGTGTGTCTCCCAGGTGGCTAGTGACAACTTTTTATGGATATCTTTGAGCAATGGCTTTCTTCTTTCCACTCTTCCATAAAGGCCAGATTTGTGTAGTGTACGACTGATTGTTGTCCTATGGACAGAGTCTCCCACCTCAGCTGTAGATCTCTGCAGTTCATCCAGAGTGATCATGGGCCTCTTGGCTGCATCTCTGATCAGTCTTCTCCTTCTTTGAGCTGAAAGTTTAGAGGGACGCCCGGGTCTTGGTAGATTTGCAGTGGTCTGATACTCCTTCCATTTCAATATGAACACTTGCACAGTGCTTCTTGAGATGTTTAAAGCTTGTATCCAAATCCGGCTTTAAACTTCTCCACAACAGTATCTCGGACCTGCCTGGTGAGTTCCTTGGTCTTCATGATGCTCTCTGCGCTTTAAACAGAACTCTGAGACTATCACAGAGCATGTGCATTGATACGGAGACTTGATTACACACAGGTGGATTCTATTTATCATCATCAGTCATTTAGGTCAACATTGGATCATTCAGAGATCCTCACTGAACTTCTGGAGTGAGTTTGCTGCACTGAAAGTAAAGGGGCCGAATCATTTTGCACGCCCCACTTTTCAGTTTTTTATTAAAAAAAAAAAAGTTTAAAATATCCAACAAATTTCGTTCCACTTCACGATTGTGTCCCACTTGTTGTTGATTCTTAACAACAAAATTACAATTTCATATATTTATGTTTGAAGCCTGAAATGTGGCAAAAGTTTGAAAAGTTCAAGGGGGCAGAATACTTTTGCAAGGTACTGTATATAGTGAGAACGAATTGACCGGAGATGTCCCTTAAACGCCCGGGGCACAGTGAACGGTGAAGCGACGAAGCGGAGGAGACAGGGCTCTGCCGCGCTGCAGGCTAGAGGTGATCTCCACAGGAGATATATGACCCATGGAGGTCACACAGGAGCTCAGGGGAAAAGAATCACTCAGAAAGGGCAATGCAGAGGATGCCTGGGGGTGCGAGGAGGAGGTTAGTAGCAATAAACGGCTTTCCCTTCCTTCCTAAGGCCCTGCCAGATCACCTCGAGCCTCCTGACTCTACTTGGCTAGCGATCTTGTCAGAACTAGTCGTACCAGTAGCCCTAGCAACCGCAAAAGGGAGAGAACCGTAGTGGCGAGGCGTGTAGTGCTAGCTACTTAATGGTAAGACGATATTGTGTCACCGGCGGGTGCTTAGGGAGCGCTACTTATGGCCGAGTGGACGCTACGTCTAATTGGTTTGGTGCCGCCCTCTAGCCTCGGACGAGTGCCCCCTAATAGCTTAGATTGATTTTGGTTCATTAAAATCACCCTCATGAGTGCCACCACAGTTATTTAAACAGATCCTACATAATATCATCAAAACACTTCTAACTGTAATCAATTCAATCCTCAGCTTTGGATATATTCCTAACTCTCTTAAGCTAGCACTCATTAAAGTCATTATTAATAATCCTAACCTCTAACTATGAATCCCGTCCCACACCCCGCAGGTATTTATAGCCCGATCATCCTCATGCAGCACCATCTGCAGGGGCCTGAAGTTACTACCATCTTGAACATGCCAGGTGACTAATGTGAGCTTAAGTTTGGTTTCTAAGCTCTGATAAAGCAGAATGACAGTGAATCATTAGCGATAGCTTTATTGAAAGTGAAAAGAACAGCGGTTGGGCATAGCGTGAAACTTTTAAAATTTAAACATGCTTCATTAATAATTTTATTATTAGTCTTTTACATTGGCAAATCATAGTTTCAGCATGAGACTGAACTGATTAACCATAAAGACGTGTCTGTTTTGTTAATTATGACCTGCGTGATTTCTTTACAGGATGTGGATTTGTTTCTAAGTTTTTCAGCTTGGCTAAAGGGTTTAACATGCAGAATGAAACCACATCCTGATTCAGATAGGAAAGGAAATGGTCCTTAGCGAAAGCTGAGTTTGCAAGAACTGAAGCGAGGAGGGAAGTATGTACACACGCCGTCCTCTGAGAACAGATCTCACTACAGTACAATCTACAAGAAATAATTAACATTATACACTATATTTATTAAGCACTATGTATAGACCCATAAACAAAAACCTCACACAGCAACCTACTTGTCTTGTTAGAAAGTCTTTTGCCTTTCTTTACTGATTAAACCCAGAGGAGGATGGATTTCTTGTTTATTGGTCTGAGAATCAGGCTCTTGACTTGTTTTCTGGGTTTCTACATTACATAATTGTATAGTACAAAGAAAGCTGCTCAGTCAACATTTAAAGATATATATTAGCTAAACAAAATAATCAAGAGTTACTTTAGATTCATGTTGCTGATACTTGATCTTGAAGTATTGGTACTCTTGCAGGTTAGGTCAATAATGCATCGCTTATCCTGAAGTATTAAACCTAAACATAGTGATGACTTTCGAAAGCATCAAGAATATGGTGGTTTTTAAGCAGATTATTTTAAGTGGTATCACAAGTGCCTCATTAAAGAAGATTAAATTAATATAAATAAAAGGTCTTCACTTGTTTTTGATTCATCTAACGTGTTTTCGTATCCATTTCACAACAGAATGAGCAGTAGGCGGAACATGTGGTCGGTTGAAAGTTTGTATCATTGACAGGAAATAACATGTTAACAACCAGGTAGACGATGAAGTGCTTGAGGATTGTGCTTCTTATTTTCTTTTGGGGTAAGAAACTAAGTTGTATTATTATTCTTATTGATTATTTCCTGTAAGTGGTAATTCTTGATAGTAAGTTTTAAATTGAAAGTAACATTTTCTGTTAAGGTTTAGTCAAATGCTATGTGTATATGTAAACTTTTGGGCACCCATCTACAAAATACACATTTCTGCATATTTAATGATCTATTAACAAACCAGTGAAGTTCTGATACCTTACAAACTCTGGTGGACCATCAGGAAAGGAGTCTAAACTTTAGCACATATCATTATTATTATTATTATTATTATTATTATTATTATTAGGTACACCTTGCTCATACCAGGTTGGACCCCCTTTTGTTTTAATTCTTTGTGGTATAGATTCAACAAGGAAACATTCTTCATAGATTTTGGTTCATATTTACATGATAGCAACACATAGTGGCTGCCGATTTGTCGGCTGCACATCCGGGATATGAATCTCGACTTTAGACTTTAGTGACAAATCCAGTTTCTGTTTGGGATCCATGATGGTCAAGTTTGAGTATGGAGGCCTCATGGTGAGCATTTCAATCCTGTCTTTGCTGTGGAGTGACACACTGCTCCAGCTACTGCTGTGATGATCTTTGAGTCACAACAGTCGGGCACCCCTAGTAGTGATACGAGGGACAGTAACAGATCAGTGATGGCAGAGCTTCTAACTGGCATTTTTCAGCAGGAAAATGCTTGCCCATGCACATCAAGTGTTTCACACGAATGTCTCCTCCAGATTGGAACAATTTCTTGGCCTAGGATACAGGACACCATACAGAACTTGCATACCTCCATGCCCAACTGTATCTCATCTTGTATCGAGGCTAGAGGCAGCCTAACAGGGTAACTAGACCCTCCTTTCAATTGTACAGTTTTCCCCAGTAAGCTTTCCCTTTCTGTCTAATATTGTAATCACTTTCATATATCATCATTGCATTCACACACATAAAGATTCATTGATTCCAATAACTCCTTTTTGGTGCGTTATTTCTTTTATCAGTGAGTGTATTTAAGGCTGTACCTCAGCAAAGGTGGCCATTAAATCCATGTTCTAATGTAGAGACACTTTGGTAAGATTCGTCTAAAAGGCTGAACATCCAAAATCATAAACCCTTCTTATTTTGAAGGTGCAGTGTTTGGTAAGGTCTGGATTGTACAGTGGACTCAGCAGGACGTTTATGAAGTTGGAGATTCAGCAGTTCTTCATTGTAACATCAGCTCTCATGGAGAAACTGTTACTAGATGCAGACTCATCTGGGCCGTTCTGGACCCGAGTGGCCAAAGTAAAACAAAAGACATTTTAGATGAAGAGAATTACAAGAGCCGGATTAAGATTGATTCTAAAAGCATCACCAGTTCCATGACTCTTACCGACCTTAGGGCCAACGATACGAAGAAGCTGATCTGTAAGGGGTCGTGTGTGATTAATAGTGTGCTCACAGCCATCTCTGGTGATGGAACCTCACTGAGAATAACTGGTGAGTAAAAACCTAGCTTTGTACTTTAATTTAATGCCTAAAAGCATAATCAACGTTTGGGCTAAAATGTGACCTATGTTACCTTGTACCATCTGTTCTTGATTTCAGAGAGGAAACCAGAGACTGAACTTTACTGGCTGAAGTATCTCTTCTTCTCGATTAATCTGCTGATCTTGTTAATTGCTACTGGAATCTGTGTATCAGTTATCTGGAACCGGATCAAAAAGAAAGCTGCCAGAAACCTGTAAATACTCTTGCAGTGTTTTGATATAACCTTATGTGTTGATGTAACATTGTGTCTGTTTTGAATGGCCTTCGATGCTGTTAGAGCGACGTTAAATAAATGTCTTGATGCATTCTCTCATTCCCTTTTCACATAGATTGACTCCCTGTTTAAACCAGCGTTCTTCCATATCCAGATCTTGCACCTCTTCATCCTTGAAAGAATAGCCACTAGCCTGTAGGGGGTGTAAATCACAAAGTCCTGGTCTGATGAGTTTTGTCTTCTATGATGTGGCATTCCTGGCATATTTCCCAGGACTTAACAGGGTACACTATACATGCCCGATCCTTGTGTTGGACCAGTTTCTGGCATAGCATGTTTTGGTGTTTAAAAGCTACTGAGACACGGTGTATGGAAGCTATGCATCTCAATTGTTCCGATGTTCCCGCCACAAATGGAGTCACTACTGGTTTATGCTTAGACAGTGGTTGTTTTTTTTTCCACTCTTTGCTCTGTTGGAGCACTGTGTTCAAATCCCAAAACGGAGTATTATAGTAATACAGAGCTACCTCATCAGACCAGGACTCCATGGTTTACACCCACTTACAGGCCAGCAGTCACTATTTCAAGGATGATTGTTCTGTTTAAATGAGTGGCCACAGGGTGAATAGTGGGACTGTGGTAGCCTAGCGGTTATGGCACTGGACTCTGGACCAGAAGGTCCAGGGTTCAAATCCCACATCTGCCAAGCTGCCACTGTTGGGTCCTTGAGCAAGACCCTTAACCCACAATTGCTTGGATTGCTTCCATACCAATTGTAAGTCGCTCTGGATAAGGGCGTCTGCTAAATGTTGTAAATGTAAATTAAATAAATTAGTATCAGTCATTGCTGATGTAGAGTTCATGTTTGAATCAGTAAATTATTTCTGTTATTTCAGTATTTCAGCACTTATATATATGTATAAACACACACACACACACACACACACACACACACACACAGTGGGGCAAAAAAGTGTTTAGTCAGCCACTGATTGTGCAAGTTCTCTCACTTAGAAAGATGAGAGAGGTCTGTAATTTTCATCATAGATACACCTCAACTGAGAGACAAAATGACTATATATATATATATATATATACACACACATGTGTAAGCTAATTTTGTCAAACAAACAGATACTTCATGCAATGCACCTGTCCCTCAATCACTATCAAGGGTTTAATTGTCTAAATTGCAGTGTCCAAAACCAGTATATTTTTTCCCTTCAAATACATTGGAAATGGGATCACATCCAATATTTTGCATTGGTAAAAATACACTGGTTGTGAACAGGCATATTATACTGGCTTTAGACCAGTAAACTATAGAGGTATGCGTGGTACGTCAAATAACGCCTAAAAATTGCAGTGTCCAAAACAAATATATTTTTCTCCCTTCAAATATTTTGGGAATGGGATTGTTGACGATTCCATTTCCAATATATTGCAAGTGTAAAAAAAAATATATATACTGGTTTTGGACAGGCATATTAACCAGTATACTATGGAGGGACATGTGTATTTTGTCAAATATGCCTAAAAACTGTCTAAATTGCATTGTCCAAAACCATTAAACTTTTTTTCCCTTGCAATATATAGGAAATATGATCACACTTCCAATATTTTGCACTGGTAAAAATATACTGGTTTTGAACAGGCATATTATACTGGTTTTCGACCAGTATATTGTAGAGGGACATGTGTAGTATGTCATATGTGTTTGTTTGACAAAATTTGCTAATATACTCATAAAAATAAACTCTTCCCATTTCTAATATAATAAAAGCATGAAAAATATACAGGTTTTGGACAATGAAAAGTCATCCTATTTGCAGTGTACAGTATATTGCTCCAAATTGCAGTATTTTGAATACCTGAGTGGGGTACCATTAGCAGCATACAAACAGTGAAGGGCCAAATGCTTATTTTTCACACTTCCCAGGGGTTTACATGCACAAAACACATATCACTGAATTTGTCTTGATGAGTATATGTCGTTTGACACCGGAAACATGAATTAATTCCACTGGAAATCGCGGCTTTTTTATGTGTTTTTTGACTAAATCAACATGTTTATTGGGAACTTAGGTGGAAAATCTTGTTATCCATAAATTCAGGGGCTCCTAGATTATAATTCAATGAGTCCCGATGTCTGTGTTTGTCCTTTTATTCCCGCCAAGCCTCTCAGGCCTACGTTAGCACCCGAATGCTAATTATGCTTGTTTTTCATACTTCTCCGTGGTCTACATGCATGATACACATATCAATGGATTCGTCTCAGTGAGTAGATGCTGTCTGACACTTGAGTAATTAACTCCAGCATCACAGCAACTAAGGTGTGTACTCACACTAGGCACCGTTGCCCTGAACCGGGCCAGAGTCCCGAATGGTAGGGTTGCCAACTTCTTCGACCCCCAATCACTTTCCTCCATTTATATATATATATATATATATATATATATATATATATATATATATATATATATGTGTGTGTGTGTGTGTGTGTGTGTGTGTGTGTGTGTGTGTGTGTGATTGTATTGCCACTGGCAGTAGCTGTCGGATCATTCGACTCCTACACGCTTCATAAGCCCCGATCCTCGGCGCCTCGGCTGCGGTGAACTCTCCGAGACCCCCTGGGATCCTCGATCTCAGACAAGGTCCCAGGTCTGTTCTGGAGTTTGTGGGGGAGTTCAATGGCCTAGCCAGTCCCTCCGGGTTCAATGATCGGGCCCTCATGACCCACTTTACTCTAGCTCTCAACGAGGAAGTGCAGGACGAGCTTGATCAACTCGAGCCGCCTTCCTCAATCCACCAGCTGTATGACCTGGCCTTGGAGGCAGAGTTTCATCTCCTCCAGGCCAGGAAGAGGTCCATTATAGTCCCTGAGACCAAGCCCGCCTTAAGACCGTCCCCTGAGGTCCAACCCGCCTTGAGACTGTCTGCTCTGCTGGAGCAGCTCTCGGCCGGCACTGCTTTCTTAAAGCAGTTTTTTACACTGCATAGCCCCGTTCAGGAGGGCGCTGAACTGTCAAATTCAGTGACCCAGCAGCCAGCGCCTCTTGATCCTGAACCTGACCTGGCCGCATATGCTGACTCTGGACTTGGGCACTTAGACCCCGTGCTAGAGAGTTTTGCGCCTCACGGACCTGTGCCTGGGCTCGCCGTGCCCGTAGGTCCCGCGTCTGAGCAAGGAAGCTACTCGCCTGGGCATTTTGCGCCGCCTGGCCTTGCACAGGAGCCCATTGCGCATTTAAACTCCGCACCTGGGCAGTCAGACCCCGTGCTTGAGTGGTACTGTCACGAGTGTCATCAGCTCGACGTTGGAGGTCGTCATTGAACTGCTTTTTCTGGTGACATTTGTGACAGCTTCTGTAATCAGTCACCCTGTCAGTAAGGCGGCTGATTACAGCTAATGATCATCAGCTGCTGTCTTTGGCTATTTAAGCACATTGCCACTGGCAGTAGCTGTCGGATCATTCGACTCCTACACGCTTCGTAAGCCCCGATCCTCGCTACGGCATTATTGGAATAAGGACTCGTTGGCCAAGCATGTATCCGAGACCTCACCCGTCTCCCTGGCTCTTTTTTGAGCGTCCTCGCTTCTCCCCTGTATTTCCTGCTTTTGTTTTCTCTGCTTTTATTTATTTCTAGGGCTTAGCGAAAAATCTGTACTCTCGAAGGCGTATACGATTTCGTAGCATCGGGAGACGTGAGGTAAAATCATCGTAGGGACTTAGGTAGTATAGGCGAAGTGTTTTTGCGCTGTTTTATTCTTCCAGCTTGCCACTCCTCTTCGCCTGCCTGCTTCCCGTTCTCCCGGCGCTGCTTGCTCGAACTGCGGCTCCGCTCGTCTCTCTCCCCGCTCTGCTTGTGTGTGGAGCTGCTGACGCAGCCTGGGTGTGCGCGTGTGCGCGCAGCCTGAGTGTGCGTGTGTGCGCGCGGCTCTGACGTAAGCAGAGAGGGATTCCCCTCCGCCTTCCTTTCGTTCCCGCTCTTTATTTCAAGGGCGCTGTTACGTCTCTGTGTGTGTGTACGCATCTGCATATTCGCTGCTTTTGTACACACACACGGAGACTCTCATTATTTCTGTTATTTATTCATTTGTATTTACTTATTTAGTTTAATTTGTTTAAGTTGATTTCAGTTCAATAAAACCATCTGGAGCTAACTGCACTTGGGTCCCATCCTTTTTATTTAGTTTTTGGGGTTCGTCATTTTTCTAAATGGCACAACCCCTTGACAATATATATATATAATAAAATTAATAAATTAAAATAAAATAAATCAATTAAAATAAATTTAAATTAATATATTTTATAATATAAAACATATTTATTAATTTTAGGCATTTTCAGAAAATGAATTGTGAAAGCTTTCACAAATCTGAAAATGCCTAAAAGTCATAAAATGTGTATAAACAAATGTGTTTTATACAAAATTGTATTTGTCAAAGCTTTCACAAATCTGAAAATGCCTAAAAGTAATAAATATTATATAAATAAATGCTTTTTATACAAAATTTTATCTGTGAAAGATTTAATAAATCAGATTAAATATAAAAAAATAAATAACTTCATAATAAATATTTATTAGACAAAATTATATATGTGAAATCAGATTATGCCTAAAAGTAATAAATAATATCATTACAACAATTTATAAGACAAAGTTATATATGTGAAAGCTTTCACAAATCAGAAAATGCCTACACATAATACACAGTATGTAAATAACTGCCTATTAGACACAATTATATCTGTGATAGGTGTCATAACTGATGGAGGGTAACTGTAACCTATGCTGATTCTCTATATGATCAGTTTTTGAAGTTCTTTGGCCTGCTTGGACGGTTTATGGGGAGTTAATTTAAAGGCTTAATTAGTTCGCGTGTTATTTTTCCGTCCTCACGGTTTATACGAGCCACAGACAGAATTAAGACTGTTATAAGTTTCTCAAATCAGCCTGGTCACCTTACTGCAGGTGTCAGGAACCTAATGGTTACCTTTAAAAGTTATTAGCTTTTGAAAATAAAGCCCTAAAATGTAATGCCGAATGATTTCACTTTAGATGATGGCGTCACCTGAATTCACAAATCAAGACGAGCCAAATGTAGCATTAATCACAGTTTAAAGTGACTTTATCACGGAATGCAAGACGAAAAAAGCTCCGAATCGCTAACCGCAAGCCAACTTTACTGCGGTTGGCCTTTTGGCTTCCCACTCTTTTTTATAGTTGCAAAGTCTTTTTTATTTACAGGTTCACTGCTCATTCTGACAGCATAAGGCTCCGCTCACAGCTCACACGCTGCTCTGTCACTGACGTAGCTACTACACCCGGGAGTATGTATCAGTTTTGGCGCGTTATTGGCCAATGAGGCTGTGACTGGAATACGGGACTGGAGCTGTCCCGGCCGGGACAAATCAAAATTGCCCATAAATCGGGATGTCCCGGACAATACGGGACGGTTGGCAACCCTACCGAATGGGGAGGGGGGGCAAACGCGCTCTGGCCTGCACTCACACTAGCCTCACACAGAAACGCGCTCCGGCGCGCTTTCGTCATCATCATGCTCGCTCGCGCAGCACACTTCATGGTCGTACATATGATCGGGTAATCACATACGTTTATGCCGTTTTGTGCGCGCTGTGCAGCTGCCTCCGTAAGCACCAGATGCCGAAAGATAGTTCATCATCAATACATTTATTATAAGGCTTATAAGGGCTGTGTGTCAGCGCGCAAAGAGAAACAAAAAGTCACATAGTAAGTACAAGCATAAAGTCCGCTGTAAAGCCGAAATACAGCGCATCGCATAATCAATGCACCTTATTATAAAGTGTATTCGGGCCATGTGTCAGCGCCAACAAAGAGAAATAAAAAAGCCATGTATAAGTATAAGCATAGAATGTGACGTGCAGCGCGAGAAGCCGGAACACTGAGCTTCATTATCAATACACTTATTATAAGGCTTATTAGGACTGTGTGTTAGCGCGAACAAAGAGAAATAAAAAAGTCACATATTAAATACATATTAAATACAAGCAGGAAGTCCGCTGTACAGCAGGATAAGCCGAAATACAGGGCGTCACATAATCAATGCACCTTATTATAAGGCTTGTTATGGCTGTGTCAATGCGTCCATAGAGAAATAAAAAAGCCTTGTATAAGCAGAGAGTCCAATGTGCAGCATAAGAAGTTAGAACACAGTGAGCTGCATTATCAATGCATTTATTATATGACGTATTAGGGCTGTGTGTCAGCGCGAACAAAACGAAACCAAAGAAAGGCACAGAATTGTGTTATTACCCGATAACATATGTACAACAATCAAGTTCGCTGTGCTGTGTGGGCGTGTCTGTGATGATGAAAGCGCGCAGGAGTGCTATTGCACTCACACTGCAAACGGACCGTGCTGGAGTCCAGCTAACCGTGCCCCGGCCCACCTATTTCAAGAGGGCCCCAGTGCGATTCGTGAATCGGGCCTCGGCGCGATTGGGAGCACTCACACTAGCCAAACGAACCGCGCCCGGGCGCGGTTCGAATTGTCTAGTGTGAGTACACCCTAACTTTGTGTGAAATCACGGAAAATCACTCCGTTTCTAAAATGTTTAGCTACTAAATTAACATGTTTATTGGGCATTTGGGTGGTCCAACGAGTCCGAAAATTCGGCTACATTGTTGTCATTGGCTCTAGATAAACATGGTCAAATTTGGAACCGTTCAGGCATTCCAAAGTATTTTTTATCAGGGCGACGATTCGAGCAAAATCCATGTAGACTTGCACCCTTGGCTTATGCCTTTCTCAGTGAAGGAAGAGAATTACTGAAAGGCCTTAAAAATTTTCACAAGGGTCTAGAGCTTCCAGATTTTTCACGCCTTTTCTAGAGGTGTTGTCAGCCCACATAGTTGAGTTTTGGACCAATCAAGTGGTGTCCAATAGGGTATATAGATTTGAATGCGAATATATGGCTACTGGGATGAGTATAAATGGGGTTTAGAAAAATCTGATTACTTCTAGATTTTTCATGCTCCTTCTAGAGCTCCTGAAGGCTAACATAGTTGAGATTTGGTCACGTTGGACCTTTCCAAGTGGTGTCCAAAAAGTGTATATGGGATTTGAATGGGAAAATATGGCTATTCGGATGGGTCTAAACTGCGTCTATTAATATCTGTTGACTTCTAGATTTTTCATGTTGCTTCTAGAGCTCCTGAAGGCTAACGTAGTTGAGTCATTGTGGACTTTTGCAGGTGATGAAAAAAGTGTATATGGGATTTCAATGGGAACATGTTGTTTTTGGGATGAATCCAAACTGGGTCTGTTAAACCGTCATCCCAGTTGAAATACTGTATATTCTGAATCCCATCTGCAACATATTTAATCACACAGAATCTCATCGCAGTTGAAATGTATTGTTAATCCCACTTATGTTATATTGTATTCACACAGAATCTCATTTTATTTGCAATGTATTATTAATCCGTGAAGCTAACCTGCTCGCTAGCAGGTTTACTTAAACTAACCCTGAGAATCTCACACCGAACCACAAACCCTACGGAAAAATCTCCCTCGGGAGAGAACTGATCAGACCCCGCTTTAATGTTTCCTCGTTCCTTGATGATTATCTGTGTGAGCCTTAGTGTTTCTCAGCACAGTCCATCATTTCTATTAACAATCTTCTCCGCTCTCAATCACTCATATGACACTCCGTGGACAAGCCCTGAGTCCGGAGCAAATTCTTTGTGTTGCGCTCCAGGTTTGTTTCAACTAATTTCAGTTCTGGTATGTTTGATTACATATTCTGGACATTTTAAGATTTGAAGTTAGAGTTGAACTTTAACTATGAGTGTTATGCAAGTAAACACAAATAGTTGTGAAATCCTGAAAGAGCTGAGTGGGGATACAGTGTTGGTTTATTCACTGAGGGAACTTTAATCAAAATTTTTATTTGTATTTTCTTTTCTTTGCTGTTATTTCTTACAATCTAAATTTGCATTGCCTTAGAGTTGCAGGTCACTCACCGTTAAGTATTTTTTTTCCTTAAAACAGATGGCTAAGGACATTGTTTCTCAGTTTCCTGAAATTCCCACTCGTGCATCTTACAGATCCAATGTGACGCATGCCAACGGTGGTACCCCACTACGTGTACAAAAATGAGCCACAGCGAGTTTGGGCGTGCAAGTAACCAAAGCTGGGAATGTGGTCTATGCTGAGTCTGTAACATTTATGAGCAATGTTACTTAATATAGTGGAAGAACAACTGTTTTTTTTTTTTACATTTCACTGTCCTTTTGCATCAACTACAAACGAACATGTGACAAGAAAAATCTTGAATCTTGAATCTTTTGAGATGCTTTTTTTTTTTTTTACAAAACACGGTCAGAGCATTACTTAGTATCTGGATAATTGATCGTTTGTTTTAGATTTGTTTATAATCTATTTTTCACCAGATGTTTATTTTTATGTTACAGAATCTGTTTAGAATACATTTAACATTTTTCCTACTTTGTGTGCCTTCTATGAAGACAATTTACTTTTGTTTAGTTTTTATGTCATAGAATCTGTTTAAAATACATTTAGCATGTTTCCCACTTTACACACGTGGACAAAATTGTTGGTACCCCTTAGCTAATGAAAGAAAAACCCACAATGGTAACAGAAATAACTTTTATCTGACAAAAGTAATAATAAATACAAAGTCTATTAAAATGAACAAATGAAAG
This sequence comes from Ancistrus triradiatus, assembly GCA_025084515.1. Lineage (NCBI taxonomy): Eukaryota > Metazoa > Chordata > Actinopteri > Siluriformes > Loricariidae > Ancistrus > Ancistrus triradiatus. The sequence goes on along the minus strand of JAJAGP010000698.1, from coordinate 146,376 downwards.
TCAGACATTGCTTTTCAACCATGCTTCAACAGAATTATATAAAAAAATAATCTCATAAAACTGGCCTGGACAGAAATGATGGCACCCTTAACTTAATATTTTGTTACACAACCTTTTGAGGCAATCACTGCAATCAAACGATTCCTGTATCTGTCAGTGAGACTTCTGCCCCTCTCAGCAGGTATTCTGGCCCACTCCTCATGAGCAGACTGTTCCACTTGTCTCAGGTTTGAAGGGGGTCTTTTCCAGACGGCATGTTTCAGCTCCTTCCAAAGATGCTCAATAGGATTTAGGTCAGGGCTCATAGAAGGCCACTTCAGAATAGTCCAGTGTTTTCCTCTTAACCATTCTTAGGTGTTTTTAGATGTGTGTTTTGGGTCATTATCCTGTTGTCAGACCCATGACCTGTGACTGAGACCAAGCTTTCTGACACTGGGCAGCACATTTCTCTCTAGAATTCCTTCATAGTCTTGAGACTTCATTGTACCCTGCATAGGTTCAAGACACCCTGTGCCAGATGCAGCAAAGCAGCCCCAGAACATAACAGAGCCTCCTCCAAGTTCCACAGTAGGGACTGTGTTCTTTTCTTGATCTGCTTCATTTTTCTGTCTGTGAACATAGAGCTGATGTGCCTTGCCAAAAAGTTCCATTTTTGTCTCATCTGTCCATAGGACATTCTCCCAGAAGCTTTGTGGCTTGTCAACATGTAGTTTGGCAAATTCCAGTCTGGCTTTTTTGTGTTTTGTTTTCAACAATGGTGTCCTCCTTGGTCGTCTCCCATTAAGTCCACTTTGGCTCAAACACCGACGGATGGTGCGATCTGACACTGATGTTCCTTGAGCTGGAAGTTCAACCTTTAATGTCTTTGGAAGTTTTTTCTTGGCTCTTTGTTACCATTCGTATTCTCCGTCTCTTTGATTTGTCATCAATTTTCCTCCTGCGTCCACGTCCAGGGAGGTTGGCTACAGTCCCATGGGTCTTACACTTCTGAATAATATATGCAACTGTAGTCACAGGAACATCAAGCTGCTTGGAGATGGTCTTATAACCTTTACCTTTAACATGCTTGTCTATATTTTTCTTTCTAATGTCCTGAGACAACTCTTCCCTTTGCTTCCTCTGGTCCTCTGGTACACACCTCGTCACCAAACAGCACAGTGACTGCCTGAAGCCCTATATATAGGCCCACTGACTGATTACAAGATTACAGACACCTGTGATGCTAATTAGTGAACACACCTTGATTTAACTTGTCCCTTTGGTCACATTTTTCAGGGGTACCATCATTTCTGTCCAGGCCAGTTTCATGAGTTTGTTTTTTTTAATAATTCTGTTGAAGCGTGGTTGAAAAGCAATGTCTGACTTTTATTTGTTCATTTTCATAGACTTTGTATTTATTATTACTTTTTTCAGATTAAAGTTATTTCTGTTACCATTGTGGGTTTTTCTTTTATTAACTGAGGGATACCAACGATTTTGTCCATGTGTGTAATTGTGTGCCTTCTATGAAGACAATTTTAGTTATTTTTGTTTATCTTTTCTTGTTGTGAAATTCTTTTTCACAAATTTGAGTTACTTAATTTGTTGTATTTAAATTTAATTTGAGGATATGTGCAGACAGTCAAGACAATTACATTTTCACAGCGTTTCTGTCCAGTGACTGCCATTCAAAGGGGTAGCATTTAGGATTTTGTATTAATTGTAATTCTAGTAATGGCAGAAACTCAGCTATATAATTTAATAAAGAAGTCGATAAAGTGCTCAAAATACAAAATACAAGTGGTCAGTAATTGAGCTACATTTTTTAAAATACAAATTGGAAGTCAGAATACATATACATGGATGAGATAAGTTTTTTCAAACCTGTGTTAACACAGCATTTTATAAATATAGGGCCGAATTACAGTTCTATAGCTGAGGTATCAAAGTGTGCATTAACTGATGCTCCTTGTGGTTCACTATGGAGGTGAGTTTAACTTTTGGAGCTCCTGAGAGGGTATTTTAAAGAAAACAAACTTAAATTAAAAAAAAAATAAAAATAGACAACAGTCACTCTAAAACAAAATAAATACGTTACCACCTAGCAACACCTTAGCAACCACCTGGGACACCATAGTAACTGCCTAGCAACTACCTAGCAACACCATAGCAACCATGTAGCAACCACCTAGCATCACCATAGCAACTTCATGGGACACCATAGCAACTGCCTAGCAACCACCTAGCAACACCTTAGCAACCACTTGGGATAACTTAGCAACCACCTAGCAACACCATAACAATGACCTGGGATAACATAGCAACCACCTACCAAAGACATAGCAACCGCATGGGACACCATACCAATGGCCTAGCAACCACCCAGTAACACCTTAGCAACCACCTGGGATACCTCAGCAACCACCTAGCAACCACATAACAACCACATGAGACACCATAGCAACTGCCTAGCAACCACCTAGCAACACTATTCTTTGCCAAATTTCAAGCACTGTTATTAGTGTGATTGCCTATAGAGGCAATCACACTATTGTTATCCGAAAGTCTTATTTTTCTTCTTCTTCTTCTTCTTATCCGAAAGTGTTATTTTTCTTCCTTCCTTCTTCTTCTTCTTATTATTATTATTATTATTAGTGTGATTGCCTATATTTCTTCTTCTTATTCCATGTTTTTGTCAGACTTTCAGGTCTGGTCGGAAATGGTGTGCTTGTATAAAGCTTTCTGGGTGAACTTTGTGGGAAAATCGAAATTTTCCCATAGGAAATGAATGGGCCAAAACTTAACGAATCATAACTCAGTCAGTTTTTGACATAGGACTACGAAATTCGGCAGGCTTGGTCCCGGGTGCACTCTGACGTGACATGTGATGCCCATGGACCCCCTGTGGACCCTGGCTGGGCACTGGGGCCCCTGGCGCGTCAATGACCGTAACTCAGTCAGTTTTCGACCTATTGCCACGAATTTTGGCAGGCTTGGTCCCGGGTGCACTCTGAGGTGACATGTGATGCCCATGGGGCCCCTGTGGACCCCGGTCAGGCACTGGGGCCCCTGGTGGGCCAAAGACCATAACTCAGTCAGTTTTTGACCTATGGCCATGAAATTCCGCATCCTTGATCCCCGGTGCAATCTGAGTTGACATGTGATGCCCATGGGGCCCCTGTGGACCCTGGCTGGGCACTGGGGGCCCTGGCGTGCCAATGACCATAAATCAGTCAGTTTCTGACCTATAGGCCACGAAATTTGGCAGACTTGGTGCTTGGGGCAATCTGAGGTGACATGTCATGCCATGGGGCCCATGAGGGCCGTGGCTGAGCACTGGGGCCCATGGCAACCCATTCACTTTTTAAGATACGGCCACGAAATTGTCAGGCTTGGTACCAGATGAACTCTGAGGTCTTTTTGACTACACCCACAAAACTAACATTAAAACCATCAAATAATTCATGTAAAATTTATCTAACAAAAAAAAATAGTGGGTGTGCATGATTACTGACCCCTAGCTCTGCTATACACAGTGGTTTTTAGTGATGTATGTCATGCGGCTGAAATGCTATTAAAGTTAAAAATCCTAAAAATTTAATATAAAATTGATTTTACATAAAATTGAAAATCCAGTGGGTGTGCATGATTACTGCCCCCTAGCTGTGCTGTACACAGTGGTTATTAGTGCTGTATGTCATGTGGCTGAAATGCTATTAACGTAAAATCCTAAAAATTTAATATAAAATTGATTTTACATACAATTGAAAATCCAGTGTGTGGTGGCCATGATTACTGCCCCCTAGCTGTGCTGTCACATGGGTTTTGAGTGCTGTATGTCATGTGGCTGAAATGCTATTAAAATTAAAAATCGTAAAAATTTAATAATAAACTTGATTTTCATAAAATTGAAATCCATTGGGGTGTGGCATGATTCTGGCCCCCTACTGTGCTTTACACCAGTGGTTTATTAGTGTTTTTGCTGAGGTCATGTGGCTGAAATCTTTAAAATTAAAAAAAAAAAAATCGGTAAACATTTAATATAAAATTTATGTGTGACATAAATGAAAATCCTTGGGTGGCATGATTACTGCCCCACTGTGCTATGCACAGTGGTTTTAGTGCTGTATGCATGGGTGAAATGCTATTAAATTAAAAAATCCGTAAAATTTTATATAACATGATTTTAGCATAAAATTGAAAACCATTTGTGTGTGCCAATGAATTACTGCCCCCTAGCTGTGCTAATGCATAGTGGTTTTTAGTGCTGGATGTAATGTGGCTGAAATGCCTATTAAATTTACAACAATTAAAAAATTTAATATAAAATTTGATTTTACATAAAATTGAAATAGTAGGTGTGTTGATTACTCCTCCACGATTGTTATATACACATAAAAAGAAAGGAGGGAAGTTGAGCTCGTTTTTGGTAATAATGTGGTTAAATACTAGTAATATCAGTACTATTTTATTTTGCAACCGGAAAAGACTGATCATTCCTGCTTGTGCCCAGATGCACTGTACACAGCTGAATTTTTATGCCTTTTGTAATCGGGCTCTATTGCTATTGAAACTCAGTAATTAATAATTAAATTAAATCATACTGTAACATCGATCCAAAATCAATACGCTGTGTGCCATTACTGCCCCCTATGGGATGTGTATAACCCCGGCTTTTATGAGCCATCACCGGTTTCCTGTATAGGTCCGTATAGTACAACCCTGTCAAAAAGTAGGGAATCACCATTCTTGATGACCACTCATTCAGACATTTCCTTCTGTAAAACAAACACGATCAAAAACATATAAATAATAAGGTCATTCCAAAGTGCAACTTGTTGGCTGTCAGCGACACTTCAAGAAATGAGAGAAACATTGTGGGAAGTCATTGAATGTCTTTTATGAACCAAGCACAGGGGAAAAACAATATGGGATCCACTCATTCTGGGCACAAGTATGGAAGCACATGAAAAACAGATAAACAAAAGACCATTCAAAATACACACTAGTATTTAGTTTGCAACCACCGTTGACTTTTTATAACGGCTTTTCAATCTCTGAGGCATGGACTTTGATTAGTGACAACAGTAGTCTGTATCAATTTGGTGCCAACCTCTCTTTGATAGCAGTTGCCAGATCAGCTTTGCAGGTCGGAGCCTTCTTGTGGAACATTTTTTGCATTTCCACCACAGGTTTTTCAACTGGGTTGAAGATCTGACCTATTTGCGGCCAATGACATCGACTGAAATGTGTCGTTCTTTCTCCAAGGAATGCCTTCATTGTTTTTGCCCTATGGCACATGCATTGTCCATCTTGGAAAATTATTTCATTTCACCTCCAAACACTGTTCAACTGAAGGGTATGAGAAAACTGCCCAAAATCTCAATGTTCAACTTGTGCTCGATAGAAGAATTAACCACATCCATCTCCCCAGTGCCCTTTGCCTGACAATGCAGCGCCATATCATCAAGGAACTGTAGAAATTTTGGTTGTTTTCTCATGCAGGCCTCTTCTAATCTCACTGGAACGGCACCACAAAAGTCCAGCAAATCATCACCTTGTCAATCCAGATTCTTGCTCATCATGAAGATTAATTTTTCACCATAGGGGGAGGTGCGGTTCCTTCCCCTTCCGCTTCTTTCCCTCCTTCTCCCCCTTTCAGTCTTTTCTTTTATGTTTAGGTGTCAATCATGGTTTTTCTCTTTAGCTTCATTCCTTATTGAATCCCATTTCTTTAGGCTAGTTCTAATGGTCAGTCCCTCCATGGCTCCAGCTTCCTCCCATTTATGCTTCATCTGTGTAGTTTTTAGCTTTTTCGGTTTTCAAGACAAATGGCCTTAAGTTGTTTGTCTTGACGCTTTGGATGTCCTTTCTTGGTCTACCAGTACGCTTGGCTTTAACAACCCTTCCATGCCTGTTTGGTAATTTGGGTCCATATCTTGGATACAGCTGACTGTGAACAGCCCACATCTTAGCAACCATGCGTGAAGAGTTACCTTCTCAAGAAGTTTCCAATCCTCTCTTTTGTTTCAAGAGACATTTCTCTTGTTGGAGCCCTGGTTCTTGCCACTCCACTTCGTCCAGCAGCCCTCCAAGGTGTCATGACTGCAGGTGTTTTTAACTGCAGACTAACGAGCAGATCTACTCTGAGGCAGGTGTCCATTTAGGGAAAGGAAATTGACTGGGTGTGTCCTTATTTTCTACCTCCAATTTGAGTGATTCCATACTTTTTCCCTCAGAATTGAGTGATTCCATATTTTTTTCCCTGTGCTTGGTCAATAAAAGTATACACAGAAACAATTTCGGAGACAACAAATTAGTGTGCATAGTTGTAGGCGTGGTGTACTAACGTATGCATTTTATTCTGATTGTAAATGTGCTCTGCTTTTTTCGCTATTAACACAAAAAGACGGGAACGTAAAATGTCATTAAAACCGCAAAAGAAAAGGTGTGCATCATTCTCTGTGATCATACTGTCCGGAATATGTAAGTGTTTACTGGCTACCATTATCCGTTGAAAAGTTATTAGCGCCGAAAAAACTAATATCGAAAATAAAACTAACTTTACCGTGGTACAAACTTCTGGGAACTTGCTGTGTCATTCCATACTTTCGTTTTAGCTATGATACGCCGCTGCTTTTCTATTCCATACAGAATGGCGATACGTAAGGTAAGCTTTATCACATATATAAATAATCACATATATCATCACATATATAAATCGTTTTATGATCTGATTTGTTCTCGTGTAATTAGAGGTTGGATCTTAAGCATTAGATCGGAGTGTAAGACTATTTTGAGGCGGTCGGGTCGGTTCATGTTGATATGCTATTGATTTATAGCTTCGAGCGATAACGAAAGTATAACTAAATAATCTGGGGAGTGAGATTTATCGTTTAAAAGGTTGAAGAAATCACATAGGTTTAGACTGTTATTACAGAAATCTTTATTAGAGAATTTACAATATGTATGGATGGAGCTTCATGCTCAAAGCGAAAAAAAAAAGTGTTTCAAATGTGATCCAGTAGGAAATAGCAGATCTACAGCGGTTCTTGAAAGTTTCTGAAACCTTTAGAATTTTCTATATTTCTGCATAAATATGACCTAAAACATCATCAGATTGTCACACAAGTCCTTAAAATAGATAAAGAGAACCCAGTTAAACAAATGAACAAAATATTATACTTGGTCATTTATTTATTGAGGAAAATGATCCAATATTACATATTAGTAAGTGACAAAAGTATGTGAGCCTTTGCTTTCAGTATCTGGTGTGACCCCCCTGTGCAGCAATAACTGCAGCTAAACGTTTCCTGTAGCTGTTGATCAGTCCTGCACACCGGCTTGGAGGAATTTTAGCCCATTCCTCTGTACAGAACAGCTTCAGCTCTGGGATGTTGGTGGGTTTCCTCACATTAGCTGCTCGCTTCAGGTCCTTCCATAACATTTTCCATTGGATTAGTCATGACTTTGGCGGCCATTCAAAACATGAACTTTATGCGTCTGTAACCATTCTTTGGTAGAACAGCCTGTGTGCTTAGGTCACTGTCTTGCTGCATGACCCACCTTCTTCCTGAGATTCCGTTCATGGACAGATGTCCTGACATTTTCCCTTAGAATTCTCTGATATCATTCAGAACTCATTGTTCCCTCAATGATAGCAAGTTCGTCCTGCCCAGATGCAGCAAAACAGGCCCAAACCCATGATACTACTACCACCACCAGTTCACAGATGGAATAAGGTTCTTATGCTGGAATGCAGTGTTTTCCTTTCCTCCAACAGAACGCTTTCTTTTAAAAAAACCAAAAAGCTCTATGTTGGTCCTCATCCGTCCCACAAAACATTCTTCCATAGCTTCTGGCTCGTCCACATGGTCTTTGGCAAACTGCGATATCAGCAATGTTCTTTTCCGAGACAGTGGCTTCTCCTTGGCAGCCCTGCCATTGCACACCATTTGTTGTTCATTTTCTTCTGATGGTGGACTCATGAACATTAATATTAGCCAATGTGAGAGAGACCTTCAGCTGCTTAGAAGTTACCCTGGGGTCCTTTGTGACTTCACCAACTATTACATGCTTTGCTCTTGGAGTGATCTTTGTTGGTCGACCACTCCTGTGGAGGGTAACAATGGTCTTGAATTTCCTCCATTTGTACACAATCTGTCTGACTGTGGATTGGTGGAGTCCAAACTCTTTAGAGATGGTTTTGTAACCTTTTCCAACCTGATTAGCATCAACAACTTTTTCTGAGCTCCTCAGAAATCTCCTTTGTTCGTGCCATGATACACTTCCATAAACATGTGCTGTGAAGAGCAGACTTTGATAGATCCTTGATCTGTAAATAAAACAGGGTGCCCACTCACACCTGATTGGCATCCCATTGATTGAAACACCTGACTCTAATTTCACCTTCAAATTACCTGCTAATCCTAGAGGTTCACATACTTTTGCTACTTACTAATATGTAACATTGGATCATTTTCCTCAATAAATAAATGACCAAGTATAATATTTTTTTCTCATTTGTTTAACTTGGTTCTCTTTATCTACTTTTAGGACTTGTGTGAAAATCTGATGATGTTTTAGGTCACATTTATGCAGAAATATAGAAATTTCTAAAGGGTTCACAAACTTTCAAGCACCGCTGTAATTTAGCTGTACAGTTTAATTCCGATTTAAATGAGCTGTGAATGAGTAAATTATCACTGTCTGAACATTCTTTAAATAATGTCAGTTAGAAGATTTCTGTTGAACTTTAAACAGACATTCCTAGGTATGAATTTATTTTTGTACTACACTATTTCTAGTTTTAATTATTTAACATTGTTTGTTTTTTATCTAAACCAGGGATTGTTAATAGTTATGAGATACTTTGTAGTGTTTTATCATCTTTGGAATAAGCAAAAGTGTGATTTTTCTATAGTCCCTGTCATAAACACTGTAAACGAGAGAAGGTTGAGCAAATATCGATGCCTAAATCACAGATGCTTTAATCCAGAGCAATATGGAACTGACCTGAACCCTCAAGGTCCCAGCAGTGATGTGATGTGATTCAATCTGTAATTCACTTTACAGTCATTATTATCATTCACTATACATGATATATTATTTCAGAATTTGCAATATGCTGAATAAAATAATTGTAAACTAGTTACGCTATTTAAGGAACACAGTGTAGGTTCAAGCAGCAAAACGTCTGTTCACACAACATCTGATCACTTGTGGTGTTTGTAGCATTTTATACAGCATATATAACTGATTGTAAATGATAGCAATGTTTTGATAGCCATAATCAATGGCTGTGCTACTCTATCGCATTCGCGCAGTGTCCTAGTTGCGTAATGTGCATAGTCCGAGTCGGGGTTGGGGAGCTCTGGTATATGTCCCTGGAGAACGCAGAGTGCAGGTGTAAGCATGTCCTGTAAAAGCTAAAAGACCTTTAGTCTCTGGAAGCAGGGATCCCACACCTTTCTCCTCCTGTGTTAGGTGAGGCTCATAGGTTTCTCACTCGTTTCTATCATAGTATTTAAGTTTTTTCTTTGTTTCAGGTAATGGGCTTTTTAACACTGATCATCCTGAGCCGGAATTTGTTTGTTTACTCTGGTAAGTTCCATTAGAAAATGTGTGATGCTCCTAATGCATTAAAGGTCTTAGCTTGAGTTCTTAAGTAAAGTGTAGCTCTGAATTGTGTTTGATTATTATTTTTAGATTAATAGCCTTAGATTTATTGTATGTTCTCTGTTCTCTATCCATGGACAACTTAGTTTCAGGTGCTTCACAAACTTGACCATCAATTTATAGCTTAAAAAAGAAAAGCAATAAATTAACGTTCCAGCTTCTGTGGCTTGGAGGTACATTTTAATTATATTGGTACATTTAGTCATTTAGATTACTCACTTAGATTATCTTATCCAGATCTGATCCAGTCTTACGCTCATACAGCTTACAGTCCAAACAATTGAGGATTAAGGACCTTGGCAGAGGTGGTATTTGAACCCTGGACGTTCTTGTTCACAGTCAAGCACCTTAACTACTACACCACCACAGATAAGAGGCAGCTACTAGAAAAGGCGGTTCCTGAGGATGTCCTCGAGGGCATTTGTGGTGCCCTGTCCACAGTGTACCTATGCATGTGCCCAGTGGAATCCAGGATAGGCTCCGAACTCCTGTTTGAACCACACATTGTGAAAAGTATTAACAGAGAATACAAAAAGAGATGTGACTGCTGAGATGCTACATTAATATAGCATTAATATGGGATAAGAAGTGGTGACTGAATTATTATTAATTATTTGACTTTAAGTTGAATGACTTTCTTTATTTTTTGTAGATGTTCTGACATGTGAGGTATCAGGAAACCAAACCTCACTGAAATTTAAAATAAAGATGTGTCGTAGTAAGTTATTTTTCCTTTATTATTATTATTATTATTATTATTATTATTATTATGATATCCCGAATCAGCAAAAGTAGGGCCAGTACGGAAAATACAAAACAAAACAAAACAAAAAACAATACAATGTGTCATGCCACGCAACCAACACCCTGGCCGTGTCACTTCTTCCTGGCTGTCTAAGCTGACTACTACCAAGAGCAAGCCACAATACATCTCCCACAAGCCTCCTGCGGATCACGTGACTCCCTCGGCCAATCCGGGATCCGCTTCCAGACTGCGATCTCCTGAGTACTAATCAGAGCTACCTGTTCGCCGCCACATATAAACGCGGCAGCTTGGTCCTCTTGTCGTGAAGTATTGCCTCTGTTTTGTCATGAGTGTCCCGAGTGTTTCTACTAGCAAGTGGATACATGGTTTTGATTGTTTTCCTTTTGGTTTATGATTTCTGCCTCGCGTTTCTAGATCTCTCTGCCCGTTTCTCTGATTCCCGATCTCAACCCACACTTGTTCTCCCACGGTCTGATCGCCCCACATTATTGGACTACTTCACCTGTGTGATGGATTACCGGTTCCGACCTGCGCCTGATTCATGACCACCCGTTTGTCTAGTCCTTGCTAATTTGTACAGTCAATAAATCACCTGACTGGAATCCTTTGGTCTGCACTCGTCTATTCTGCTCACTGACCGTTACACAGTGTTGCAGTGTTTCTTACATTTGCAGACAATATGAACTTGGGATATTTCATGTTTCTTTTTTTTCTAATCAACTTCATTTAATTTGTTAATAAACATGAATTCCTGCATTTCAGGTCTGTAACACCTTACAAAAAAAGTTGGGACGGGGGCAATTTAGGTCTAGTAATGAGGTAAAAAACTAAATAATGGCGTGATTTCAAAGGTGATTATAATCATGCAGTATCTATGAGAGCCTGAGTCTTTGAGGAGTAAAGATGATCAGAGGATTTCCAGTTTATCAACAAATGTGTGAGAAAGTTGATTGATTTAAATATTTAAAGACAAATGTTCCTCAAAGGAAGATTGGAAGGGATTTATATATTTCTCCCTCTACAGTGCATGATATCATTAAATGATTCCGAATCTGGAGGAATTTCAGTGCGTAAAGGGTAAGCGCACAACCCTAAACTGAAGAGGGGTGATCTCCGCTCCCTCAGGCGGCACTGCATCAAGAACCGTCATTCATAAATAACTGATAGAACCACATGGACAAGGGATTCCTTTATCAAATCTTTATCAAGCTCTACAATACAGAGTTACATTCACAAATGCCACTTAAAACGTTACTGTGCTAAAAAGAAGCCTTATGTTATAACTATGTCCAGAAGGGGCGTCGGCTTCTCTGGGCTCGGAGGATCTGGGGTGGACCATCATACAGTGGGAACGGGGATTGTGCTCAGACCCATCAGTATCACAGATCTTTGTGTTGCAGGCCTGAAATGCAGGAATGGATGTTTATTAACAAATGAAATGAAGTTAGCCAGAAACAAACATGAAATATCTTCGGTGTATACTGTCTGCAATAAAATAAATGTCAAAGAAAATGTAAGAAATACTGCATATATTTTTTGTTTGCATTTTCCGTACCATCCCAACCTTTTCTGATTAGGGGCTGTTTTATTATTATTATTGTTATTATTATTATTATTATTATTATTATTATTACAGCTGTTTAAGATAACATTGCCTGACTTTAGTTTCACGATATAAATGCTGACCTTAAGCCTCCTATCATTTTTTTTGCAGCTGTACACATGCAGTGCACATCGGAACATACTCTGTTTACCTGCGGCTCATTTGAAAACTGTGGAGCAGACGATTCATTTCTACAAAAGATGGAAACAGAGTGCCACCTCAAAAAAGGTGAACTGAACTTAAAGTTTCTATTTATATAGAATGACCACTTTATAAGAGACACCAATCTAGAAGCGTGTTGGAGCTCTTTTGACCTTATTTCTCATGGTACCTTTCAAACATTTAATAATAAAAATACAATGTACCCCCAAATTAAAAAGGCTTCTTTAAAAATAAAATAGGCTACTTTATTGTGTTTATATATAGCCTCATTTTTATTAGGCTATACAGTACAGGTAGTCCTTGACTTACGACGCAGATCCGTTCCTAGGTGGCGTCGTAAACCGATTTTTGGTGTAAGTCGGAACACACGTACATACTGTACATAAACAAAATCATAAATAACATACCGTATTTTTCGGACCATAAGGCACACTTAAAATCCTTTAATTTTCTCAAAAATCGACAGTGCGCCTTTAAATGCGGTGCTCCTAATGTATGAATTAATTATGGTTGTGCTTTCTGACCTAGAACCGATTGTAGATGGTACACGGCGCTCATAAATCTGTCAAAATGTTTTAGCACGGCCTTGGTAAGTTACGAAGCTCACGGCCAGCGTAGTGCGCAGTATCGCGGAGTAATACCGATCTGTGCTTCAGCATTAGGGTATGTGCATTCATTCATTCATTTTCGAAGTGGATTTCAAACTCAACGCTATCGGTCACGCAGTACAACACGGACATAGAGCAGCTGCTAGAGAATTCAACATTAACGAATCAATGATACGGAAGTGGAGGAAGCAAGAAGACGCCCTGCGCCAGGTAAAGAAGATCAAACAGTTTCCAACGGAACTTAAGAGTTTTGTTTCATTTCATGCTTCTTATAACCCGGTGCGCTTTATAGCCCGAAAAATACGGTACTGTAAGCACTTATCCTATCCTAACACAGTAATTATCTGAAAACGAGCCGCGTAACCTTGTATTCATTCTTCCGCCGTGCACACCAAACACGAAGTTCGCGTTATGACGTTTATGACGCAAAACCACTTAAGTCGAAACAAGGCTTTATACAGTAAATGGGAGATGCGTCGTAACTCGAGACCGTCGTAACCCGAGGACTACCTGTATATATAAATTTTTATATATCTGAATCTTACGTTTTTACACAGTGTCTGCACTTTAAAGTCGGTCCCTTGCCTCATGCAGCGAGGTTGGTTATTTGATTTAATGTGCTCAGTGAAATGGACAGATGAGGAATTTTCATAAACTATACTGTAGACTAAGGCCAATAATTTCAGGCATTTTAGGTTGATGTTTGTGAGCAGAAGTGGGAATGAAACCCCCAATCCCCTGACTATACAGTACCAACCTAACCTAAAATAAATTTACCAAACTATGTTACATCATTTTTTTAACTATTAGAGGTTTTTACTGTAAATGTACTGAGAAGGCTTCTAGTGAAGTCTAAATGCTTGTTTTCTGTCAGACTGAAATATGTTCCATAGGCACAATATGAGGCTGCTACTAGGCATCGGTTTCCATAACAACAGCAGGAAACTGTTTGATGAACATTCTGATGAGTTAGAAAAATGATGAGTTATAAAGTCTACGTCTTCATTCTGAATGTGAAGCTTCATCATGAGCAAATAAGTCTTCATTCTGAGTGTGAAGCTTTAGTAAGAAAATCTTCCTGCTGTAAGACCATGAGGACAGGAGAGCTTTTCACAGTTGGTGCTAAATTAGATGGAGGTACTGACATGCTCTGAAGAGCTACGCTGTCGCAGAGATGCTCTATAGGATTATGATCTGTGGACTGTGAAGACCAAGGAAGACAGACAAAGCGACAAAGACATACGGACATCCAGTGGAAGTTCATTCCAAAACCTGGGGGCAGTATGCTTGTCTTCATTTAATCTTGTGTGTTAGGTCCAGTCAAGCCAACCTCTTGTCTCGGAGGGTACGAGGTACAGAGTGTGGTTTGATTACCACCACCAAATTCCGACTCTCTCATCAGCAATAGAAATCTGGATTCATCTAACCAGGCCATGTTTTTTCACAGCTCAGTGATCCAATTTTTTCCCTTAGATACCATGGCACTCGAACCGCTCATCTCATAGGTGTTGTAGCCCATCCGTGCTAAGGAATGATGAGTTGTGTGTTCAGACTTGTTAGTTAAAGCAGCAGCGTTTTTTCCTGGATCACACCATTCTCGGTATAATCACAACACCAATGCCTCAGTCGATGTGGCCCAGGTCACTCAAAGTTCCCATTTTAATGTGGATTCAGGCTGATCCACAAAGAACTTTCTCACTTGATTTTCTGTTGTACTCTAATAAAGTGGCCACTCAGTGTAGTGTTCATGTTCACGTTTGTTCTTTTATTCTCTGTTTCAGTTGAACCTTACCTGTTTTCTTGTGATGTTAACGTGCCAAAGCATTGCCATCTACCAAAGGAATGTGGACTGACTGATACTTCACCACTTTTAAGCATCTCAGACGCCAGATGTGTGTTTAATTACGATGGTAGGTTTGGTTTCTAATAAAAAATGGGAGTAGAATTTACCCAAAAAAATCAAAGTATAAGTTGTTTTATCAACATCTGATTTTGTTTCCCTCAGTGGTGGTCGTTGTTTGTAGTTTTTGATTTTGATTTCACTTTTTTTTTTTAACTTATGGGAGACGGTCAGATGGGTTGAGTTGGCATTTATCCTGGGGCATAAAAAAGTTATTAAAAGTAAAACTGCAACATATCTCAGTTTGTATATGCTGGTAATGAGCAATTCACAACTCATCCACTAGAGGAAGTGTAACTCCGTCTGCCATTAAAATACAACAATTTCAACCAATTACTGGAATTAAATTTTTGATTATGTTAGAGCCCAAAATGCTTTGTGCCACACCGTCTGCATCTCTGTGTAAATTTTTTAAGCTGTATTGTGTGATTGCAACCCCAAATCAGAAAAGGGTTGGGACAGTCAGAAAAATGCATATAAAAGAAACACACAGCGTTTCTTACATTTACTTTGACTTTTATTTCATTGTAGGCAGTATGAATGTCAATTTTGTTGCATTTAACATACAATGACAATAAAGCATTCATCCAAACTATTTCGTGTTCCTTTTCTGGTCAACTTCATTCCATTTGTTAATAAACATCCATTCTTACATTTCAGACCTGAAACACATTCCGAAAAAAGTTGGGATGACAAAGCTTTTACCACTTTCTAATGTTGCCATTTTTTTTTTTTTTGCTTGTTTGTTTTTTTAATGCATTTTCTATACTGTCCCAGCTTTTTCTGATTTGGGGTTGCACAATGTTTCATATATTGACTTAATATCAACATATCATATTATTTTCTTTACTATTAAGATGAGTAAAGTTCTTATCTCACTGTAAAGCTACATGCAGTGCTCACAAGCACATTACTGGCATTGTGACCTGTCTTTATGTAACAGCACTCCATATTTGTAATTGTATTTACGAAGCAAACGTTTGTTTCAGAATAGAGCAGGGAACTGTGCAGAAGCTGTGACAAATGAGTGCAATTAACTCTGATATCTTTGTTGCAAACACACAGCTCTTCCTGCTCTAGTAGAAATGAATCCGCAACTGTCCCATGATCTATGCATGGTTATTGTGCTGCAGAGCGCAGATTCAGTGTGAATAATTCACCTGCATTTTAAAAGCTGCTCATCATCATCATAATTATTGTCTCATTGCTTATAAGGAGCTCAATGGCAACTTTACAACACTCAGTATTTGGTCTGCTCACGCTGATGCCATGTGTGTTTAATAAAACTTTTTGCTTAATAAAAAACATCTTTCATAAACTAACCTAGCACAGGGGTTTATAGAAGTGTTTATGGATGGACTATACTGCTTCTGGAGGTCAGAAAGATATGTATGAGCTAAACCATTGGGGTCATGAACACGTTAGCTTTTAGGTGAGATTAATGCAGAACTTCCAAAGGTTCACTAACTTTCCTGTTCTGTTTCTTTCTGGAAATAGTCATTCTCAAATCTCTAAGTGATATCTAATGGTGTTTAAGTAAAACTCTTTAAATCTTCTACTCTTAAGGTGAAATTTGGTGTATTTGAAATGTTCCAGGTGTCTTGATATTAAAAGCTCTTGTTTCTTCTCTGAAAGTCAGCAGATGCACCACCTCTCATACGCAGCTGAAGACTACAGAGCACTGGAACTGTACAGTGAAGCATTCCAGTGAGTTAAACCAAGTATCTACATCTACATCTAGGCATTTAGCAGGCGCCCTTATCCAGAGCGACTTACAACCGATACAATCAAGAACCCAACAGTAGCAGCTCGGTGCAGCTGGGATTTGGGCCACCACAGTCCCCAAGAACTCAGATCTTGGATCTTTGATGACACATCAGGGTTTTGAGATCAGTCTGTTGTGATGTGACTCTGAATGTAATTACACTTAGACGATGGGTTTGTGATACACCTTGAATAATTTGTCCCATTTCTCTTTTGGTGTTTCTTTGGTTTCAGTGTTTTAGGGCCAGTACATTTAATTTTTTGTTGTCTGATCAAGGTCTCTCAGCAGAAAAGATTGCCCAAGTTGTATAAAAATTAGCTTCCTGTAGTAATAAGGAGCAGCATAGGAGTTTTTTACGGTTCTGTCTGGTTTAACATGAGATCAGTTTCAGTCTGAAAATCTCTTTTTAGACTCTGGAGTTTGCTGTAAGAATTTATCTAGGTTCCAGTTTCCTCTCTCTCCCCAAAACCATACCAGTGGGTGAAATGGTTTCTCTAAATTGCTATTGCTTTGAATGAGACCAGAAAGCTGTTTAGAAAAACAAAAGAACAGTGACTTTATTTACTGTGTGTTTAACAGCCGAAGATAATGACAGAGAAAACCAGGTTGGTTCTGGTAGGTAAACACTTCTTCCAGCTTTAAAACCAACAATTACTGATGAGCTAAAACGTTACGACCACCTGTCTAATGTATGTTGTTTCTGTACTACATTTCTCCCACATCCGCCACGAGAACCTACTGTTCATTTACCATCTAATGTATCCCAGAGCTTAACATGCTCTGCTGTGACCTGATAATCATCTGTGTGTGGTTTTAATGTTTGGGTTCCTCTGTTTAAATTTGAAATGCTGACTGTAAAGCTAATGGTAAGTATAACAATACTGTCAAATTATTAAACAGCTAAAACAATAGGAAGCAAGTAAAAAAAGAATGATGACCTCCAGATAGTCAGACTGCCTTCAAGCAAACTGAAGTGCTTACACCTACGATGCTAACTATTGTTTGCTTAGTATGTTTAAATTACAACCCCAAATCAGCAAAAGTTGAGACGGTATAGAAAATGTCAATAAAAAAATGTGTTCCTTCTATTACCTTTGACTTTTATTTCATTGCAGACAGTATGAACCCAAGAAATTTCATGTTTTTTTTTTTTTTTTTTTTTCATTTCATTTGTTAAATATCTATTCCTCCATTTCAGGCCTGCAACACATTCCAAACAATGTTGTGACAGGGTAATTCAGGGATAGTGGTGAATTAAAAACTAAATAATGATGTGATTTCAAACAGGTGATTATAATCATGAGTTGGTGCAAAAGCAGTATCCACAGAAGGCTGAGTCTTTGAGGAGTAAAGATAGGGAGAGGATCTCCAGTTTATCAAGAAATGCGTAAGAAAATGATTGAAATGTTTAAAAGCAATGTTCCTCAAAGAAATCAATTTCTTTAAAGGGATTTATGTATTTCTCCCTCTACAGAGCAGAATATCATTAAACGATTCCGTCTCTGCAGGAATTTCCTAAAAAGCCTAAACTGAAGAAGGGTGATCTCCGATCCCTCAGATGGCACTGCATCAACAACCGTCATTCATCAATAGCTGATAGAACCACAGGGACAAGGGATTCCTTTATCAAACCTTTAAATACCACTTAAAACGTTACTGTGTTAAAAAAGAAGCCTTATGTTATAACCATGTTCATTTGGGATGGACCATCACACAGTGGAATTGGGGACTGTGCTCAGACCAATCAATATTCCAGATATTTTTGGACCAAAGACGAAAAGGACCATCCAGACCTGTAATCCTGACCTGTCCCCAATAGAGAATGTGTGAAGAATTCCAGGGATCCCATGTTCTCCCTGTGTCTGTGTGTCTGTTTACTACGTTTTCCTACCACTTTCGAAGACATTCATTAGGTTAACTGCTCACTCTAAATTGGTCCATGATAAGTGTGTTGATGAAACCATGTGTACACTGAGTCTATTTTTTATGCATTTTCCATCCAACATTTTCTGAGTTGGGGTTGTAAATGAATAGTAATTATATGTACTATAATTCATGCTGGATCCTTTTTTCAGCTGCATTCTTTTTATTTTCCTCCCAGGAACAATACTGCAATGGTTTTTCATCACATCATCAGTGATTCTGTGCCTTGTCATTGTAAGTCAATCAAGATATTTGAGTCATCTTATTTTAATGTCATCTTCTTGAATAGATCTACTCACACTTTTCAAATCAGCTCTGCTCTGCTGCCTCTGCAGAGCCCCCACTTCTTACTTCCTGTAAGACAGTGTATAACAATGCCATTGTTCACAGCTGCACCTCTTTGTAGAAGGGAAACCCTAGGGCACTGTGTGTCTAAATGTGGGAGAGATTATCTCAAAGGTAGGCGAAGGAAGGAAGGAAGGAAAGTAAGAAAGAAAGAAAAGTAGTGAATGCTAAAGAGGAGACTGAGAAAGTGATAAAGAAAGCTGTAGAGAGAGCCTATAACACTAAAAGTAAAACTGAACATCCAAGAGATTGAAAGCAAAAGCGATAACAAAGTTTATACTATTATGAAGTGAAACTGGGAAGGATTATAAAGGGGCAGAATGGTGATTAAAGCCAGAGCGTAAAGAAGAATAATTAAACTGAAGAAAGGTAAATAATTAGTTAACTTGCGTTCTGATGAGAGATTAATTAAATATGTAAATTGGGAACAGATGTCCATACGTACCTCATTTATCTCTCTTCTGAAAGAGAGGAACACATTTAAGTTCTTTCTGTAAAAAGAATATACAGCAAGTGCCCTTGATGTGAACCTTCGACTAACAAACTTTCAAAGATGTGAATGTGAGTGTGTGATACATTGCAATATTTAAATAAGTGCAAACTTAAAAACTGGGGCAGAATTTCAAGTCGCGTTTCAGTGCGGTAGGTTAGGTTACACCGCTGGAGCTTAACGGGGTCAGCAGAACGTTGTTGTTTACTCGGTCTCAGCCATGTTTGGCCTTTATCGGGAAGTGGCTGTGTGACCAACTGTCATGTTTGGGCAGAAAGCGGGAGATGACCATTAGAAGCCAGTACAGAGCAGAGCTTTATTACAAAACTGAAAAAAAAAAAATGGAGAACTGAGTGCAGTAACGAAACTAAGACCTGGGCATACAGATCCCACAAACAGTCCAAAGCAAACAGGAGTAATGTGAACCAAAACGGTAACAGCTTGAACCAAACAGAAGAGAAACGTACGTAATTCATGGCAAACAGAGACCAGTGAGACAGAAACTAAATAGCTGAACTAAATCATGAAGTCAGAACGTAAATAAAGGTGATGCACCACATAGGGATGATGTGGAAGGAGCGATGGATGCTGGGAAGTGTAGTCCGTTAGGACTGTGGCTGTTTTTCTGGAATTATTGCTCTATTTTAAACCCAGAATGTCTGGTATTAAAATCAAAAGCAGTGATGATCTCTTTAAGAAGCAGCGAGCCATAACAGCGGACATTACAATGAAAGTAAGAGAGATCAGGTGTTGAAGGCTCACAAGCTGGATGCTTTGGCTAAACACTCTCAAAACTGAACTGATGACTTACTGTATAAGATAAAAATCTAAGGTAGTTTGGGAGATTGGGAGATTCAGCCTTCATTGGAGGATGCCGCTGTTTCTAGATGCCATTTTGAGTTTGCCATTGTTGGCAGATGCCATGTGGAATTAAGACTATGTTCACACAGCAGGAAAAGTGACCCAAATCCGATCTTTTACAACATGTGACACAAATGTGTTATCTGACATTTTGCAGTTCCGATTTTTTCCACTTTCATATGTGTTATTAAAATCTGATACATATTCAATACACGGCAATGTAACTCGGAACAGCCAGATTGGAATTCATGTGACTTTTTTCTCTTCCTACGCATCCTTTGCCATAAATGCATTCTGAGAAGAAGGGAAAATGGACAACAGCAGTGAGGGAGATTTTCAGTGATGGGATAGAGAAGTAACAGACCTCTAAATATTTGGGGTGATGTCTCTGTGCACACAAAATGAGAAGGAAAATTCTAAAGGAATTCTGAAGAAATTTCTAAAGGCCAAATGTTACCACATGAGGACATGGCTTCAGTGTGGAAAAAATAAATAAATAAAAAGCTTAAATAAAAGTAAAGTTTAAATACACAAAGGAGGCAAACCAAAGAAATGGCTGTGGCCATAACGTGCCCTTTTTAACATGACCATTAAAGAAGTGTCTGTTACTGCTGACTCCATTTTTATTGTTTACCTCTCGATGAGCGGGTCACAAAGCATTGGCCTTTTTCACATGCACGTCAGTATCGGAGTGTGAACTGTTCAGACGAAGGTTGAAAAAAAGTCGGTGTGAACAGCTTAAAAAATCGGATTTGGCCCACTATTACTTGCAGTGTAATGCAGTGTAAGTCGATTGTTTCTTTTTCTTTCTTTTTCTGTTACAAAAAGTAATAGTTAAGTCATTTCATCAGTAATTAGTTGAACAGTACCACAGTTTTATTATTTTGGTTTGGCTCTGTAATCTAGTGTTAGGTTTATATATTAATGTAGTACTGTCACGTTTTAGTTTGTTTACGTAGAATAATCCTATGTAACTATAATTGTTCATCTTACAGATCATTCTTGCATTATGCATGTGGAAGAGGGGGGTAAGTAAAATACTCTGAATGCTAACGCACCACCAATTGGAGACCAATGGAAACCTCATTCATCTATGTATAATTGAACACAATGAGCCAAAACACTAAAACCACTTGATCTGTAACGACGTTTAGTTCGGTTTTATATGTCCAAGGAGGAAGGGTCCCTTTTGAGTCTCAGTCCTCCCAAGGTTTCTTCCTTATAATGTTTAGGGGTTTTCCTTGCCACTGTCACTGGCTTGCTCAATTTGGGAAAGGCCTTATAATTTATAAGATAATCTAAAATTGTAAAGCTGCTTTGAGACAATGCTCCAGTGTAAAAAGCGCTATAGAAATAAATCTGACTTGACTTTATACATAAATTAACGTCCACATGAGCATCCGGACCCATGGATTTCCTGCAGCACAGAACGCAGAGCATCAGGCTCCCACCTTTGGGCTCGTATTCTTCCCGTGGAATCCCATTGCAGTCCCTCATCAAGAATTATTTATTTCATTAACAAAACCACATGTGCCACAAATCTGCATTTAATAATTTGTACAAGCCAATAAAGCAGTCCTATAACATCTAAGGTTGAAGATCCAGTGCAGGGAAGTTAAGGGCCTCTCTTATACACTCTCTTCCTTATGGGCTTTAGATCAAGGGACTGAGATGGCCATTGCAGAAGGTTAGTTTTTTGTCACTAAACCGTTTTTGTGTTGATCTGGACATTTTGAAAGATCCAGTGACCACCCATTATTAGTTTCTTGGCAGAGGCAGACAGATTTGGACTTACAGTCTCCTGGTATTTCATGGGGTCCATGAGACCATTTGGAGGAAAAAAAACAGCCCCAAAATATCACAGAACTTCCATCATACTTAGCAGTGGGCATCATCATGTTTACTTCACACATCGTCCATGTTTGTTTGAGAAACCTTAGTTTTGTTTCATCTGACCATAAAACACAGCTCCATTCAAAGTAGCATTTAGCAATCTCCTGGTTCTTGTATTTGTGGTTAGATGACAGGGAAGACTTTGTTCTGGCAAGCCTTCCAAATAATCTGTTGATGGCATCTCATGGTAGTTATGATGGTAGTTATGAAGAGCTGGTGACACCAAGACGAAAATACATTGCTCTTATTTGAAGTGTGTTGTCTTGTCTTTCCTACATTGAAGAATGACTAAGAGACCTTGTTTACACCGAAATTGTGACCCGACCATCTGTATGTTGCATCAGAAATATAGACTCTTCATATGAGGCAATGTTTTTCCAATCTTTTATTGTCCAGTTTTGGTGATTCTGTGTGAATTGTAGCTTAAACTGAACACCCAGTGTGGTCTTCTGCTGCTGTGGCCCATCTACTTCAAGGTGGGATGTGTTGTTTGTTCAGAGATGCTCTTCTGCGTGCCTTGGTTGATCATGTCTACATATTTAGTGGTGCTTGAAAGTCTGTGAACCCTTTAGAATTTTCTATATTTCTGCATAAATATGACCTACAACATCATCAGATTTTCACACAAGTCCTAAAAGTAGATAAAGAGAACCCAGTTAAACAAATGAGACAACAATATTATACTTGGTCATTTATTTATTGAGAAAAATTATCCAAAATTACATATTAGTGAGTGGCAAAAGTATGTGAGCCTTTGCTTTCAGTATCTGGTGTGACCCCCCTGTGCAGCAATAACTGCAGCTAAACGTTTCCTGTAGCTGTTGATCAGTCCTGCACACCGGCTTGGAGGAATTTTAGCCCAGCCGTACAGAACAGCTTCAGCTCTGGGATTAGCTGCTCGCTTCAGGTCCTTCCACAACATTTCCATTGGATTAAGGTCAGGACTTTGACTTGGCCATTCCAAAACATGAACTTTATTCTTCTGTAACCATTCTTTGGTGGAACGGCTTGTGTGCTTAGGGTCGGTGTCTTGCTGCATGACCCACCTTCTCTTGAGATTCCGTTCCATGGACAGATGTCCTGACATTTTCCTTTAGAATTCTTCTGATATCCATTCCAGAATTCAGTGTTCCATTCAATGATGGCAAGTAGTCCTGCCCAGATGCAGCAAAACAGGGTCCAAACCATGGATACTACCACCACCATGTTCACAGATGGGATAAGGTTCTTATAATTGGAAATGCAGTTTTTCCTTTCCCAAACATAACACTTTTCTTTTAAACCAAGATGTTCTGCTTTGGTCTCATCTGTTCACAAAACATTCTTCCAATAGCCTTCTGGCATGTCCACATGATCTTTAGCAGACGAGCACTGCACACGAGCTGCAATGTTTTTTTTGGAGAGCAGTGGCTTTCTCCTTGCAACCCTGCCATGCACACCATTGTTGTTCAGTGTTCTTCTGATGGTGGACTCATGAACATTAACCTTCGCCAATGTGAGAGAGGCCTTCAGTTGCTTAGAAGTTACCCTGGGGTCCTTTGTGAACTCGCCAACTATTACACGCCTTACTTTTGGAGTGATCTTTGTTGGTCGACCACTCCTGGGGAGGGTAACAATGGTCTTGAATTTCCTCCATTTGTACACAATATGTCTGACTGTGGATTGGTGGAGTCCAAACTCTTTAGAGATGGTTTTGTAACCTTTTCCAGCCTGATGAGCATCAACAACTCTTTTTCTGAGGTCCTCAGATATCTCCTTTGTTCGTGCCATGATACACTTCCACAAACATGTGTTGTGAAGAGCAGACTTTGATAGATCCCTGTTCTTAAAATAAAACAGGCGGTGGCCCATCCACCTGACTGTAATTTCCCTGCAAAATTAACTGCTAATCCTAGAGGGTCACATACTTTTGCCACTCACTAATACGTAATATTGGATAATTTTTCTCAATAAATAAATTACCAAGTATAATATTTTTGTCTCATTTGTATAACTGGGTTCTCTTTATCTACTTTTAGGACCACTGTAAATGCACTGAGCTGCTGCCGTGTGATTGGCTGATTAAATATGTGTGTTTTTTTCACTCATGTTTAGCAGAGTGTATCATAATTGCATCTGTATATCCCAGACCAGCGTTATTTGTAATTTGATCTGTGGTTGGTCTGAATGTTTTGGCTCATCTGTGTTTATTACATGTACGATTTCATCCATTCACTCTCTTTAATGCTTTCTTTGCCGTTGCTCTTTTCAGGCATGCAACAGAAATGAAAGAGGTATGCAAACAGTAATAGTACAAATGAAAATTCAGATTAATGCAAGTCAGACTGTTGAAGCATTCTGCAAGAAATTTAGTTAAGGTAGTAAAAATAGTCATGTGATTGGACTTAAACCTTACACAACAAACATATGGGAGAAATGTAACACTAATACTTTTAATCTTAAGTGAACTTACCTGACATAGAGACTTCTTTATCTTTAAAACAGCCGATGGCTGGCCAGTTTTTATGGGGCACCACTTGTTCCCCTTCCTTTTAAGTACAATGTTACCTTAGATCTCTTTATTATTTTTGTTTCAGAAGGCTTGACAAAAACCGAAAATTAAAAGCAAATGTTTCCCATAAGGAAAATGTAAATTGAATGAATGGATTCCAGATCCTGAGAAAATCCCCCTGTATGAGGCATTGTCAGCATTAATGGAGCTGTACTGTACAGGAGCTCCCTGATTTATGATGGGGATATGTTCCAGAAATCCATCAAAAGTTAAATGCATCATGAACTGATGTGTTTAATGTAGTCTGTACTGTAGCATAGAGGAGCCAATTCCACATCACAATTCCACAACACTTCCATTAACCTACAGCTACCCAACATCATTACCACAAAGCTTATTTATAATAAAGGGTTAAAATCTCATGTCATTTAGTGAGTCATGGATTGAAAGTGAGTTCACTCTATTGGTGAACTCAGGGTTCTAGCATAGCTGCTAATGCAACCTGTGTTCTGGAGCATTCACAGACTTCTTTCCTTTCGGTTTTCTGTCATTATTAACCTTTTTAAGACCCGTGGAGATTTATTTGCACTAAGAATGCAGTACTGTAGATGTAAAACTAAAGAAAAACACAATAAGCACAGCGCAGATCTGCACTGAGCAAGAGCTATTGAGAATCTGAACCACCATTTACTGAATCATGAATCGTCAAGTTTTGGCTGAAATGAGTTGCGAGGCTCGACACATCCAAGTTGAAACAAGTGTGCTATGCACTGAGCAAATGATGAAAATCGAGACACATTTTACAGTCAAAATAAAATACGTTGAGAATTGAATTCAACAAATTCTGAGAAATCAAAAGACAGAGGTACCACTGTGTGTGTGTGTGTGTGTGTGTGTGTGTGTGTGTGTGTGTGTTTTAGCAGAGAGTAGAGAAACCTCCTAATTCCACGAATTAAGCTGTAATCATTTTCATATCAAGCGTGCCAATACTTCTGGCACAAACTATATCTAATCCTAAATGTATGAACTTTTATTCAAGTATACAGAAGTTGATTCAATAATTTTTTCCTTTTGATTTATTTATTTAGGTCTGCAAAATTCAAGGGGTTATATAGGCTGTTCCTACAGGCAGAGAAGACAGAATCACACCAGGAAGTGACATCTGACCAATCAGGACTCTGATAATAAGGTGGATCAGAGACTAATTTGTACGGGAGCTTCATGCTTAACCTTATCTTTAAAAATCTGCTGCCCTCAGCATGTCATTATTATGAGAAACAGGGTTTTGTACATTTATGTGTTCCGTCATAGCTGGTTTAAAAGAGCTACCTCTCCTATACTTGTTCTCTCTTTACACATCGAAACCTCACAACATTCCTGTTGTTCCAATTTAAACTGCACTTTAAACCACCCTGTTCCACCAGGATAAGGTCCCAGTTCTGTCCATGTTCCACTGGGTTAGGGTTCCTGGTACGGTCCGATTAAAGGTCCCAGTTCTGTCTATGTTATACTGGGTTAGGGTTCCTGGTATGCTCCAGTTAAAGGTCCCAGTTTTGTCCATGTTCCGTTAGGTTAAAGGTTCAAGTTCTGGCCGTGAGTTAAATGTCCTGCACTGGGTTATGATTTTTAACAGTTTTATGTCCAGTCATAGTTAGGAATGTTTATTATATTAATATTTCAGTCATTAGTCCAGACTCTCCACATCTTTGTGGAGTTTGCATGCTCTCCCCATGTCCCCGTGGGTTTTCTCCAGGTACTGCAGTTTCCTTTTGCAATTCAGAGACATATGTTAGCTCAAATTCTCTGTTTAAAGCGTCCCTTAATTTCCTTCTGATTTCATCTGCCTGTCTGAATCTTACACATCATTAGAGGGACTTTATGGTCAGTATGGTCAGTTTAAACTGAATAAGCTTAAGAAGTTTTATCTACCATTCTGTTCCTAGTTAGATGTGATCTGCAGAGCAACAACATTATAAAATAACCCAATCAGGAGGGATAAAATCACTATTACATACAGTGTGAAAATGAGAAACCAACATCCAGTGTTACACAAACATCCTTAAGGTAAACATCTGGTGTGTCCAACCATGTCATTTTTGCCAACGTTTGTTGAATGTGTTTCTTTAAAGTTCACTTTTCTGTACCTTGGTGCTTCCTGAGATGTCAGGGATGAGATAAACTATTTTTAATATTTTAATAAATACTCAGGATCTAGATTGTAGGTAGATCTATGACACAGAAAGGCTGAACTTGAAATTCATAAAAGTGGCAGCTCAGACATGTTTGTATTTTTTTCCCATTTCAAATTGTAATCTAGAAATGTATTAATTCAAATATCTACAATTTTTAAAAGTTAGTTACAGACCCTGTGAAGTTTTACCCTGTAATGTGTGAGTATGTAAAACGTTAAATGCAAACAATTTACAGACTGTGATTTGAGTTGAAATTGTATCTTCCTAAATAATGGTATTTTATAAATACGTTTTTACCAGCTGTGAATATCTATTTCTTTTATTGTGTGTCTTCTTTCTATATATGTGAGTTACAGCAGCGCACGTTAAGCTCTGGGTATATTTATTCGTGGTTTTATCTGGGTTTCGTATGTTGTTGTTTTTTGGGGGGTTGTTTGCCATATAAAGACCATCGGCACTGTACTATTTGATTATCCTGCTCACATAATTTTCAGTTATCAATATATTTATGTAATCTATTTTTGTGTCCAATAAATATTTACTCTTAAATGCTCACCGCCACAATTTAAGCCAGTGTGAGTCAAATCTGAACCTTGAACCTTCATATCAATACGAAGAGAAAAATAAGCGCCATGTCATTTTGAACCACAAGAGGGCAGCACCATTTTATCGCGTGAACAGATTGTACAGATTGAGGTACAATCGTATGCAAAGTTTGATCATCCGTATTTGACACACTTGGACCTGGGGGAGGCGCTGCTGTTTCAAAACGTCCCTGAAATGGTGCGCTGTACCACTTTGCTAAAAATAAAGCAAAAACTTCTGAAATACAGCCAATACATCTAAGATCTCATTATATGATTGTTGGAATATTATGATTATTCCACCTGTTTCTATTTGTAGTTTTAAAAATTAAGTCAAATAGATCTAAAAATGGTTTTCTCATAATCAAAGCTATTTGATGTATTTCGCTCCTGGATTTAAGAAAAGCTTTAGTCTGCTAAAAAAATGAGATATAAAAAGCGAATTTTTATTAATTTATTTTTCCTTTAAACCCCCTTAGTCAAAGCTTAGCCCCCCTGTTCATAAATCTAGTGACGCCCCTGGAAAGGTGTTCCAGACGAGTCTGTGGGAGAAAAAGTTCCACAAAAAAAAGAAGCTTTAACTGTCCCCCGGAAGTAACCTTCAGGGTATTCTTAAGAAGTGGAAGGCATTCGGAATCAACAACACCTTGCCAGAATTGGACTGTCCCTCAAACCTTAATGACTAAACAAGGATATTGATCAGGGAACCGGCCAAGAACCCAGTGGCAGCTTCAAAAGACTTCAAACTCTTTATGGCTGAGTGGCAGAGTTACTAGTAGAAGACTCTTCTGAAAAAGTGCCACACAGGATTATTTCCACCTTTCATGCCACATTGTGAAATGTTAGATACTTTTTAGACTGAATCCAATCCAAAGCAAACATAACACCGCCCTGAAAAAATACACTACACCTATGTGAAGCATGGTGGCGGTAGCATTATGTTATGAGTTTGTTTTTCTTCACTGGAAAAGGGAAATGTTATGGCCTGCAGAGACGGCGAAGCAAACTTAAGTTTTAGGAACTGGCACTCATAACAGTCTGACTCCCAAACAGGACAGGACAATGACGTCAGCAAGTAATATGTATTATACAAAAGCAGAGAGGTGAAAGAAGGAAAATGGTTGCGGACAAGTGCACCCAAAGTCTTGAGTAAAACCTGTGGTCCTGATAGGCAGGTTTTTCACAATATAGCACGAAAACGACCCTAAACACACAAAAAAAAAAAATAAAAAAATAAAAAAAAAACAACAAAGGCGCTTATGGATAGGAACTGAAATGTCCTTGAGTGTCAGGGTCCTGACCTAACTCAGAAAATCTTGACTTGAAGGGAGCGGAATTTTACTGCTCACCATGAAATATGGAATGTTTGTTTGTTTTTTGTTTTTTTATTAATTTACTTTTTTTTTTCTTGCTACTTTAATGTTGTGAAGCAAAATTGTGTAAATACAGCTGAAAATCATTTTTTAGACTGTAAGACAGAAAAGTGTCAAAGGGGTATAATAAATTTCTTGCAGTGTTGTGTTGTTCCCGATTCCTGATATACAGTACTGTGCAAAAGTCTTAGGCCACCATTACCATTACCCAAAAATTTCAAACTTGGATTAGTCACTCCATAATGGTCTTTTCTACTGATCTTCATTCACATCTTTGGGAGCTTTAGCATATCTTAGCTTTTTCAGCCTGTTCCCTGCTCCCCTTCCAAAAAGACCTCCTGGTCAAACTGAACTGTAATTCACCTTGGCATCCAGATGAAGCTGTAAGGAGAGCTGACACTAAATACTTGCCACTAGCCTATAAAAGGTTTCCATCTGATTTTTTAACACTGCTTACAAATTTCTTATATTTTCTGGTTCTATTCTATTAAAGACACTGGAAAGTAATTATGTATGGTCAATATACCATTGCTAAAATAATGCTATATGTAATCTAATAGTGACCTAAGATTTTTGAATAGTACTGGATGTCTTTTTGTAGCTTCTCTTGCTTTTTAAGAGTCTGTGATCTTGTTTTTAGATGTTATTCAGCTGATTAATTTATTTATTCGGCTCTGCGTTTGGTTCACGATGTTACAAAGCTGCACCATTTGTCCTGCAACCCTCGTACTGAAGTTATATTTTTGATTGAACTTTTGGGGAATTCCCCATGACTCAGATTAACCACAGCAAGCAGTGAGAGGTGGAGCTCAACCCCTAGAACCAAAATTATCTTATTGAGCAGGTAGAGGTCACAGCATTTCTGAGGAATTAGAAACTTAACGCCGAGCTCATGCACCGTTTCATTATTCCATTCACACACACAGGAACTGCAACAGGAACTACAGCAGGAACTGTACCCACTCTGCCAAGAACAGCCCCTGACATGTGACACATATGGCATGAAGTCATTGCATTATTTCCATTTGAGCCTCAGGGTGGGTGTGTCACGGAGGATTGTGTGACTGGACAGCATTACTCAGTTCTTATTATACAACCCACCCACGGGCTGGGGGACCAAATTTGCATTGACTTCACGTCTATATTAAAAAAAAAATATATATATATATATATATTTATATATATATATATAGATAGATAGATAGATAGATAGATATTTATATAAATTTACAGTATTAAAGCATGTACAGGAGGAACGTGCTGTGGTTATATTAAAGGAATCGTCCAGCTTTAAATCAATAATCATTATTATTATAAACAAGCATTTTTAAAGGTTCACTGCACTGATAAATTGCTGGAAATTCCTCTGACTCAAAACTCACGTACGAGGGCAGATGCTGAACTTTAAAATTAACACCTTATTAAAGCAAAATGCAATTTTACCCAGCTTTTTTTATAGATTCACACCTGTACTATGTCCATCCTGGATATTTTCCATAAAGTAAAGTTCGAAATGGAGTTACACAAGTTACACAAAAGTTGTCCTGCAGGAACCAACTTAAATAGAACACATTTCTGACCATATTAGTTCATTAGGCCATTAGTAAATTAGGTCATTTAAAAGGTGCCCAAATCTACAAGAACATTTTCCCAAAGCAGGTCCAAACTCAAAATGAGTGTACAGCCTGATGATTTTGGGACATGGTGCATTATTTTGCTGGAAGTAACCATCAGAGGATAGAAAACTGTGGGTACAAAGGGGTGCACAGGGTCAGCAACAATACTAAGGTAGACTGTGGGGTTTAAACAATGCTCAGTTGGTATTAAAGGGCCCAGAGTGTGCCAATAAAATACCACCATTACTCCGCCAAAATGCGGGATCCATACTTTCATGTTGTTTACTTCTGACCCTACAGCAAAAATCGATTCTCCTCTGGCCAAGCGACGTTTTTTTCCAGGTTTGTCAGTGTGAATTGTAGCCTCAGTTGCCTGTTCTTAGCTAACAGGAGCATCACCCGATGTGATCTTCTGCTGCTCTCACCCATGTGCTTCAAGGTTTGACATTCAGTTTGTGCATTCAGTTACTGTTCCTGTTTCTTTTCTATCAGCTCGAATCAGTCAGGCTATTCTCCTCTGCTCTTTGGCATCAACAAAGCATTTCCACCCAGAGAACTACCCTCACGGGATATTTTCTATTTTTCTGACAATTCTCTGTAAAACCTAGAGATGGCACTGTGTGTGAAAATCAGCAGAAGGTCAGCGGTTTCTGGAATACTCAGATCAACAACCATGGTGAAGACATGGTGAAGCTGTCACAAAAGCTGAAAGAGATCCACCAAAAGCGCAATGGGTGTAAGATGATATCCAAGACATCGACCGTTTCTAGAGACAGACATTGGAAACTTAGGGCACAGCAGCAGGCATGCCTGGTCCTGGGAGAAAGACAAAAATTTCATCAAGTCAAACTCAGAATGTCATCTCATCTGGACAATGAAGAACACCCCTGTGCTAATGTAAAGACTTTCAGGACGACCTGATGAAGGCTGGGACAGTTGTGTCAATGTCAGCCATGAGAAGGTCACCAAGGAGTTCATGATCGCAGAAGGAATTTGGATGGGCCTGCCGACTTCAGGGACACAGTTCCAGTTTGGCCTTTTGAAGAAAGGAGAGTCTTATGACCAAACAAATTCTGTCACAATGGTCAAGCATGAAAGTGGGTCAGTGCTAGCAATCTTCCCTTACCAAAATGAACAAATGAATTTACTATGGTAGAGTATAGTAACCATGGTTACTGTATAGTTAACGTTGATTTCTAACAATAATTTGTCCCAGTATGAAGATGCATAACATGATTGTGCAATAAATTCAACAATTACAAAAACTTTTTAATACAATTTCAATTTGAATATGTAGGTTTAATATTTCATCATTATCTATCATAATTGTCAATCACCGTCTAAAACATCATTAAAACAAATGCTCATTTTGACATCAAATCTCTCACTTAACATTTGGGTAAACAAAGACATTTGCAGGAGCTCCTCTTACTAACAGAATTATACATTTTTAATTTATTTAGAAAGTCCCTTTCTAGAGTTCAAGGACACTATAAATCAGAAAAGAATAGCAAAACATAATGGCTGTAGAAAATGACATATAGTGACAGGACATAAGAGGAACAAAGTGGTTGTCCTTAACACACCATACCATAATAATTATTGTTTTTTTTCTGCCAGAAAACCATGGATACCATACTATGGTAAAACCATGGAAGAGATGCCATAGTAACCATTTGCCTATGTTAGAGTTTGTATGTTCTCCCAGTGACTGTGTATTGATGTGGTCTTGTGCAAGTCAAGTCAAAGTCAGATTTATTTGTATATTGCTTTTTTACAGTGGAGCATTATCTCAAAGCAGCTTTATAACTTTAGATTATCTTCTAATATCTAAGGCCAATCCCAAATTGAGCAAGCATAGGGTTGCACCTAATTGTGGTGAACTTTGAAGTTTGGTGATAATTGGACTCTCTAGCAAGACAGTGACCCCAAGCAAACTTTCGGTTCCAAGCAAAGCTTTGTTAAAGAGTCAGTCCTGGAGTGGCCTTCCAGCCCTGAAGAGTCCAGATTTAAATCCCATAAAAATCTTTTTTATGTTTGGATTTAAGGAAAGCAGTTAGAGCAGGATGAGGAAGCCATCAAACCTCCATGAGCTGGAAGCTTTTGAATGAGGATAATGGGCAAAGATTCTACAAGAGGGAGAGTGAGAGGTCTCAGAAACTCCTCTAATCGCTTATTAGAGGTTATCAAGGCAAAAGGAGGATCAAAGTACTGAGGTTGGGGTTGGATAATAACGCACATGGACATTTGTCAAGAGAACTAGGTGTTTGTAATTTAAACCCACTACTAACCTTAGACTTGAGAAAAAGACTTTGTTTGGATTTGGATCATCTTCCTGCTAGACGATCCAACCACAATCCAGTTATCTTTGCAGTAGCAGTGTGGAGAGTTTGGACGAAAATCAGCCACAACATCACACGTCTTCTCTGTAGAGCCATTCGTCATCATAAACCCAAATTGTTCAAGTTGTCTGTTTGTTGGGAGAAAGTTCTGTTTTTCTTATTTAACCATAGAAACTGTTTCAGTTAAGGTTCCAGTAAAATTCTGGGTACTTATGCTTGTGGTTAGAAGAAAGTTTCTAATGACAAACCTTCAAAATAGTTTGTTATCACGAACAGAGGTGTTTAATCATAGGCGCAGAGATTTGGGGACTCCCATCTTCTGCATTCTAAACTCTAAGCCCTATTCCTCACTCTGTGTTTGTGTGTGTGTGTGTGTGTGTGTGTGTGTGTGACTTGTAAGCCTCATAACAAGTCATTACAGGTCTGCAACACATTCCAAAAAGATTTGCAACAGGGAAGCATTTAGCACTTTGTAATGCACCTGTTCCTTCTCACGACACTTAAAAGCTGTTTTGTTTTATTCCTCCTGCAAACATGTCTTAAGGTGTGTAACAGTACAGGGTCGCCGGGGTTGCATTTATTGTTTCTAAATTCTCCACCCATTTTCTATCGGGGACAGGTCAGGACTGCAGGAGGGCCAGTCCAGTACCTGTACCCTCTTCTTCCACAGCCGTGCCTCTGTAATGTGTGCAGCATGTGGTTTTGCATTGTCTTGTTGATAAATGCCTGGATGTCCCTGATAAATGTCGTCTTGAAGGCAGCTCATGTTGCTCTAAAATCTCAGTATATTTTTCTGCATTAATGCTGCAGCACAGAAGTGGAAATGACATTTACTTGACTAGAATCAACAGAACAACAGAGAATCTGAAGAACCAGAAAAAAACAAGCTGCTAGAACCAAATAAGAACCAACCCATAAAGAAAGAACCTAAAGAAACAACAAAGAACAAACTAGATCCAAAAGAGAACCTGAAAATCCAACAAACAACAAGCTAGAACAAACACAGCACCTAAAGAATCAACACGAATCAAACTAGAGCTAACAAAACATCAAAGAACAGGAACAACCAATGCTGAAACCAGAACAGAACAGAGCAAAGAGAGAAGCTAAAGAACCAACACAGGACAGACAAAATCAAGGTAGAATGTCAAGAACCAACAAAGACATAACTACAACTAACAAACAACAAACACAAAACAACAGAGCAACAGAGAACCTGAACAACCAACAAAAAAGCAAGAACAAAATAATAACAAGTTCGAACCAACACAAACAAGAGACAATCTATAGAACCAACAAAGAACGTATGAGCCAATGTTGAACAAGCAATAACCAGTAGAATGAAGAGAAACTCTAAAGAACCAACACAGAACAAACTAAAACTAGGAGAACCTGAAGAATCAACAAACAAGTTAGAACCATCAGAACTCATGGAGAACCTGAATAAAAACAATGAACAAGCAAGAACCAAGAGAACCAACAGAGAACATGAAGAACCAAGAAAGAACCTGAAAAAATAACAAAGAACAAGGTAGAACAGACTCAAGAAAGAACCT
Source organism: Ancistrus triradiatus (assembly GCA_025084515.1). Classification (NCBI taxonomy): domain Eukaryota; kingdom Metazoa; phylum Chordata; class Actinopteri; order Siluriformes; family Loricariidae; genus Ancistrus; species Ancistrus triradiatus. The sequence continues at coordinate 112,249 of JAJAGP010000698.1, read as the reverse complement.
GGACAAACTGAACAAACTAACACCTCAAGAACCACAAAGAAACAACTACAACTACCAACAACAAGCAAAAAAAACAAAAACCTATAGAGAACTTAAAGAAACAACAAAGAACAAACAAGATAAAAATGAGAACATGAGGAACCAACAAAAACAAGCTAGAACACACACACTACACATATACACACACACACACACATACATAGGCACATACACACAGTAACACACATACACACACTCACTCACACACAAGCACACTAACACACACACACACACAGACACTCACAAACACACTAACACACTCTGGGTATCGGGCCACTTAATGCCGATGTGCATATTTTACATTTTATTTGAACTTTGACTCCATGACTTTAGTTTCTTTCTTAGATTTATTATCTACGCCGCCCAAGCAGGTCGGGTCCCTTTTTGAGCCTTGGTCCTCCCAAGGTTTCATCCTCATAACACTTAGGGAGTTTTTCCTTGCCACTGTCGCCCTAGTCTTGCTCAATTTTGTACTGGACGTAGATATTAGGAGATAATCTAAGCTTGTAAAGTTGCTTTGAGACAATGCTCCATTGTAAAAAGCCCTATATAAATAGATCTGACTTGACTTTACCAAGGGCCCTGACCTGACCCCATACCATGACAGATCCTGACTTTTGGACTTGTTCCTCATAACAGTCTGGATTCTCCTTTTTTTGTCTTCTGTTCCAAAAAAGATCTGGAATTCTGATTGGTCTGATCACAATCCCCATTTCCACTGTGTGACGGTCTATCCCACATGCCCCTTCTGGACATGGTTATAACATAAGGCTTCTTTTTAGCACAGTAACATTTTAAGTGGTATTTGTAAATGTAGCTCTCTATTGTAGAGCTTGATAAAGGTTTGATAAGTAATCCCTTGCCCATGTGGTTCTATCAGCTATTGATGAATGATGGTTCTTGATGCCGTGCCGTCTGAGGGAGTGTAGATCACCCCTCTTCAGTTTAGTCTTGTCCCCTTCTCCTTTATGCACTGAAATTCCTCCAGGTTCCTTGAATCATTTAATTATATTATGCACTGTAGAGGGAGAAATATGGAAAACCCTTACAATCTTTCATTGTTTTTAAACACTTCAATCATTTTCTCACACATTTGTTGACAAACTGGAGATCCTCTGATCATCTTTACTCCTCAAAGACTCATGATCATGATACCGTCCCAACTTTTTCTGATTCAGAGTTATATATTATAAATTGCCATTCATTCCACACTCACGCCTCTCTGGGGTTCCCTCTCAAACTGAATCAGATGATTTGGCTCACACGGGGTTAATCCTGTTGTGGTTTGCTGTCCACGTCTCACAGGATTAATCATGACCTAAATTAGTAGGACATAACCTTGACATATGTAAGAAACCAAAGTCAGGTTTCCACATTAATGCTAACTATGCAGCTAGACTGTTGTGGTCAGGCTAAGACGGGTCGAGAGAAGCACAGAGAGTGAGAGAGAGATATAAGCTAAATGAATGGTGAGCCTGTGGGAGTCACGGTGGTGGATCAGTATGAAATTCTGTGTAAAGTGTGGGCGAGAGAGCAAGCGGCAGAGTGAGAGAGAGAATGCGAGAGTCAGCCAGTTACTAGACAATAATACCACAGTATGGGAAATATGACGTTTGCCAGTTCACGCTAAATAAAAGTGCGCTGCATGCAAGTTTATTCTCAGGGAACTTCTCTGCTGTGGCCTCATTACTTGATGATGAGACTCTAAGCCTAAAAAGCCAAGTCTTCAACATATTACCTGTATAGAGAAACTTATGACAAAAAAGACATTTCAAAGTAACTTTAGAGACTGGATCTGTCAGAGGCTCCAAATATAGTTAATTCTAGATCTACAGACCATCCATAGCACACTTAAGAAAACTTTAAAGACTGTATTTTAGGGCTATTTTATTAAACATGTATCAGAGCCCAGTGTTTAGTAGCAAGGATGGATTTACTGATTCGAACCCGATCCCAACTGTTAAGTATAATAAAGGGTCTGTGATGTTGCAGTTGCTTTTCCAAAGGCTCTGGAAGTCAGCTTGGAAGAAGCTTGTAGTTTCCTTATCAAAAACAGTACCTTGTTTAGTCTGAGTAGAAACCAAACTTATCCAACAAAGAATGATGGACTCGACACAAGCCACGTTTTTTCCCCATCTTTCTGCACTCAATACCCCATAATGTGAAATGGCATGGACATAAGTATTCAGACCCTTTGCTATGACTCGATCATCTTTGAGATGTTTCTTCACCTTGATTGGATCAACCTGTGCTAAACTAATTTGATTGGATGTGAATTTTACAGACATACACCAGTCTATAGAAGGTCTCACAGCGAACAATGCATCAGATCAAAAACCAAACAATGAGGAGGAAAGAACTGCCTGTAGAGATCAGAGACAAGATTGTGTGGAGTCACAGATCTGGAAAAGGTAGCACTGCTGCACTGAAAATTCCCAAAAAGGGCCTCTGTAATTCTTAAATGGAAGACATTTGGAATGACCAGGACTCTTTGTAGAGCTGGCCCTCCAACAAACTAAGTCATCAGGGAGAAGGATGTTGGTAAGAGAGGAAGAACCCAATGCTCACTCTGGCTGAAACTGGGTGAAACTTCCAGAAGGTCAACCATCACTGCAGCACTCCACCTGTCTGGGCTTTGGCAGGGTGTTCAAGCTTGTTTTCAACAGGCCAGAGAATCTTGTTTCTCGCAGTCTGAGAGTCCTATGTGCTTTTTTGCAAACCACAGACAGTCATTTCATGTGTCTTTTACAGAGGAGAGGCTTCTGTCTGGCCACATAAATCCCAGATTGATGGAATGCTGCAGTGATGGTTGATGGTTGTTATGGATCCACCAAATTTTACAGTCAAACAGGAAAGTTCTCCTGGTATTCACCAAACCCAGACTCACCCATCTGACAGAGAATGAGAAAGAGATAGAATAGTGTCACCATCCTTTACTCCACTCCATTGTTTCTTGATGATGTAACTCTTGCTAATTGGTTAAACCCATGCAGCATGCATCTCCTGGTGCCCAGTTTTAGTGCTGATGTTACTTTTCCAGAGTAGGTTTGGAACTCTGCATTTATTGGGTGCAGCAGCAGAGCATTGGGTGGTATATTTTATGCACTATGCACCTCTGTAACTTTACTTGGTCTGTGGTCACTGTGGTTCCTGAACTCTTCCTCTTTTCAACTATATCATTCACACTTGATGGTGGAATATCTAGGAGGGAAGAAATTTCACCAACTAGCTTGTTGTAACGGTGCCATCCTATTACAGTACCATACTCGAAGTCAGTCAGCTCTTTAGAATGGCCCATTATTTTACTAATGTTTATAAAAGCAGACTGCAGTGTTAGGTACTGAAATTTATACAGCTGTGGTAACAGGACTGAACAAAACACCTGAGTACAATAATTAAGAGGTAATACATTTGTCCATATAGTATATCTGTGCTTTCGTTATTTGCTTTAAAAAAAAAGCTCAATGAACATGCAAAGAGTGTAGATATGCCATCATGTATGCCAGAGGTAGAAACAGGAGCTTTTTCTCTAGAAAGAAACAAAAGCGTATTGCCTCCTGGTTAGGAACAGGTCACTTTAGAAGTACAGTTGGGTACATGAGCTTGTAGTGCTCTGGACAAGGATAAAAGCTTGAAGTCTCTTTGAAAGAAAGTGGAACTTGGTTTTCAGCATCTTTCATCACCATAAATATAAACAAGGTATATTGCTTTTTACCATGCAGCATTGTCTCAAAGGTGCTTATATATAAGCTTCTTTAAGAAGCTCTTCTATCCTCCACTCGTTACCGGTATTAATGGCACCTGTTTGACCTCGTTATCTGTATCTGTATCTGTAAGACACCTGTTCACAGCCTCAAACAGTCAGACTCCAAACTCATCCATGACCAAGACCAAAGAGCTGTCAAAGGACACCAGGAAGAAAATTGTAGACCTGCACCAGGCTGGGAAGAGTGAATCTACAATAGGCAAGCAGGTTGGTGTGAATAAATCAACTGTGGGAGCAATTGTAAGAAAATGGAAGCCATACAAGACCACTGATAATCTCCCTCGATCTGGGGCTCCACGCAGGATCTCAGCCCCATAGAAAATTTGTGGAGGGAGTTGAAAGTCCATGTTGCCCCAAAACATCACTGCTCTTGAGGAGATCTGCATGGAGGAATGGGTGAAGACTTACAGGAAACGTTTGGCCTCTGTCATTGCCAACAAAGGTTATGTTACAAAGTATTGAGTTGAACTTTTGTTATTGACCTAATACTTATTTTCCATCATGATTTACAATTAAATTCTTTAAAAATCCTACAATGTGATTTCCTGGATTTTTTTTTCTCATTTTATCTGCAGTGGGGCAAAAAAGTACTTAGTCAGCCACTGATTGTGCAAGTTCTCCTACTTAGAAAGATGAGAGAGGTCTGTAATTTTCATCATAGCTACACTTTCAACTATGAGAGTCAAGATGAGGAAAAAAATATATATATATATATATATATATATATACACACACACTGCTCAAAAAAATAAAGGGACCACTTGAACAACACAACATAACTCCAAGTAAATCAAACTTCTGTGAAATCAAACTGTCCAGTTGGGAAGCAACACTAACTGACAATCAGTTTCACATGCTGTTGTGCAAATGGAAAAGACAACAGGTGGAAATTATTGGCAATTAGCAAGACACACACAATAAAGGAGTGGTTCTGCAGGTGGGGACCACAGACAACTTCTCAGTACCTATGCTTTCTGTCTGATGTTTTGGTCACTTTTGAATGTTGGTGGTGCTTTCACACTCGTGGTAGCATGAGACGGACTCTACAACCCACACAAGTGGCTCAGGTTTTGTAGGGAGGTCATACAGGCACGTGGAGGCCACACACAATACTGAGCCTCATTTTGACTTGTTTTAAGGACATTACATCAAAGTTGGATCAGCCTGTAGTGTGTTTTTCCACTTTAATTTTGTGTGTGACTCCAAATCCAGGCCTCCATTGGTTAATAAATTTGATTTCCATTGGTGATTTTTGTGTGATTTTGTTGTCAGCATATTCAACTTTGTACAGAATAAAGTATTCAATGAGAATATTTCATTCATTCAGATGTAGGATGTGTTATTTGAGTGTTCACGTTATTTTTTGATATATATAAAGCATCAACTGAGCAAGTCTAGAGCAGCAGTGGCAAGGAAAAACTCCCTAAAATTTGGGGCAGTGAAGCATTTATGACATTGTGATGTTGCCATTTCTCCTCACCACACTTAAAAGACATTTTGTTACCTATTATGCCAAGTGATTTAGTGTGTAAGGTGTTATTTTGTTCCATTCTTCCTGCCAACACGTATTAAGGTGTGTAACAGAACAGGATCGTCGTGGTTGAATTTTTTGGTTCTAAATTCTCCACCAATTCTCTATTGGGGACAGGTCAGGACTGCAGGGGGCCAGTCCAGTACCCGTACATTCCTCTTCCACAGCTGTGCCTTTGTAATGTGTGCAGCATGTGGTTTTGTTTATGGTTTGTTTTGTTGATAAATGCATGGGCGTCCCCGATAAAGATTTGGTTCCAAAAAAGGTCTGTTATACTGATGGGTCTGAGCACAATCCCCAGTCCCACTGTATGATGGTCCATCCCAGATGCCTCCGAGCCCAGAGAAGTCAATGCCACTTCTAGACATGGTTATAACATAAGGCTTTTTTTTAGCACAGTAATGTTTTAAGTGGTATCTGTGAATGTAGCTCTGTATTGTAGAGCTTGATAAAGGAATCCCTTGTTCATGTGGTTCTATCAGCTATTGATGAATGACGGTTCTTGATGCAGTGCCGTCTGAGGGAGCGGAGATCACCCCTCTTCAGTTTAGGCTTATCCCCTTACACTTTATGCACTGAAATTACTCCAGATTCTGAATCATTTAATGATATTATGGTCTGTAGAGGGAGAATTATGCAAATCCCTTCCAGTCTTTCTTTGAGGAACATTGGTTTTAAACATTTCAGTCATTTTCTAATTTTTTCTCATTTTTTTTTCATACTGTCTCAGCTTTTTCTGAATTGGGGTTGTAGTAACCGGGTTGGTAACTAAAGCCAAAGCTGTCGTCAGTGTGATAATTTTTAAGGAAGTCAGATTGAAGTGTCATGTCAATCTTAACCGTGGTGTCCAGGTGAATGGTGTCTGATAACGTTCACACATTTGAAGTTTATTAGACCTCATTCATTTGCATGTGCAGAAAGATATAGGAACACACACACACACACACACACACACACACACACACACAAGTTTGTTTTGCTATCAGTGTGAGAATTTTTCATTGGCATACTATTATTAATGGATGCTAGACCTTTGCCTAAGCCTAACCTTATCATCAGTGCCCTTAAGAAATTAATTTGGATGTTGTAAATTATAAAATGTCAGATATATCTATCTTATATAAACTTGCCCCACCTCCTCACACACCACACACCACACACACACACACACACACACGTACACACACACATACACACCCTGTAGGTTCTCACAGTGACTCAGCTGCACCTTTTTGGTCCGAGGTCGTAAATGCTAAAGGCCTGTCAGTTGTAGGTGATGCTGTTATTGATGCTGCTCTTGAGGTCTGAAGTGTGATTTCTGAAATTACTGTCGACATCAAAGCCCTGCTGGTGGTCGCTCTCTTTCTAAGGTGACATTTTAAAGCATCTGCACGACCAGGTGTTAATCATAATGGCACATCCAGTCATCAGTTACCAGTACAAACGAATAAAGGCAAACATTAACCTCGTTACGAGGGGTTTTAGGTTTTCGGTGTCACTCCCATGACATTTTTAGAAGGTTAACAGTTCTGCACCGAACTTCAACGCAAAGGAAACGTGAACATTATGCATTTTTCTGGACACCTTTCCACATGATCCCCTAGTGCTCTTTCTTTGTAAGGACTTTAAAAGTGGAGAATCGGTGCTAAACATTTTGCATAAGACACCTGAGGTCCTGTTTTAAAGCTCAGAAACTCTGCTTTCACAATATGAGACATTTGATTTTTTATAACTATTATAATGTATGTCAATATTAATTGTGCTACCATGATGTTATGAAGTTATGAAAAATCACAATTAGAGTGTTGCTTACTTTTTAAAAGATAACAAAAAAGCGAAGTATAAAAAAAGTAAAAGAGATTTTTTCTCATTAGGCTACAGTCCAGTTGTAATCAGGGTTGTAGTTCAATTGTGATACTAAAAATACGTTCTGCTTTGTGTTTTTTAAGACTATCAAGATTTGGATTCATACAGCTTAAAGAAAATCTCAGACTATAAGATGTGAACCCGAATTTTTGCATTTGTATGAGCATTATTCTGAGTTTTTGTATGTGAGGTGTTTAAATGTATATCGATAGACAACCATTTCCATTAATAAAAATAATAATACAAATAAAAACACTTCTCTTCTCTAGGATAGGCTCCAGACTGCCCATGTGAAAAAAAAAGAATATGTGAAAGTTCAGCCAAAGTCAATGCAAAAAAATGAAACGCTGGTTGTTTAAAGTGTTAACACCAAATACCACAGCCAGTATCGAATACACTGATCCCCAAAAACTTAATCACAATTCAATTCAAAACATTGAATTCTATCTCAAGTTTCTCTCTCTGTCTCCTTTTTATTTTTATTTTTTCATTTTTTGTGTTTAAAGTGTTTAAATTCAAACTCAAATTTATTTCTAGAGCATTTTTTAACAATGAAGAATTATCTCAAAGGCCCACTACACCAACTGAGCAAAAATGTTATGAGGAAATAAATTATATATTCATAATAATAGTTTAAATACACCAAAGCTAAATATAAAAAAAATCAGCTAGAAAATCTAAATAAATAAAATATAATAAATCACAAGACTATTTAATACGCCAGTTTTGTTAGTTCTTGCGAGATCTTGTTTGCTTTCCAGATTTTTCTTGCGATCTCCTTGCTGACTGGGGGGCCAAACAGTGGGTCACCGTGTTGTGGACACATGGTAGCAATGTTTTAAATATTACATTTACATTTACATATACAGCATTTAGCAGACTCCCTTATCCAGAGTGACTTACAATTTATACAATCTTACAATCCAAGCAATTGTGGGTTAAGAGCCTTGCTCAAGGACCCAACAGTGGCAGCTTGGCAGAGGTGGGATTTGAACCCTGGACCTTGTGGTCTAGAGTCCAGTACCTTACCCGCTAGGCTACCACTGTTCCATAAATATTCGTTCTACTCTTTTGTTCAAGGAGGTGTTTGACCATCCAGAAAAGGCTGTGTTCCCTTAGGCAGGGAAGGCAGGGCAGCTGATTATGCTCTGGAGTTCCGCACCATAGCGGCAGGTAAGGGGGTGGAATGAGCCAGCCTTATTAACCATCTTCAATAAGGGTCTTTGAGCTGAACTGCGGCTGAGATGGCGGTTCAGGGGGCCACCCTCGGGCTAGACACATTCATTCCTCGTGCCATCACTTGACAACCTAATCTGAGAAAATAGATACCACCACTCACACGACATTGATCAGGGGACAACAGACGCCGAGGGAACGGAATCCGAGCCCACTGAATTAGGTCGAACCTGCCTCACTAAAAAAGAGTGCTGCAGGAGACTCCAAAAACTGTTATGCCTGTACAGTGGTGAAGCAGGGCATACAGTGGTGCTTGAAAGTTTTTTGAACCCTTTAGAATTTTCTATATTTCTGCATAAAAATGACCTAAGACATCATCAGATTTTCACATAAGTCCTAAAAGTAGATAAAGAGAACCCAGTTAAACAAATGAGACAAAAATATTATACTTGGTCATTTATTTATTGAGGAAAATGATCCAATATTACATATTAGTGAATGGCAAAAGTATGGGAGCCTTTGCTTTCAGTATCTGGCGTGACCCCCCCTGTGCAGCAATAACTGCAGCTAAACGTTTCCTGTAGCTGTTGATCAGTCCTGCACACCGACTTGGAGGAATTTTAGTCCATTCCTCCGTACAGAACAGCTTCAGCTCTGGGATGTTGGTGGGTTTCCTCACATTAACAGCTCGCTTCAGCTCCTTCCACAACATTTCCATTGGATTAAGGTCAGGACATTGACTTGGCCATTCCAAAACATGAACTTTATTCTTCTTTAACCATTCTTTGGTAGAACGGCTTGTGTGCTTACGGTCAGTGTCTTGCAGCATGACCCACCCAGTTCATGGGACAGATGTCCTGACATTTTCTTTTAGAATTCTCTGATATCATTCAGAATTCATTGTTCCATCAGTGATGGCGAGCCGTCCTTGGCCCAGATGCAGCAAAAACAGGCCCAAACTATGATACTACCACCACCATGTTTCACAGAGGGGATAAGGTTCTTATGCTGGAATGCAGTGTTTTCCTTTCTCCAAACATAACGCTTTGCTTTTAAACCAAAAAGTTCTATTTTGGTCTCATCCGTCCACAAAACATTCTTCCAATAGCCTTCTGGCTTATCTGCGTGATCTTTAGCAAACTGCAGACGAGCAGCAATGTTCTTTTTGGAGAGCAGTGGCTTTCTCCGTACAACCCTGCCATGCACACTATTGTTATTCAGTGTTCTTCTGATGGTGGACTCATGAACATTAACATTAGCCAATGGGAGAGAGGCCTTCAGTTGCTTAGAAGTTACCCTGGGGTCCTTTGTGAACTCACTAACAATTACACACCTTTTTGAGTGATCTTTGTTGGTCGGCCACTTCTGGGGAGGGTAACAATGGTCTTGAATTTCCTCCATTTGTACACAGTCTGTCTGACTGTATATTGGTGGAGTCTAAACTCTTTAGAGATGGTTTTGTAACCTTTTCCAGCCTGATGAGCATCAACAACTCTTTTTCTGAGCTCCTCGGAAAGCTCCTTTGTTCGTGTCATGATACACTTCCACAAACATGTGTTGTGAAGAGCAGACTTTGATAGATCCCTGTTCTTTAAATAAAACAGGGTGCCCACTCACACCTGATTGTCATCCCATTGATTGAAACACCTGACGCTAATTTCACCTTCAAATTACCTGCTAATCATAGAGGTTCACATACTTTTGCCACTCAGTAATATGTAATATTGAAATATTTTCCTCAATAAATAAATGATCAAGTATAATATGTATGTCTCATTTGCCTACCTGGGTTCTCTTGATCTACTTTTAGGACTTGTGTGATGTTGTTTTCATATTTATGCAGAAATACAGAAAATTCTAAAGGGTTCACAAACTTTCAAGCACCACTGTCAATGTGCATCCTGTCCTCGACAATCTGGGGCTGTGCGATCCATGGAGGTAAATGATCTGTCCTTACCTGCATGTCCGAGTGCAACTGCTGTGGGGTTCAGAATCTGCATGTCTTTCAGCCCTCATCGACTCGGGAGCAGCAGAGAACTTCAACAGTGGTGGAGAAGTACCGATTCCTAGTCATAAGGACATAGAACCCCCTCATACTCAAGGCCATGGACAGACACACTCTGGGGTATGATGCCGTGAGAGAACAGACCCAAGGCCTCTGACTGCGCTTGGGACTGCTACATGAAGAGGCAATTTCTCTTTATTCATCACGGTGCCCCGACACTATCTCATCCTAGGTTATACCTTGCTGGCTAAACATCAACCCAGAGATCACCTGGTGGGGGGAACAGTTCTTTGCCTCCTGCCTGACATTACCAGTTTGAGGAACACTAGTAGAAAGCCCCATGCATCAGGAACCATGCAAGGTACCACCGTGTTATGCAGACTTGGCGGATGTATTCTCCAAAACTAAGGCCTGTGAATTACCCCCGCACCATCCTGGAGAGTGCACATTAGACTTGCTCCCTGGCACCATGCCTACGATAAATAAAATTTGTCCCTTGTCCAGGGTAGAGACCAAAGTCCTGGAGAGTTATGTGGAAGAGGCCCTGGGACTGGGTTACATTTGTCCCTCCACTTCACCTGCGGCTGCTAGCTTCTTCATTGTGGGTAAAAAGGATGGGGACACTGCATTGACTGCTGGGGCCTGAATGCCTTCACAATGTATCGATACTCATTACCGCTGGTCCCTGCAGCCCTGGAGCAATTGAAAGGGGCTACGATTTTCACCAAGCTGGATTTGCGTAGTGACTACAACCTCATCTGGATAAGGGAGAGCGATGAGAGGAAAACAACTTTCCCAACTACCATGGGTACACAAGTACACTGTTATGCCCTACAGTTTGGCTAACACCTCATCTGTTTTCCAAGCCTTTGTGAATGAAGTCTTGAGGGACATGATTGATGGCTGGGTGATAATTTATATTGATGATATTCTGATCTATTCCCCTACTTACGAACAGCAAGTGTTAGAGCAGCTCTTGAGCCACCACCTCTATGTTAAGGCAGAAAAGTGTGAGTTCAATACCAGTTCGATTAAGTTTTTCGGGTATGTATTAGACAAGGACAAGGTCCAAGCCGTTATCGACTGGCAGTGACCCACCAGTGATAAGGAGCTCCAAAAATTTCTTGGATTCACCAACTTTTATAGATGGTTGTTTAGGGGGTTTAGGAGTGTGGTGGCCCACCTAACCTTGCTGCTCAGGGGTAAACAGAAGGTCATCAAGTTGTCACATTAGGCAGAGGAAGCATTAAAAACGCTTAAACTAAGGTTTGTTTCTGCCCCTATTCTTAGACACCCCAATCCGACACCGACTATTCGTTTGTCATGGAGGTTGACCCATCCGCCACTGGGGTGGGGACTGTCTTGTCCCAAAGGATCGGGTCCCCTTCGAACGTACACCCTTGTGCCTTCTTTTCACATAAACTTAGCACCGCCGGACGTAATTATGACGTGGGGAATCGGGAACTCCTGGCTATAAAACCTGTGTTCGAAGAGTGGCACCAGTGGCTAGAGCAAGTCAAATCTCAATCTCTGATCACAAAAACCTAGCATATCTGCGATCCGTCAAAAGACTTAACCCCAGGCAAACTCATTGGGCCCTATTCTTTACTCGCTTCAACTTTACAGTTTTGTACTGAGCAGGGTCCAAGAACAGGAAGGCAATTGCCCTGTCTCGCCTGTGGGACGCATTTTGGCGCCAGACTGCATGGTCAGACCCATCCAGTGGGATCTTATGGAACGCGTATGCCAAGAGCAAGCCACTGAACCTCCTCCAGTTGGTATCCCACCAGATTGTGAGTATGTACCCACCAATATGCATTCCTGAGGTTCCTGAGGTCTTACTGTGCTACAGCCCAACATGATTGTGCACGATATCTGCCCTGGGTTGAGTACCCCCAAAACTGCGTAGCTCCTCAACTAGTTTAACCCCGTTTCAGTGTGTCCCATGTTTTCAGCCTAATGCTTGTCTAGATTCTAGAGAAGTTTCTCATTTGTTTGCGCTGAATGTAAGAGGCACATCCTAAAACTGGGCACAGTTAAGATGAACATAGTTCAATAAAAGCCCATTTTTGGTAGCTTTACGATTGAAATCAGAAGCTGAAGTCTTATTAGGCTGAAGGAGCTTCACCATTAGACCTGCTACACTCATAACCACTTTGACTAGACTGCATAAAAATGACTCATATTTACACTCATCACACTGCATTTTCCACGGCGTGCATACAGCTGCCCACAAATAAAGCTGCATGCATGGTCAGACCCATCCAGTGGGATCTTATGGAACGCGTACACCAAGAGCAAGCCACTGAACCTCCTCCAGTTGGCATCCCACCAGATTGTGAGTATGTACCCACCGATATGCATTCCTGAGGTTCCTGAGGTCTTACTGTGCTACAGCCCAACATGATTGTGCACGATATCTGCCCTGGGTTGAGTACCCCCAAAACTCATTGCGTAGCTCCTCAACTAGTTTAACCCCGTTTCAGTGTGTCCCATGTTTTCAGCCTCCCCTGTTCCCATGGTCTGGGTCACCCTGCAATGTGCAGGCAGTGGACGACTAGTTTAAACGGAGCGAAAAATCCTGGAAAGAGGCTCACGTAAGGCTACAGCATATCCAGGCCAACCGCAGGTGTGCCGTTCCCATGTATCGACCTGGACAGGTGGCATGGTTATCCACCAGGGATCTAAGGTTGCGATTACTGAGCAAAAAGTTAAGTCCGAAGTTTTTAGGCCCATTTAAGATAATTAAATAGGTCAATCCTGTGTCTTACCGCTTGCAGCTACCCGCTTCGTATCGTATTTCATCCACCTTCCATGTTTGCCTTTTAAAACCCGCTGTTTCCTCTCCCCAGGCCCAGCTGGAGCACCCCAATCGTCCCTCATCGCCGACTTCCACCATGAGCACCCCAATCGTCCACCCCCCCAGAATGCGGGGACAGAAAGAGAAGGTCAGGAGGGGGATTATGTCAAGCCGGCTGCGGACTCTCCTCCTAGCCACCCAAGGGCACCGTCACCTGAATTCTGAAGCCGCCACTTCCGTCTAGCAGCCATCACTAGATTATTTATTACGCCAGTTTTGTTGGTTCTTTGCAAGATCTCGTTTGCTTTCCTACTATTCTGAGCATTTACTTTCTATTGTTTGGATTACTGTGTATGACCATTGTTCCGTTTATCTCGTTCTTGATTCTTTTTTGCTCCTCTAGATTTGTTTATTCGTGCCTGTCCGGATTACCGTTAATGAACCTTATGGTTGTTTACCCCGTTCATGGTATTTGCCTGTCCCTTTGGATCTGTTCGCCGAGTTTACTGGACTACTGGCTTTTGACTCTGGACTGTTCTATCATACCCGCCTTTTGGATTGTCCCTTCAATAAACCCGCACCTGATTCCAGTCACCAGTGACAGTGTGTCGTTACAATATAGAAACTATAATAAATTAAACAGAATTCATAATTATATATAATGTAGAATATAACATATAGCAGAGAATATAAAACTGTGGAATATAAGGCAATAGGTTATACAATAAATAAAATAATAAGCATTATAAAAGAGAATATAAATAAAGAAAATATAATGAATAAAATAAAATATAATAAATACACATAAAATTAATAAATTAAAGAGAATACAATATTATAAGTAATATAATGAAATAGAGAATATAAAGCTATTGATAATAAATAAAATAAATATTATAAAATAGAAAGTATCAATAAAAATATAAACATTTAAATAAAATAATATGTCTAGACTATTAAACTAAAAGGGATACAATGTTTAAAAGAATATAATAAAGAATATAGAACTACAGAATATAAGAACATAGCAAATATATCAAATAAAATAATAATCATTATAAAAGAGAGACCATAAATAAAGAAAAAAATATATTACATAATATAATAATGTGTATAGACTACAACAAATTACAGAAAATATAATATCGTAAATAATATAATAAAATAGAAAATGTAAAACTATGGAATATTAATGAAATAAAACATTTTATTCATTAGAGAATGAGAGTTATTTATTGTTTATGATTAAGTTTGACTCATTAGAAGCATTACAGTTTTACAAATAAATAAAAACACCAGAGAGCATGAGGGGAAAAGATTTATTGCAAAAGATTTATTGGACAGCAAGGATTTAAGTACCAGCACTAGCAAACTGGTACTTTTTGGGCCCTTGATTGCTTGGATTGTGCCAGTTGTTATATTACCTATAAATGAAGAAATAATCCAGCACCTCCACATTAAATTTCATGGTTACATCAATCAAAATCTAAAAATTAAATAAATAAATATAAAAATATATTTGTAGGTTTCAGGGTACTAAAATGTGTCACTTTGGTATCTTTAAAGCTGCATATGTTTTACTGTTAACTAAAACTGTTTGAGTTTTCCTGTGCAAATGTTTGTGCACCTCTGATCAAAACACAAGTTAATAGAGCGAACAAACGTACTAACCACGTGTCTGTATAAATTTTAGAACATTTTGGGAAAATTAAAATGTTTGCCGGGCAAAAAAGTTTGAGAACCTATCCAGATAATCCCCTACTATTTTCATACCAGATCGCTTTTTAAGGGTTTTGAAGAAATGTGTCATATTTACGTTTGTTCCATAGAGATTTTCATTTAGAAAATCAGAGGTACCCAAACTTTTGCATAAGACTGTACCTTGGGGAAAAAACGTATAGTAAGTTTTCATTTCTTTTTTTTTTCCCTGACAGATCGTAACATGAGGTTGAATGAAGGGATTCACTTCATTCAGAGCAGCGTGTGATGAGGTTCGTGGACGTCCCAGATAGTTTCAGTACCTGTAGTAGAGTTTCAGAGTGCATCATGCAACCACAAAAGCCGTTGAGTACAGTATGCAAAACATGACATTTCCTCTAAAATGTTTGGGGGGTAGGGGCAAAATCAATGGACCATTCAAACCAGGAAACAGGTCTCCATGTTCACAACCTTGCTCTAATGCTTGTCTCGATTCTAGAGAAGTTTCTCATTTGTTTGCGCTGAATGTAAGAGGCACATCCTGAAACTGGGCACAGTTAAGATGAACATAGTTCAATAAAAGCCCATTTTTGGTAGCTTTACGATTGAAATCAGAAGCTGAAGTCTTATTAGGCTGAAGGAGCTTCACCATTAGACCTGTTACACTCATAACCACTTTGACTAGACTGCATAAAAATGACTCATATTTACGCTCATCGCACTGCATTTTCCACGGCATGCAGCATACAGCTGCCCACAAATAAAGCTAGTCACTGTTACATGGAATGCTTTAACCCCCAAATAACTGCCCCCTTAAAACTTAAAAACTCTTTTATCTCAATCTACAAACTACAGATCATTCCTATTAAATTGTTTCTGGTTTCTCTAATCTCTATTTTATTACTTTCTAATATAGTGTACCTTGAATACCGAGGTATATTTTTAGGTAAATCTATAAATTAATGACCTAGAATTAAAAAAAAAGTTGGGGGTGGTATAGAAAATGAACAGTGTTTCTTAGATTTTCTTTGACTTTCATTTCATACCAGACAGTATGAACCTGAGATATTCCATGCTTTTTCTCATTTCATTTGTTAATAAACATCTATTCCTGCTTTTCAGGCCTCCAGCACATTCCAAAAATTGTGATCATGATTTGGTACTAAAGCAAAGAGGAGCAAAGATGATCAGAAGATCTCCAGTTTTTTGTTTAAAAACAATGTTCCTCAAAGAAAGACGGGAAGGAATTTATATATTTCTCCCTCTACAGTGCATAATATTATTAAACGCTTCAAGAAATCTGGAGGAATTTCAGTAAATGGTAAGAGCACAAGCCTAAACTGAAGAAGGGTGATCTCTGATCCTTCAGACGGCACGGCATCAAGAATTGTCATTCATCAATAGCTAATAGAGCCACATGGACAAGGGATTCCTTTGTCAAACCTGTATCAAGCTCTACAATACAAAGTTACATTCACAAATACGTACCCTTCCTACCTTTCACAACCTTTTTTGGAATGTGTTGCAGACCCGAAATGCAGGAATGGTTATTTTTAAATGAATGAATTGTCTTGGATTCATACTGTCTGCAAAGAAATACAAGTCCCCCTTAACCCATTAATGGAAAGGAACGTCCATAGATGAATGGGGTAGTGTGTGACAACCTGCCATATACTGATGAGCTGCCCAGGCGTCGTTCCCAACCTGCAAAAAGTCCAAATGGTTACTGATGATGACAAAAAGAATGAAAGACTAAGCTTAGACTGTTATCAAGCTACTCAAGGTTAACAGAAATCCTAAACACCTTCTGTTACACCTTGATGATTAATGTAGCTATTAAGATATTTTGATATTGTCATGCTGACTTTCTTTTGAACGGCAAAGGAAACTGGCATGCTCTGGTCACTGTGACTATTGTCTCTGAACACTAATTTCCTGTGAACTTGAGCTTCACCACAACCATCTCCTCATCTAACACCTTTGCTGCCTCACCACAGGTGTAAACCCTGATGATGAGGGAATGGAAAGCAGTTGCATCAGATATCTGAGCATTTTACTGTGTGTTTGTTGTTCTGAAAAATACACCTGTACTTCGTTCGCCCTTCGGCAGAAATCAGAGCCTCTAATTGATTGTTGTAGCAGCTTACACTTATTGTTCATTGATTTTAGTATTGCTTTTCATTAGACATCCATTTGGATGTTTCTAGTTGTGAAATAGCTCTTGCTCTCATGAAAATATAACTCTTTTAACATCTTAACTTCAACAGTTCTTCACTGAATCCTCAGAATTACCAAATCTCAATCCAATAGAGTACCTTTGGGATGTGGTGGATGTGCAGCCAAAAAATCTGCAGCGACATCATGATGCTGTCATGTCAATATGGACCAAAATCTCTGAGGAATGTTTACAGCACCTTGTTAAATCTTTTTATTAATTAAGGGGGTCCAACCCGTTACTGGAAAGGTCAATTAGCTCCTACTGAACCACTTAATCTTTAGAAAGTAATTTTTGGTTGCTGAGAATTATGGAAAGCTGACAGAGTCTCAAATTCCTTCATTTATCATTTTCAGGTTACAACTCTAGACCAATATACAGTGGGGCAAAATGGTATTTAGTCGGCCACTGATTGTGCAAGTTCTCCTACTTCGAAAGATGAGAGAGTTCTGTAATTTTCATCATAGGTACACTTCAACTATGAGAGACAAATCCAGGAAATCACATTGTCGGATTTTTAAAGAATTTCATTGTAAATCATGGTGGAAAATAAGTATTTGGTCACCCACAAACAAGCAAGATTTCTGGCTCTCACAAACCTGTAAATTCTTCTTTAAGAAGCTCTTCTGTCCTCCACTCGTTACCTGTATTAATGGCACCTGTTTGTCCTCGTTATCTGCATAAAAGACACCTGTCCACAGTCTCAAACAGTCAGACTCCAAACGTAACCATGGCCAAGACCAAAGAGCTGTCGAAGGACACCAGGAAGAAAATTGTAGACCTGCAGCAGGCTGGGAAGAGTGAATCTACAATAGGCAAGCAGGTTGGTGTGAATAAATCAACTGTGGGAACAATTGTAAGAAAATGGAAGCCATACAAGACCATTGATAATCTCCCTTGATCTGGGGCTCCATGCAAGATCTCATCCCGTGGGGTCAAAAATGATCATGAGAACGGTGCTCAAAAATCCAAGAATTACACGGATGGACCTGATGAAATGACCTGCAGAGAGCTGGGACCACAGTAACAAAGGCTACCATCAGTAACACCACTACGTCGAGAGGGACTCAGATCCTGCAGTGCCAGGCGTGCCCCCCCTGCTTAAGCCAGTACATGTCCAGGCCCGTCTGAAGTTTGCCAGAGAGCATATGGATGATCCAGAAGAGGATTGGGAGAATATCATGTGTCAGATGAAACCAAAATAGAACTTTTGGGTAAAAACTCAACTGGAGGAAGAAGAATGCTGAGTTGCATCCCAAGAACACCATATCGTGAAGCATGGGGGGTGGAATTATCATGCTTTGGGGCTGTTTTTCTGCAGAGGGGACAGGACGACTGATACGTGTTAAGAGAAGAATGAACGGGGCCATGTATCATGAGATTTTAAGCCAAAACCTCCTTCCATCAGTGAGAGCATTGAAGATGGAACGTGGCTGGGTCTTCCAGCATGACAATGATCCCCAACACACCGCTCAGGCAACGAAGAAGTTGCTCTGTAAAAAGCATTTCAAGGTCCTGGAGTGGCATAGCCAGTCTCCAGACCTCAGCCCCATAGAGAATTTGTGGAGGGAGTTGAAAGTCCGTGTTGCCCCAAAACATCACTGCTTTAGAGGAGATCTGCATGGAGAAATGGGCCAAAATACCAGCTACAGTGTGTGCCAACCTGGTGAAGACTTACAGGAAACATTTGACCTCTGTCATTGCCAACAAAGGTTGTGTTACAAAGTACTGAGTTGAACTTTTGCTATTGACCAAATACTTATTTTCCACCATAATTTACAATTAAATTCTTTAAAAATCCTACAACGTGATTTCCTGAATTATTTATGATATATATGATAGAACTATAATAATAATAATAATAATAATAATAATAATAATAATAATAAAATACTACTATTACTACTACTCTTACTACTCTTACTACTAGTGCTACTACTCCTACTACTACTACTACTACTACTACTACTACTAATAATAATAATAATAATAATAAAAGCTAAATCACTAATATTGCTTAAAAATTGCTTAAAAAAAATTGAGGTTTCAAAACACAAAGTACCACTACACTACACCCCATGTCAAATTATTATTATTATTATTATTATTATTATTGCAGATCTAAAAGTATATATAAAATATTTTGGCACATGCCAGATTTTACATATCATTTTCCGATGAGTTTTAATTATGTATTAACGTGTCCTTGAATTATGCTGTAGGTCATGTAACATCTAAAGAAAATTTATCTATTTTCAAAATTATTAGAACAGCTCATTTGACTGGGGTTCGTAAGCATTTTCATGCTGTTACATTCTGTTAAAAATAGTATTGCATCATTTAATACAATGCTGTTTTTTTATTTATTTTACACTCTTAATGGCTCTAAAAATATTGGTCCAGCTCAATGTTCCAGCAGTATGTCAGTAGGTTAGTTTATTGCTAAACATCCTTTTTAATCTGAAACCTGAATCAGGCACTGAGGTCAGTTTTTGGGGCTCTGAATGATCGGTACTGTTCCCGTTGTCTTAAATCTTAAATCTTGCACCCGTTGTCAGATCATCACACCTTCAGCCGTGGGTCTGGGTGTAAGAGCTGATAGGCAGGGGGATTTCTGGTGCCTGTGTGAGGGCTGAAGCTCAGCTCTGATCCGTCTCTCTGTTTTCCCTTTATTGATTATTTTCCATCTCTTGACATTTACAGGTTTGGATTGATCTGAATGTGGGTGGGAAGCTGATACAGAGATACAGAGAGAGAGAGCACTTCAGGGGCTGCTGGTGTAGGAAAAAAACAGAAATGTTCCTAAATCTAAAGACATGGTTATTTGCATAACAGTTTTTTTTAAGGCTGAAAGAAATGTTGGAGCAAATCTGTAAAAACCTCACACAGAGTTTTATTATGATGGTTCTGTTAGAGTGTAATGTAGAAAAAATACTTGCACTACTTCAAGTTATATACTTATGTACTTATTGTTGATTATACTTTTGCACAAGACCATATATACAACAGAACAAACCATTTAAAAAAGTTTATATGCCACTGGAGTCTCATAAGGTTCAGTGCTGGGACCTGTTCTTTTTTCTCTTTACATTCACTCTCTTCATACATTTTAGAGAAATTAAATTATTTATTTAATAATAGACATTATATTATTATAACCATAGGTGATTTACACAGACCAGGTCAACCCCTGCACACTTAGTTTTTTTTTTTAGAGTTATAGAGAATATCTACTGGACCAATTTTAATAATAATAATAATAATAATAATAATAATAATAATAATAATAATAATAATAAATTAATTAATAAGTTAACAAAACAAACAAGAAGACAAGTTTTCTTTTTTTAAAGTGAATTTTAAAGAAGAATATTTTTCACTCTGGTATGTAATGTATGGGGCAAGATGTGACAAACAAATAAATATATATATATTGGACATAAAAGAAAATATATATATTCATTCATTTATTTATTGATTTATGCATTCAGTTAAACATATGGAGAATGTGACCCAGAGGAACCTCAAACCACTGGGAGAACATGCAAACTCCACTTAGGCAGCCAGGACAGGACTCAGACCCGAATGTCAGGAGCTGATCTGTTGACCTAAATACTATTTCAGACCCGGTGGATTTAATGGGTTGATGGTTGATTGGTGAATATTTGTGTAAAAATGCATCCCTGATAAAGATGCCGACCTGAAGGCAGCTCATGTTGCTCTAAAATCTCAGGGTACTTTATTGCATTAATGCTGCATCACAGAAGTGGAAATGACCTTTACCAAGGGCCCTGACCCGACCCCATACCATGCCAGAGCCTGGCTTTTGGACTTGTTCCTCATAACAGTCTGGATTCTCCTTTTTTTGTCTTTGGTGGAAAAAAGATCTGTTATACTGATGGGTCTGAGCACAATCCCCATTTCCACTGTATGATGGTCCATCCCAGATCCTCCAAGCCCAGAGAAGCCGACGCCGCTTCTGGGCATGGTTATAACATAAGGCTTCTTTTCAACACAGTAACGTTCTAAGTGGTATCTGTGAATGTAACTCTGTATTGTAGAGCTTGATAAAGCATCAGCTGTTGATGAATGACGGTTCTTGATGCAGTGCCAATAAAATATCTTTAGTTTCATAGTATCTAAATGTAAGGAACACTGCATTTTGGCTGATTTGGGGTTATAATATAATATATTTGAATTCGAATGTACGTCATGGCTTTGTTTAGCTCGGTTGCTTTCACCGTAGCTCTAGCTATGGGCCAAATTAATCAGGTTGTACAGATGTGCAGCAAACAAACCAATCAGAGATGAGGTACGAGTGAGGGGAGGGGAGGGGCTGGCCAGAGGTGCCCATGTTGTAGCTCACCTACATTTAGCCATCCTCTGGGGGTAATTTCTTAGTAAAGCCACAATGCATGAGCGTGAGCCTCTGTGAACTTACCCACTTCAGGACGTGGCCTGAACCTCAGATGTACTGGTGAGTCTCTCTTCTCTCTCTTCGCTCTCTTCTCTTTCTCTCTCTCTCGCACCCCAGATCTGCTGCCGGTTGGGTGGAAAACATCTCAGATAGGTTTTCAAAAAGCTTCCGTGCTTCAGTGTCACGCCGAGTGTAAAGAGTGTGTGGAGAGGCTCATTTGCAGGTCTGGAGAGGATGTGTCATTGCTCAGAGGTTTTCCCCTTTTTTAATCGTGGGCCTCTGACTCTGTCTGCCTGTCTGTGTGGACTCGAGAAGGTTTTGCTTTCTTCTGAAAAGTTCTTTAGCTCTGCGTTCACCTTACTCACGATCAGAAGACGCACAGAACTTAAGATGACTGTGAAAAAAAACAAACACTAATGATGACTGTCAGTCTGTAGTGAATTATTCTCGTCTTGATTTGTGTCATGTAGTAACAGGTGAACAGGTGAGTGCTCATGTTTGAACTTTATCTTCTGCTTAATTAGTTAAACCAGATTATATCATCTCTAGCTCATCTGACTGCTCGTCCAGAATTTTGTCAGCATGTACGCGTTGCCGTGGTTAGAGAAGGAGAAGGAATGGTCTGTAAAACAGCTAGATTTGGGCTTTGGTATCTTTTAAGGTTTAGTTTATGTTATTTAAGAATGATATCATGTATGATTTCAAATATAACACATAAATATGTTTGTCATTAAATACAGCCTTATGTACATGTTGGTCAAAGCGACTGGTCAAAAAGTTGTGTCTTGGCCACGACGCGTTTCTGTTGGAGCATCTGCACACTTTTGCATACATCATTTGTTATGTTGTTTGTATGTTTTGAAATGTTTGTGCAGAAATGTCACGTCTTTAGTTTCGAAAAATTGACTTCGCAAAAATGACAAAACATCATTAGATCACTTTTTTGTTCAGTCATTTGTAAGGAACTAGAAATATGCCACCTAGTGCATATTTGCTCGTTTCTGCGTTGTGCCTTTGTGTGTTTATAAAGTGTCATTAGCAATGAATTAAAGTCACTACACCTCCGGACTGACTACAATTTCAGAAAGTGCACACTTTACAAACAAACCCTGTTACGTAAAAGCTTCAACACCCCTGGGTCACAGGGTTTCTGATTTTCGAAGTGAAAAGTCATTACACTGCCTCCTCAGCAACTAGCTGTATAAAAGCTTCACACTTTTTTTGGTAAAGTCTTAGATTTAAAAGCGCAGAAAGGTGCCATGTTTAAGTTTAAGGTTCTGGAAGATCTTGAGATTTAGAAAATCAACAAAACTTATCCAGAGGTGTCAAAACTTTTGCGCATGAATGTATGATCCTAACATCACACCAATGCTGAGAGAATTACAGAGGCAACAAAGGCCAAAACCTTCTGAACCATAACCTGAACCTTATATCTGTTTGTAAATAATAACGGACCAAAACTTTAGATTGACGTACTGTGGCAGAACCGACCAACAACTAATCATTTAATATTTTGGACGATTCAGAAAACCCAGAAATGTGTTAGTTTTATATCATTTTATATCAAACATTTCAATATTTTCCTGGATTTATCTTCGTGTGTAACATATCTATGTCAGTGAATTTCTCTGTTTTGAAGCTTTTTCCCGAACACTGTTCACTGTAGCAACAAGCACGAATAAACAATGCTTCAGCTCTCAGGAGCCAATTTTCTTCTTGGTGATTTGTTGTTAGGATCTTTAAAAGCTATCTTGATCTTGTTGAGGATTTGTTGGACACATGTGCCTTTGTGGCTGCGGGGGCCACACAATTTTGTACCAATATAATTATTACATCTTATATATTTGCATTTTTAATTGTGGTGATGTCGCTCATTCAGACTAAGTCTCTTTGAGACATGATTTTGCAGGTGTGTCTCAGCCTAACTGAGAAAGTACAGCCATGTCAATCTTTCTAAGGTTTCTTCCTTATAATGTTTAGGGAGTTTTTCCTTTCCACTGTCACCCTAGGCTCGCTCAGTTTGGAATTGGCTCTACATAACAGGTCTACAAGATAATCTAAAATTGTAAAGTTGCTACAGATGTAATAAACGCTATATAAATAAATCTGAGTTTGACCTTAAAAACGTTATATTTTGCAATTATATGTTTGTCCATTTCGTTTTTCATTCATCTATTTATTCATTTTTTGACCAACAGGCTGGGCTTGTAATTTTTTACAAATATAATATATAATATAATATATAGAGCACATGTAAGAATACGTATTAGAAAATACATCATATCAATACTCCATAACAAAGTTAAAATTAAAATATTATTATTTACAAGTACATAATAAATTAGATACTGTTATATACTAATAAGATTATACTAATATTATTATCTGAATCACAATCTAGTAGAAAATGCTCAGTTTTTATTATTATTATTATTATTATTATTATTATTATTATTATTATTATTATTATATGTTCTGATTTTATGACTGATGAGAGTTACGTTGGAGATGCGTTATCACTCCACCACATCTCCTTTCCGCCCGATTCATTATCACTCAGGGCAAGTAGTCGGGTGTAAACATGCCCAAACGTACCACTCTGTGCCACATGCAAGAATCACAACGGAATGACAATTAATGTTTTTTATGATATTCTATGCAATATTTGTATTTATATTTACTATTGTTGTTAATTTATTTTGCTTCTGGTTATTTATTCTATCACTATAAACATGAATTAAGTAACTTAAATTCTTATACATAACATCTAAGCCACCGCTGTTTAAGTCTTCGTCCTCCTAGCGTTTCTTACTGATAGTGATTATGGAGTTTTTCACTGCCACTGCCATCCTAGGCTTGCTCAGTTTGGGATTGAGGGGACATAATATACAATTTTACAGTTGCTCTAAGACAATGCTCCATTGTAAAAAAAAAATACAAAAAAAAGAGTTATAGAAATCTTACTATGAAATCTGACTATCGCTCAACATCTATCCTGATTTACTTTAAAATTATTATCTTAATATTGTTATTTGCACTCTTATTATGAAATAGGAATTACACATTATACCTTATCGTGTGATATTTTTAAATGTAATACGTATTTAAGTTGTGTTTTAGACATGAAGCTGAAAACAGAAAGACGCACTGCATGGTTTAGATCAGATTCCATTCTTCATTTCTGCTGAGCAGTTTTGTAGCCACGTTAATGAAAGTGCACACTCCAGCATTAAATAAAGTTCAGCTCTTCATAACCAGACTGTACAGGGCTGTGGGATGCTCTGTGGCGTATCAGGACCGTAATCTAATGATTCAGTCACTCGTACTACAGTAGACGTGAATCTCCAGCGCGCTGCTGCATCACTTCGATACTGTTTTTGTTGATCAAACAAACTGTGCGCTTTGTCTTATGAGAAGCAGCGTACCGGCATTAGTCACAGTTTCACATTCTGAGGAGGCCTGTGGCTTCACGTTGAGCTTTATAAAGAAATTTCAAAGATGATGCAAAGTGCGAAAGGTCTTCCTCGGCTGGGACATGGCTAGACCGAGCAGACAAACACCTCCTACATTCTGCTTTAATCAGAGGCCACACGTCAATAGGTGAAACAACGGGGTTTCAAAAAGATATTTAGCACAAGAGCTGGGTGATGACGTTCCCTATATCCAGGGCCTCGTCTCTCAAAGTCTCAGCACTCGATCCACACTCGTATCAGATAAGTCCTTATCCAGAGTCGTCATCAACATCCATAGTGTCAGTCTGAGCAAGAATAAAAGTCATAACCATATCTGTTCATCAAATGTGTAGATATTTAAGGCTGCAGAATTTCTTTAACAGAAAAGTTAAAGTGGCCTCAAAATAGTGCTAGTCCTACTCCAGCTACTACTGATAATAACAATATTAAATGACAAATTGTTATGATTATTTTATTAGCAAAAGTAATAATAAGAGCCAGCTTCTAGAAAAGAGGACGTGGGTTTAAACCACACGATGACCTGGCGATGCGTTTATGAAGAACTACTGAATGGTCCCTGTGATAGGCTCCGGACCCCCTCACGGCCCTCACCAGGATGTCCTGGAGTGGTCTGCTTTGCATTATGCTTTAAAGAAAAAAATCAACTGAAAGAAGAAGTAAGAAGAAGGTTTAATTAATGTCATTTTCGCCCAGATCCGTCTGACTGGCGAGGGGAAAAAATCTGTAACATTTCAGCCTTAATCCTTAGGACTGTGTATTTGTTATTAATACATATGCATACCTTCTAAAATAATACAATAAAATTATAAAATAATCCTACATTGATGCAGCAAAATATCCTTACAGTAGATATAATTCCAAACTCAGGACTCTCAGATCATATTTCTAACATGTTATCTTTCTACCTTGGTTAACGTACAGAGCTACATATTTGTCATGCATAAATAAGACTCAGACTCATTTACGAGGACAAACTGCAGACCTTTCCCAACTCTGACCTGTTTAAGCAGTGATCATTCTTTTATTGAGTTTTATTGAAAAAGAGAGAGATATGAACAAAATATCTGTATAAAGACTTTTTGCATGACAAAATTAAGTACTGCAGTTTCATTTGTCAAGTACTTTAATTAAAAAATCAAACAAACAAAGAATAAACAAGTGTTTTAAGTTAATTGGGTGCTATCCTAAACAATCAGTTTAATTAATAAACACTTTTACGGACTGCAAGCTCTCCTAAACTGCCTGTCCTTTAAGCCAGTGGTAAAAACCATAATGAATACTCCTGAGGACCTCGGGTTGAGTCCCAGACTGGGTTTGGAACATCAAGGCCGAGTGGTGTGGTTACAGGACCCAACTGGGGCCCATTGAATTTAGGATAACGCTGAGCAAGATGAAATGCAAACTTTCACTTTCTTTCTTGATATGAGTTGCTCTAAAGTTGTTTGATGTTCAAGCTGTTTTCCTCCTAAACTTATGCTTTCTCTCATCTCACAAATCCTTCAACCCCTTCAACCATTTTAAATGCATCCACTGTCCAGTGTCTGCGTTCTTTTACCCCTCTGAGCTGTTCTGTTTAGTTACAAATCTGGCATTTGTATTGTTTAAGGATTGTTTTGCTTTTTCTGCAGTCCTGGCCCTTATATTTCTGTTTACATCCAGTTTGCTCTTCTTTTAGGGCACAATTAGATGAACAACATTTTCAGTTTATTCATGGAACATGAACAGATTGACCTTTCACTTAAGAGCTCACAACCCAAAGAAAGACGTTGCACTGCAGGTCTCAGCTGAATTAAGCCAATTACAGTGTTTCACTAATACACAAATGTAAGTGGTTGCCTACATTAGGTCCACTTTTATCAGGTAGTGTAGCTAATAATAAAAACCTACATACTGTTAGATGAAATAGTGACTGAACTGGCCATGAAGATGATTCAGTGGTTATCTAAATATGCTGTACAATTCCCATAAGAGGTATTTAGAGGTGGTTTACATTTACTTCCAGCCTAATGTAGGAAATGATAGAGAAAAAATTAAAAAGAAAATGAAAATCTATCGAAATCTAGGCTTTTCTTTCTCAGGGGGTTCCTTAATCTCTGCCTCGTCAGGATGAATTCAGTTATCAATATTAATTTAATTAGTGATGAATTCAGGAGCATCCTGGCTTTCTGTGAAGTCCTGCTTTAGAGCACAAATCTAAACAGAAATAATTTCTAACCCACTTTTATTAGTGCACCCTTCCAATAACGTGCGGCAGTATATCTGTGAAACTTCATGGCCTGGTATTCATCAGCTGTCTCAGAATTACTGCTAACAATACTCCAAAAAGTGCAGCTACAGGACGAAAATTACTCACAGCGGATAGATACGTTATATCAAACTGCTTACACTTGCTCTCGGAGGCCTATAAACCACATCTGTCAATGAAAAACAGGTTTTTGTGCTGATCTAAACTCCACGCTTCTTCTTAGTATGTTTTTTTTACTCGTGTGCTTGTGTATTTTCTGCTGTGTCAAAATATGCAAATAAAAATGAAAGCAGATGTTCAGCAGTGTAGGTCAGAGACAAATAGTACATAAAGAGGGTAACATCATAATGCAGCATTCTTAAAAGTAGCCGGATGTTTATTATTTATTATTTTATTTAAAACAAATACTGGTTTCTGTATTTTTTAGTGCTTTGAGATTTAATCGGTGTATGTTAAATGTTAATCTGTAACCATCCCAGCCTTGGGGCATAAAAACGTTCTTTTCTTGAATCTATTATTTTTTAAATAATATCTAAAAATTATTTGTGCTTTTATAGAGCCTGCAGCAAATGTTTAGGCAACCCTTATTACTCAAATTTCATCTTTTTTTTTCTATATGTAGCTTCATAGTACTTAGTCCACTCTTGAGACCATAAATCTGGGTCTCGTCTAGATCTCAACCTCATTTGGACTCGGAAATCGCGACTGAGACCAGTAATGAGTCAGATGCGTCTGTCTGAGGTAACAATACTTATAAACTGAACTTTTATTTCAGTCGTTATTGAATATCAGCAATCCATTCAATCAGAAAAAATTAGTCCTTTCTCTACATGCCTAAATAAAATCTGCACTCTGATTGGCTAACAGGGAAAAACGAGTTCCTGCTCTTCTCATTCAGGATCCAATCAGTGAACCAGGTGTATTTTGGAATAATCAAACGTTAAGATTGGAAGTGCAAGAAGCATTTTCACCTTTCACTTGATGGCTTTTCTTAGTTTGTACAATTTAGTTAAAGTTCGTTTTTGTTTGAGGGCAGATTGAAATGTTATTATGATGACGTATTAATAATAATTTAATAATAATAATGTATATAATGGATGTTGTTGTTTATATTCAGCTGACGTTATGTGGTGATTCTGAACAGAGGGGAAACAGAATCATCACCATCATTTACTTGAATGTAAAGTGAATTACAAACTCATTTCATTTTTTCCATTTTCTTCTTTTTATTTTTGTTTGATGAAAAACATCTTAATCTCGTCTTGGTCTTGGCCACTCCCGGTCACGGTCTTGACTTGGACTCAATTCTAGCGGTCTTTTCTACAACACTATCTATATGAAAACATTGCACAAAGCTCTCCAATATTTAAAAATATTGTACAAATTATACATAAAATGTGGCGAAAGTCTGGACATCTTTCCATTTGATTACAAGTGCTTTGTACAGAGATATGAGTTTGTTTCTTAATGGTAAAATAAAATGTGCAGAAATGTGTTATGTTTTAAGTTCTGATATGGATCACATGAATACTTAATTCAGTAGGCTTGTTTAAAATCCTGATCGATTCCTGAAATATACAAGATCTAGGATCTGATTTTTCTTGAATTAAAAGCTCTTCCATGAATTTGGGATTCTTAGGATTTTTATCTATGTAGGCAATGACCAAAGGCAATGATCATGGTGTTTTCAATATTTTTTTATTCTTGATCTCAGTCTTGTCTTGGTCTCAACCTCATATGGTCTCATCTTGGTCTCTGGGTAAGGTGGACTCGGAAATTGTTGTTGAGACCAGCTGAGTCCGATGCGTCTGTCTGAAGTAACGTTAATTATAAACTGAACTTTGGAAATACATCATGTTTCTGATATAGATCAGATGAATACTTTAATCCCTAGATTCAGTAGGCTTGTTTATTTTTGTACTGATGTAATGAGGAATAACTTTATCACAGAAGAAGCTCATTATCGTTTATTCTGTTCAAAATCCGATTTGATTCCTGAAATATCCAAGATCTGGGATCAGAGTTATAAGCTTGGTATCTTCATGATTTCCTTCTGTGTAGCCAGACCAAAATTTTTAAGTCTTGACCGAGTTCCTGGTGTGGACATTGGTTAGATCCTGTGCTCCCCTAACACCACTTTCTTTGTTTTTCCATCAGGTTGAATGGAGATACCCAATCCTGCCATCCCCTCTGATCACGTTCCTCAGGCACCTGTTCTCCGTCGTCCCTCCGTCCTCTGAGTGCTGAGATGATCAGAATTCACAACCCTCACCCTTTACCCTTTTTGAACCAGACAGAAATGTTTCTGCGAGCAGGAACTCTGTGTGACACTGTCCTCACGGTCGAGGGTCACATTTTCAAAGCTCACGCCTTGATCCTGTCCTGGGCCAGCAAGAACCTGGCGCGCCAGCTGACCAATCAGATTCCGGGGAAAGGCTACAGCTGCATGGTGCATGGCGTGCCTCCGCACACTGTCAAGCAAATCCTCGACTACATGTACAGTGCCTGGGTGGAAGTTCCAAGAGGGGATCTTCCAGACCTTCTCAGGGGGGCCCAGCATCTAGAGGTTCAGTCGCTCCTGGAACAGTGTCAGCTGCACATCCAGGACATCGAGGAGGGGGTTAAAGGTGGGGGCGAGAGATTCTCCCCCAACATCGACGTAAGACATTGTGATTCAAGAAAAAAATTCCCCTCCTCCGATGAGACGTCTCGCAGTTCTTCTTTAGAATCTTCTCAGGTGACACATTTCAGCCAAAAGTCACAACGACCCACTACCACGTCTCCCCCACTTCAGAAACCCCCACTGACCATCGCTGTAGCGCCTCCGGTGGCTCCCAGGGAGCCGATCTCCACTACTGCACCTTGCTCACCTCTGTCCCAAAACCCTTCGGTCTGCTGGCCCCCTTTAAACCCTTCCCGTCAGATGCTCTTTAGCTACAGTGACCTCATGGCGGTCCAGCACATGTTGGCATATTCCTACCCCACTCCCATGTACCCCTTCCTACAACACACCTTCCAGCTCCAGCTCCCTCCCTCTCTGCTGGGTTACTCAGGCCTACTCCATACCCATCAGCGTCTCATTCGTCCTCGACCTCTGACTCTCGATAACTCACTCACCCCGGACCTCAACGGGAAGGCCGAGTCCATCAGTGCAACGCTTCCAAATGCAGGGCCACATGAACGAGAAAGGTAAGATCTCATATAATGTGTGTAATGGCATAACGTAAAGTGTAGGCAATACAATATATTACTGTTTCATCTACAGAATGTTTAATGCTAATACTCTGTCATATCTATGGCATGATTAAGTATTATGTAATTTATTACTATATATAAGCTTATAGTGACAATAATACATAGTACTCTCAAATATATAGTATACATAACAACAGTAATATAAAGTTATGAGTATATGTCAAGCTGTATATATGAAGCCGTGTATCAAACCCTATCAACCTAAAGTTGTATATCTGACATTATAAATCTAAAGCTAAATATTTGAAGCTGTGTCTCTGAGACTCTGAAGCTGGATATATGATGTTGTATATAACAAGCTGTATATGTAAAGCTATGTATCTAAGGTTGTATATCGAAAGCTGTATATTTGAAGCTGGACATATGAAAAAAAATGTGTACATATATATATATATATATATATATATATACATATATATATACACACACACACACACACACACACACACACATATATATAGTGGGGCAAAAAAGTATTTAGTCAGCCACTGATTGTGCAGGTTCTCCTACTTAGAAAGATGAGAGAGGTCTGTCATTTTCATCATAGGTACACTTCAACTATGAGAGACAAAATGAGAAAAAAAATCCAGGAAATCACATTGTAGGATTTTTAAAGAATTTAATTGTAAATCATGGTGGAAAATAAGTATTTGGTCAATAGCAAAAGTTCAAATCAATACTTTGTAACATAACCTTTGTTGGCAATGACAGAGGTCAAACGTTTCCTGTAAGTCTTCAGCAGGTTGGCACACACTGTAGCTGGTATTTTGGCCCATTCCTCCATGCAGATCTCCTCTAGAGCAGTTATGTTTTGGGGAAACATGGACCTTCAACTCCCTCCACAAATTTTCTATGGGGTTGACGTCTGGAGACTGGCTAGGCCACTCCAGGACCTTGAAATGCTTTTTACAGAATCACTCCCTCGTTGCTCGAGCGGTGTGTTTGGGATCATTGTCATGCTGGAAGCCCCAGCCACGTTCCATCTTAAATGCTCTCGTTGATGGAAGGAGGTTTTGGCTTAAAATCTCACGATACATTCTTCCCTTAACACGTATCAGTCGTCCTGTCCCTCTGCAGAAAAACAGCCCCAAAGCATGATGTTTCTACCCCCATGCTTCACACTAGTTATGGTGTTCTTGGGATGCAACTCATCATTCTTCTTCCTCCAGTTGAGTTTTTACCAAAAATTTCTATTTTGGTTTTATCTGACCACATGATATTCTCCCAATCCTCTTCTGGATCATCCATACGCTCTCTGGCAAACTTCAGACGAACCTGGACATGTACTGGCTTAAGCAGGGGGGCACGCCTGGCACTGCAGGATCTGAGTCCCTCTTGGTGTAGTGTGTTACTGATGGTAGCTTTGTTACTTTGGTCCCAGCTCTCTGCAGGTCATTCATCATCTCCCTCTGTGTAGTTCTGGGATTTTTTCACACTGTTCTCATGATCATTTTGACCCCACGGGATGAGATCTTGCGTGGGAGCCCCAGATCAAGGGAGATTATCAATGGTCTTGTATTTACATTTAGCAGACGCCCTTATCCAGAGCGACTTACAATTGATACAGTCTTACAATCCAAGCAATTGTGGGTTAAGGGCCTTGCTCAAGGACCCAACAGTGGCAGCTTGGCAGAGGTGGGATTTGAACCCTGGACCTTCTGATCCAGAGTCCAGTACCTTAACCGCTAGGCTACCATAGTCCCACGTGTATGTATTGTATGTCTTCCATTTTCTTACAATTGTTCCCACAGTAGATTTATTCACACCAACCTGCTTGCCTATTGTAGATTCACTCTTCCCAGCCTGCTGCAGGTCTACAATTTTCTTCCTGGTGTCCTTCAACAGCTCTTTGGTCTTGGCAATGGTTGAGTTTGGAGTCTGACTGTTTGAGGCTGTGGACAGGTTTCTATTATACAGATAATGAGGTCAAACAGGTGCCATTAATACAGGTAACAAGTGGAGGACAGAAGAGCTTCTTAAAGACGAAGGTACAGGTCTGTGAGAGCCAGAAATCTTGCTTGTTTGTGGGTGACCAAATATTTATTTTCCACCATGATTTACAATTAAATTGTTTAAAATCCTACAATGTGATGAAAATCCTCTCTCATCTTTCTAAGTATGAAAACTTGCACAGTCAGTGGCTGACTAAATACTTTTTTTGCCCCACTGTACAGTATATATATATATTCCTGTTTTTTTGCATAAATGCGTAAACATGACCTACAACATCATCAGATTTTCACACAAGTCCTAGAAGTAGATAAAGAGAACCCAGTTAAACAAATGAGACAAAAATATTATATTTGGTCATTTATGTATTCAGGAAAATTATCCAATATTACATACATTTTAGTGAGTGGCAAAAGTATGTGAACCTTTGCCTTCAGTATCTGGTGTGAGCAGTGTTTTTCTCCAAACATAATGTATTTCTTTTAAACCAAAAAGTTCTATTTTGGTCTCATCCGTCCACAAAACATTCTTCAAATAGCCTTTCGTCTTGTTCAATCATGTTCTTTTTGGAGAGAGCAGTGGGCTTTCTCCTAACAACCCTGGCATTGCTGCTGAAGTGTTCTTCTGATATATATATATATATATATATATATATATATATATATATATATATATATATATATATATATATATATATATATATATATATATATATATATATATACACACACACCTAAATCTGTAGGTCCTGACCACCTCCACATCAACCCTCTCAATAGACCGGCTGCAGAGAATGCTTGGACCTTCTAAAGTCCTCTAGCATCTTCTTTGTTTTTGATATTCAGTTGCATATGATTAGCATATGATTTGCATCACACCACAAAGTCCCCTATCAGGTTCCTGTACTCTCTCTCCTGCCCTTCACGCACACACCCCACAATTGCAGTGTCATCTGAGAAATTCTGTATGTGGCAGAATTGTGACTCCAAGTTGTATTTGAAGTCTGATGTGTACAGGGTGAACAGAACTGGAGAGAGCACGGTCCCCTGTGGTGCTCCTGTGCTGCTGATCACTGTGTCTGAGGTGCTGTCCCTGATTCGAACATATTGTGGTCTCCCGCTGAGGTAATCAGTGATCCAGGTGACTAAATGTGAATCCACCTCCATCTCCTTTAGCTTATCTCTCTGTAGGTGAGGTTGGATGGTGTTGAAGGCACTGGAGAAGTCGAAGAACATGACCCTCACAGCACCGCTCCCCATATCCGGATGGTAGTGAGCTCTGTGCAGAAGGTAGAGGATGGCATCCTCCACTCCAACTTTTTCCTGATATGCAATCTGCAGTGGGTCCTCAGCATGGCGGACCTGAATTCTGAGGAGGTTCAACAGCAGTCGCTCCATGGTCTTCATTACATGGGATGTCAGTGCGACTGGTCTGTAGTCATTCAGCTCATTAGGGCGCATCTTCTTAAGAACTGGAATGACATATGATGTCTTCCACGTGACCGGAACATTTTCAAAACACAGGCTCAGGTTTAAGACATGCTGGAGGGGCTCCCCCAGTTGCGCAGCGCATGCTCTGAGCATTCTGGGGCACTCCTTGTCCAGGCCTGCTGCCTTCCCAGGACGGAGTCTCCTCAGCTCTCTACTGATTTGTTCCACAGTAAATGTAGGTGGATTGTGGGAATGGATGTTTATACCGCCTGATTATGACAATAATGGTGGTGGAGGTGCTGGGGGTACTAATAGTGATGAGGTGATAACTGCTGTAGGAGGAGGGGAGGAGGGTGCAGCACTAGCAGAACAATCAAACCTGTTATAGAAGTTATTAAACTGGTTTGCTCTGTCCACACCCCGCTCTGCTGAGCTGCTACCTCTATTTTTGCAGCCTGTGATGGTTTTATCGCATCCTAGACCTCCTTCATACTATTTTCCTGCATCTTTCTCTCCACCTTCTTCCCGTAGGACTTCTTGGCCTCTTTAAGATGAATCTTGAGGTCGTTCTGTTCTGCCATGCACACCATTGTTGTTCAGTGTTCTTCTGATGGTGGACTCATGAATATTAAACATTGGAGTGATCTTTGTTGCTCGATCACTCCTGGGGAGGGTAACAATGGTCTTGAATTTCCTCCATTTGTAAACCATCTGCATGACTGTGGATTGGTGGAGTCCAAACTCTTTAGAGATGGTTTTGTAACCTTTTCCAGCCTGATGAGCATCAACAACTCTTTCTCTGAGGTCCTCAGAAATCTCCTTTGTTCGTGCCATGATACACTTCCACAAACATGTGTTGTGAAGAGCAGACTTTGACAGATCCCTGTTCTTTAAATAAAACAGGGTGCCCACTCACACCTGATTGGCATCCCATTGATTGAAACACCTGACTCTAATTTCACCTTCAAATTTACTGCTAATCCTAGAGGTTCACATACTTTTGTCACTCACTAATATGTAATATTGGATCATTTTCCTCAATAAATAAATGACCAAGTATAATATTTTTGTCTCATTTGTGTAACTGGGTTCTCTTTATCTACTTTTAGGACTTGTGTGAAAATCTGATGATGTTTTAAGTCATATTTATGCAGAAATATAGAAAGAGTTCACAACTTCCAAGAACCACTGTATTGTATATTAAGTAGTATATAACCTAAACATATAAAGCTGTGTATCTGAGACTATATATCTAAATCTGAATATCTAAGGCTGTATGTTTGAAGCTATGTCGTTGAATCTGAATCTGTGAATACGTATATTCAAAGCGGTGTGTATGAAGCTGGCCATATGGCATTGTATATATTAAGTTGTATATCTAAAGCAGTATATCTGAAGCTGTACTGTATAGCTGAAACTGAATATGTGAATTAGTATGTGTGAAGCTGAGTATCTAAAGCTGTATGTCTAAAGCTATATATCTGAATCTTGATATTAAAGCTGTATATGTGAATAAGTATACCTGACTATCTGAAGCTGGACATATGAACTTCCATATATTAAGCAATATATCTAAATTTAAACATCTGAAACTGTGTATCTGAACCTATATATGAAGTTTAAATACATCTAAAGCTGTATATCTGAAGTTACATATCTAACACTACGTCTGAAGCTGGACATATGAAGTTGTATATTTGAAGCTGAATATGTGAATAGGTATATGAAACGCTGGACAAATTATGTTGTCTATATTAAGCAGTATATCTAAAGCTATATCTAAATGTGAATATGATAGACTGTATGTCTGAAGCTGTAAAGTTGAAACCGTAAGATATTTGCAGTTTGCAGCTGTATATCTGAAGCTATATATATATATATATATATATATATATATATATATAAATCTAAATGAAACTGTGTATCTGAAGCTCTATATCTGACGCTGTACACCTGGAGGTATATAATCTTAAGCAGAAGGTCTGATGCAGCATATTTGAAACTCTCTAAAGGAAGCTGGATATCTAAAGTTGTTTATCTGAAGATGGATATCTGAAGCAGTATAAATGATGCTGTATGTATATGAAAGTGTGTTGCTGGACTACTGACCAAAAGGCTTTGCCAAATGAAGCTGCCACTTTTGGACGGTTGAACAAGGTCCTTAAACCTCTGCATCCGTTGTAAGTCACTCTAAGCATGTCTGCTAAATGTTGGAAATATCAATATATCAGATAAACAACTTCAGATGGTTAGTGTTATTTAAAAGACAATTATTTTAAAATCTGTTTTATTAACACTCAAATGCAAAACATTGATATCATATGGATCTAAAAAGAAATAGGTCTTAAAAACTAGAAAGTTAAATAAAAATAACAGAGTGGAAACGATGCAATAAGACCATTTACTAGTCATGTATGTTATTAAAAAATGATGTTACCTAGAAATAGTTGACTGTAGTTGTGAGCAAAAGTTTGGTATGAAAAGACAAATATGACACATTTCCCACCATTTTAAAACATGCTGGAACATAAGAAGCATGCAAATGTTTTTTATTTTTTATTTTAGAGGATCGACTCAAAAATTGGCTGTAGTTGCATATTTCTTGGCTTATGTTATTTTTAGTTATTTTTATTTTTTGTTCAGTGTTAAGCGTAACCTCATTGTACGTTATTTCATTAATATGTATGTCTGACAAACATCAGTACTTTCCAGCAGGCAGATTTTTCCCATCCACCCCTCCATGTACCTGCCCACACTGTCACACAGGTTAACCTTGTTGACATAATTATTATTATCAGTGAAATATGAATTTGACGAGCTCAATTTCAGTTGTAATCACTTGTTACATGCAGACAGTTTGCAGAACGGATGCTAACGGTGGCTGCTGCAGGCTGCTCGCTCAAACCTCACTGTACGTCAGCGATCGAGTCCGTGCACTGTACAGCCCACTCAGTTCCTGTGTGTGAAGTGTTATGGAGCAAAACGTTATCTTACTATAAGGACGGAGAAAGGAAGGGGAGATCCCTTCGCTCCCCCTCTTTACCTGATTGCCAAATACGAAAGTTGTTTTTTATCTCCATGGGTGCCTGCGTGTCGGTTCTGTCTGATTTTAGCGTGCATTCTTACACGCCGGCTTTGTAATGCTTATAGCATTGGAGCTTGTGCGTTTATGTCTATATCAGATCTGATAAAATCATCAACTTTACTTTCCGAGGTCCTTCAGACTTCTAGAGAAAACCCACGTAATCAGAGAGATGAGAGATTTATTTCAGGAGCAGGACGAGGAAAGAATCAGAACCGCAGATCTTCTCTCCCTCCTACTATAGATGCTAATCTGTGTCCACCTTCATCCTGGCAGAGGAAACCGTCACCGTCTCTCGGCTTCCTGCTTCGGTGCTCGCTTTTCTGTTCCTTCAGATGATTTTTATGTTGAAATACAGACCTAGAAAGTATTAAAGTGCTAATGCATTTATGCAGC
This sequence comes from Ancistrus triradiatus, assembly GCA_025084515.1. Classification (NCBI taxonomy): domain Eukaryota; kingdom Metazoa; phylum Chordata; class Actinopteri; order Siluriformes; family Loricariidae; genus Ancistrus; species Ancistrus triradiatus. The sequence goes on along the minus strand of JAJAGP010000698.1, from coordinate 74,905 downwards.
CGTTGTAAGCACTCATATTTTAACACTCTTTCTCGGAAAATAATGCAGTAATGCTGAATAAAGGTTTAATAAAAGGAATGAAAAGTAAAAAGAAAAAAAAAACAGCCTATATTTTATTCATTCATTTTCCTGGTGCAACTAATAGTGATGTAGTATTCAAGTCTCGGTCTCGGTCTCGGCCTCATTCGGACTGGGTGCCGTCCTGGTCTCAACCTCATTTGGACTCGTCCCGGCCTTGTCTCAGTCTTTGTCTCATTTGTAATCGGTCTCGTCATGGTTTCGACTTCATAGACTCATCTCGGTCTGTATCTCATTTGGACTCTGTCTCGTCCCGGTCTCAACCTCATTTGTATTCAGTGCTGTCTTGGTCTCATCCTCTTTTGGACTCGGTCTCATCTCAGTCTCTAGCTCATTTGAACTCAGCCTAGTCTCGGTCTTGACCTCATTTGGGCTGGGTGTCGTCTTGGTCTCGACCTCATTTGTACTCGGTCTTGTCTTGGTCTCGTCCTCATTTTTTACTTAATCTTGTCTCGATCTCAGAATATATGATGGAATATAATATTATATATAATATTATCTGTTATCTATAATATTATTTTATTCTTGTATGATCTTAGAAAACCTTAGTCTTGGTCTTGACATGGAAGCAGTTTGAGACTTTTAGTATTAGATGGGTCAGTCGTGGGCATGAAGGTCACATGGTCAGCAACAATACTCAACCAGTCTGTGGCATTCTGTTCTTGGATGATAGAAGTGGAACATAAAGTGATCTTCTGCTGTTGTAGCCCATGTCTCAAGGTAATTTGAGTTACCATAACCTTTCTGTCAGCTTGATTCACTCTGCATTCTCCGTTGACCTCTCTCATCAACAAGATGTTTTTCTTTATCCCACCATTCCAAGTAACTTGAGACTGTTGCGTGTGAAACTCCCAGAAGATCATCTGTTATCAAAATCACTGAGATCACATTATGCTCAATGCATACACTCCTAGGCAAAAATGGGCCAAACTTGGGCCTAAAATGGGCGTAAAATTGCGAAATGTGAAACTTTAAATAGTCCTAACAACAAGTCACTGATCAGAAAGTTAACAAGAACTAAAAACTGCAGTCTTGAGAGCTGGAGTACCATTTACTTGTCACTGCTCGTTGCTGCAGTGAACATTTGGGGGAAAAACCTTAAAAACAGGGAAATTCACTGACATAGTATTCTTATACACAGCATAAGCCTGGAGACAAGCTCTTAAATAGAACCAGGAGTGACAGATATCTACAGGTATAGATCTAAAATATGTAATTCTGTGAGTCCTGACATGAATGAGTCAGAAAATCTTGATTCCGAGTGGTTCAGCAGTGTTATGTGGACTGAAAAAGAATCATGATTTGAATTGCGAAAGAAAGAAAGTAATAAAGAAAGAAAGATAGAAAGGAAAGAAAGGTTTGGGTTTGAATGTAGAACACTGATGCAACAGATGGAGAAAAATAACCTGATTCTCCCTCTGTCCACAGGAAGCAGAAGGAAGCATCATATCAGGAGACAGTCTGCATACACTGCAGAAAACCAGCAGGAGAAACCTGGAGACAGAATCCTAGATCTGCAAACTCAGGTAAAATATTATTATTATTATTATTATTATCATTATTATTATTCACATGTATTCATTAAGTCATTAATATTTAAAGTTATAATTTTATTTTTATTTAATTATTTTCTTAAGAAATATGTATTATTATTATTATTATTATTATTATTATTATCATCATCATCATTTCCTTATATAATCATATAAATAAAAAAATATTTATTAGGAAATATTTAATTAAATATTAAATACAAATTCCACTTACCTTTCCCAACAAAACTAATGTAAATAAAAGAAAACCTGTAAAAAGAATACCTATTTTTTAAAATATGGTTTACATTTACTACATTTTTATAGATAAATAAGTAAATAAATAATGTAATCTCTTAAAGTTGGTTAATGCTAAACTGTAAGGGACAAAACCCAGAGACAAAATATTTGCTTTTGATTAGGTGTAGCTTTATTTAACTATAGTGATGTGTATGTGTGTGTGTGTGTGTGTGTGTGTGTGTGTGTGTGTGTGTGTGTGTGTGTGTGCGCGTGTGTGTTTGTTTGAGAAAGAGAGAGGGAGAGAGAGAGTGAGTGAGTCTCTCAAACTGTGGCTCTCTCTTGTGGTACTTTGGTGCAGTACTGCGGTCGCTTGTATATAGAAAGTGTACAGTTTGTTTTTGCACTGCATACTGATTTGCTATTACAGTGCAAACACACACAGCACGGTAACACATGCACATGCATTCAGGATTAGCACTACAGTTCGAACCCGAGTCTGAATCATTTTATTTCTTTATGAAACTTCTTAATTAAACCTGGATCTTTATGTGTATAAGTGTGTGTGTGTGTGTGTGTGTGTGTGTGTGTGTGTGTGTGTGTGTTTATGAGTGTTAGCGAATACAGAAAAAGAGAAGGGCCTTCTGAAAGCAGCCACCAAAAGCTTTGTGTCATTCTGGCTGTAGATCAGCTTCCATATGTTAGTTCTGAGAAACTGTGCTGTATCTAAACAAAGACGAACGTGTTAACCACGCTTTTTTTCACCGGCTTTTGAGTTTTGTGTGCGAGAGGATGTGGGGTGGGTGTGTGTGTGTGTGTGTGTGTGTGTGTGTGTGTGTGTGTGTGTGTGTGGACACAGGGAGTACTAGTGCAGGTTGCATACTGAAAGTTGCCACAGGATGTTCTAAAACGGGCCCCTTCGCACATGTGCCAACTTTGGGATGCCACCTTATCATTTTGATCATCTCTCAGCTTAATCCTTTATGTGCAATTTGCTGAAAGATCAGGCCATCAAAGACAAGGTCTAAAAACTCCCACACAAAATCCTGCACCAAGAATTTGTTTAATATTGTACATAGTAACACATTAACAGTTTGTAGAGAAATGTACTTCATGTTTATTTACAGTATTATTCAAAAGTTTGGCCTTTGTAATAATCCACTAGTGGTTCGTTAAAATATATTAACAATAAATAATAATATTTCATTTTTAAAGAGTCTTTACCTAGCTCAGTTTCACTATGTGTTAGATAAATACGTAAACAAATGACAGACAAAGATTGTGCTTCACAGAAACCAAGATCAGGTATGGCTAAGAAAATAAAACAAAAAGATAAGTAAAGTAAACCAGTATAGAAGAGAAGGGTAACACTGGGAGAAAATTGTAGCTGAGATTTGTCAGAGATTTGTCAACTTCCCTACATAACTTTTTCCTCTTTTAGAAAATAAAACAAGAGTATATATCCAGGATTGATGAAACCAGAGCAAAAATCTGTAGGTACTTTTAAGTACCTGTTCAATTGATGGCTTGTCTATATTTCTATATTTTTAGTACCACAAATGGTTAAATAATAACTTCCTAAAAGTGTTTAATGTGTGAAAGATTCTCACTGGTGACAAAATACAACCACAATATAGTGGGGCAAAACTGATTGTGCAAGGTCTCCTACCTGATGAGAGAGGTCTGCAATTTTCATCATAGGTACACTTCAACTATGAGAGACAAAATGAGGAAAAATCCAGGAAATCACAGGCACATGAAATCAGGCTGTGGACAGGTGTCTTTTATACAGATAACGAGGTCAAACAGGTGCCATTAATACAGGTAACGAGTGGAGGACAGAAGAGCTTCGTGAAGAAGAAGTTACAGGTCTGTGAGAGCCAGAAATCTTGCTTGTTTGTGGGTGACCAAATACTTATTTTCCACCATGATTTACAATTAAATTCTCTAAAAATCCTACAATGTGATTTCCTGGATTTTTTTCTCATTTTGTCTCTCATAGTTGAAGTGTAGCTATGATGAAAATTACAGACCTCTCTCATCTTTCTAAGTAGGAGAACTTGCACAATCAGTGGCTGACCAAATACTTTTTTACCCCACTGTATAGTAAGGAATCAAACTGGTTCTGTGTTACAGATAAGGTGTAAAGAGAAAATGTATTTTAACGTTACTGATTTTATCATTTTACACCAGTATAGCAGCAGAGTTAAAACTACCAGCATCAAATAAACCACAGAAACTCAAATCTGTTCCTTCTATTAAGCAAATAAAACCACATGATGATGGCAATCATGATTTGGTACAAAAGTAGCATCTATGAAAGACTGAGTCTTTGAGGACTAAAGATGATCAGAGGACCTCCAGTTTATCACCAAATGTGTAAGAAACAATGTTCCTCAAAGAAAGATCTGAAGGCTGAAGGGATTTCCATAATTGTCCCTTCATGGCACATAATATCATTAAACAATTCAAGGAAGAATTTCCTAAAAAGCCTAAACTCAAGAGGGGTGATCTCCACTCCCTCAGGCGGCACTGCATCAAGAACCGTCATTCATCAACAGCTGACAGAACCACATGGGCAAGAGATTCCTTTATCAAACCTTTATCAAGCTCTACAATACAGAGTTACATTCACAGATACCACTTAAAACGTTACTGTGCTAAAAAGAAGCCTTATATTATAACCATGTCCAGAAGGGGCGTCGGCTTCTCTGGGCTCGGAGGATCTGGGATGGACCATCATACAGTGGGGACAGGTTTACTTGTACTATGTAAATATGTAAAGACAACATTTACCGATTTTATGTCATTTCATCAGTATTTTTACATTGATTCTCAAATACCGCTCCTTTGCATGAAGCACACTTTAGGATCTTTTACCCTTTATTTTCAAGTTTTGTATTTGTGTTGTACAAGGAGCTATTTGGTATTTGGGGAGTGTATTTGAAAATGCAGTGATATGTTATAAAGATTCAGATTATTTTGTGTGGACACAGATATGATACAGCTGTGACTTTTTGCTTAATAAAGTAAAAGGGTTTGGTTTCATTTGGAGCTGATGCTGATGCTAAAGTTAAAACCAACCACACTAACCTTTAACCCAGATTGCTCACATGACATGCAGCTAGAGATGGTTTTAGCTGTTTTAACACAGAAAGAGCTCCACATAAAACATCTGGAAGCTCTGGACTGAACTGGAGCACTTAATTGACCCAGTTCTTAATCAAAAACACCAGATTTTGGTCTCAAAATAGAAAAGCTGCTTTGTTCTGAAATATAGTAGAAAGACAGACTTTGGTCGGATTCAGAAAGGTTCTTAAGACAAACACTAAGAAGTCTTAAATGTGACTCTTGAAAAAAAACAAGTTTACAAATATTATAGTTGTTAACTTACATAGGCTATGGTGCATCTTATAGCTTATGATATACAGAGTGAGAGTCACTTTGAATGTGTATTTATCATTATTTCCATTATTCAGACATCCTACCAAGCGTTAACATTTTTTTGGAAAAAACAGGAGTTAAGAAAAAAATAAGATAATTATTTAAAAGTTACTTGAAGATAAGCAATTTATTGTAACTTTTTTTGGTAAGAATGAAGTTAAGAAAAAATTTTCTTTCTTACTTCTCTGAGGGCTAGATCCAGGAAAGCTGTCTTATGAAAAAATTTGCAAAAGTTCTTAAGTCAAAAACTAAGAAGTTCATAAGAATGTTTTTAAATGCAGTTTTTGAAAAAAAAAGTTCTCAAATATTATCTTAAAAAATTAAAAATGTTTTACATATATATGGCATGAGACACATTTTAAATTTGTATTTATTGTTATTTCCATTATTTACTTTAATCCACTCAAAGAAAAAACATCAAACCAAACATTTAGCAAAATTTAGCAAACAGAAAACAGGGAAAAAATCTTTTATGGCAGTACATTTCCCATCAACTAAACTGAATTGTTCTTAAGAAAAGAGTTAAGAAAAAATAAAATTATTCTTTAGAAGTTATTTGAAGAATAACAATGTATTGTAACCTTTTTGTTAAAAATGAAGTTAAGAAAAAAACACAACTTGGAGATATATTTTTTTTCTTATTTTCTTTATAGTGCCAGTTTCATTAAAACTTTCTTATGAAGTAACTTGTGTTGGTTCTTAAGACAAACAGTAAGAAGTGTTCTTAGAATTGTTCTTAAGAAAGAGTTAAGAAAAAAAGTTTACTTTTTTGACTTATGAGCTGTTCTGCTCATAAGCAAAAGATGTGAACGTGATGTGAGGTTTTGCAGAAAAGGTTTGAGGCTATCGTATTGTTAAGAAAACATTTAAGGACGTAACGTTTTCCGGAATACCACTTGTTCTTAGAATTGTTCTTCGGAAAAAAATAAGATAATTCTTATCTTTTAGGAATAGCAATGTCATAATTAAGTTAAGAAAAAGCATTTAAGAACAGTTTCTTAAGACACTTCTATTAATCAGGTCCCTGAAGAGTGGAACTGAATCCACACCCATGGTTTTGAAATGACATGTTCTGGTGTCCACATACTTTTGGACCTGAAAATCCACTTATAAAACCAGGCTAAGGGCTTTCAAAGATACGAGCATTCTTATAGAGTGTAAAAAACACATTTGAACCTATAAATTAAAATGAATAAACTGGGTGTGACCTGATGAACCTGGGTAGAGAAACGGGTCACTTTAAGTCAAAAATGGTGTCATTGTATGTGTCAGTGACCCAACCGCAATGACCTGTTTATCTTTTTCCTCTTGCATGCCAACAGCACAATGTAATGGCTATCGGAAAAGATCTATTTTTATTTTCAGGCTCTTATTCTAAAGTACCGTGCGCATGTACGCACGCGCGCGCGCACACACACACACTCACTCACTCACACACTCACACACACACACACACACACAGACTTTATTTCCTTTAGCACCATCAGTGTTATCGGACCTTTCTCCATCACAATGGCTTCACACACTGACACCTGTGTGTATGGTGTGTCATAAACTCTCGGTGCAATAGAACTGAAGCTCCACATCAAAGCACAGAGGAGAAAAACTCGCTCCGATACCTAAGCACACACCTGTGTTAGAGGAAATGGCAACCAAGAGCTGTGAGCTGACCAGGACCTGCAACAGTAATGCGACAATTTTAGCCCCACAGATCAGTTAAAATAAGCACTGCACCCAACGAGTGTAAAACTGAATTGTTTAAAAACTATTAACAACTCAGTGAGGTTCTAAACAGTGTTAATTCTGTCAGCTGATTTTGATTACGTTTTAGTCACTTAGCTAAAATTTATACTAATTTTAGTCACGTTTGTCATTGAATTGTAGATTTTATTTAGTTTTACTTGCCGAAAACTGAAAACACTTTAGTCTAGTTTAGTCAGTTTAATTTAAAAAATATTGATCTTAATTTTTAAAGGCTGTACTATTGTAGAACTATTTATTATTTATCACTAACTTCCATAAACAACAGCTTAAAAGCTACAGCACACATAATAACGTTAAATCCATTTTGCATTCATTAAATATGAACATGCTGACAGTTTTACCGTGGTGATTTAATTCGTTTGTCTATTTAAACAGAGCAGTGTGTACATACAGTATGGCCACAGTTTCCAACCTGGGGTCCAGAACCCTCCTCATGAGATCACCAAACATCATAGGGGGTGTGTGAGGCTTTGTCTGATCTGAGGTGCTCTGAGTTTGTCAAAATACAATTTGCACATTCATGCACTTTCTTATCTGCTTACATGGACAAATACAACTAAAATAACACACTTACAGGGGGAAAAATCTGTATATAAAATCACTTTCAGCTAAACGTGTATATATATTTAAATAAACTGACCATAAATGAACTAGTGAAACCAAAGAGCAGACTTTTAGGAGAGCTGTAGTTACAGCCTGTAGAGCGTAGGGGGCGATATGGGACTGGGCTACGGGAACCTAAAGGAGGATGCAAACTCTAAAGTCGGAAGTGTGTCGAGTGAGAAGTAGCGATATGCATGAGTTATAATGCACTGATGAATTTATCTAAAGATGAAAAAAAAAATTGGGACATTATCGTTTAGCTTTTATTTGTTCATGAAAAGTGTAATACATGTCATGATAGTTCTCTTTGTAGTTCTCCCAAAGTCACTTCTTTGTTATTGTGAAGTGGAAAATCTAGGAGCTACTGCAGCAAAGGTGTGAAACCACACAAGCATCGAGTGTAAAACAGAGTGCCACCTTTACATCTCTCAGCTGAGTGAGGTTTACCGTGGGCTTTAGGTCAGGACTCTGAGAAGCTCATGTCAAAGCTCGATTCTGTGCTCATGTAACCACTTTGGGTTTGGATTTTTGGACCATCGTCCAATCACAGTTTCAGCCAACCCTACAATACCTCCACTGGATGGCTAAAGTGCAGAGTACAGTTAGTAGTGCCCCCCCCCCAAAAAAGGGTCATACATTTACTTTGACAAGGTCATTTTGCATTGTCTTCTTGAAAAATGCATGGACGTCCCTGATAAAGATGTCATCTTGAAGGCAGCTCATGCTGCTCTGAAATCTCAGTGTACTATTCTGCATTAATGCTGCATCACAGAAGTGTAAATGACCATTACTAAGGGTTCTGACCCGACATTAAACATTTTGAGTACATACTGTCACCAATTACATAAATGCCATGTCAAGGAAATGTCAGGAACACTGCGTTTACTTTTTAATTAGCATTTTCTGTGCAATCTCATTTTTTTATTATTTGGGGTTGTAAGTCTTGCCACCAAACAATAGGACTAAGGGAATTTGTGCTACAAATCATGACAATTTCTTGGGTTGCCAGTAATTTTTGAGCTGTTTATAAGTTAGGAGTAATAACTTCTGCATGTGCTCACTGGTTTGCCATCTCTTCATGGATTCTAGGTTCAGACGAGATGATCCACGAGTGCAAGTTCTGTAGTCGAACGAGGGTGAAACGTTCACTGCGTTCGTTGAGAAGAAGTCTGGGAGAAGAAAAACCATACCAGTGCAAAAACTGCAGCAAGAGGTTCAGCCTGAAGCACCAGCTGGATACACACCTCAGAGTTCACACAGGTGCAACAGCATGGAGCAAAAGACCAACATCTGGAATTAAATCTCATCTAGGGTTTCCAAAATTACACCCAAACATCTGGCTCATTCAGTATGTCATGGTATAAAGTCTATTTGGTGGAATAAGCCAGGGGTTTTGACCAGTGGAGTAAGAGATAATCATCAGGGTCCAACCACCTTCACATGTCTGGGCATACAGTCGTATGAAAAAGTTTGGGCACCCCTGATAATTTTCATGATTTTTCTTTATAAATCATTGGTTGTCCAGCTCAGCAATTTCAGGTAAATATATCATATAGCAGATGAACACCGTGATATTTGAGAAGTGAAATTAAGTTTATAGGTTTTTTACAGAAAGTGGTGCAGTAATTATTCAAACAAAATTAGGCAGGTGCATAAATTTGGGAACCCTTGCATTTGAATACCTTTAGCATTAATTATTGGAACACAAAATTTGTTTTGTAAACTCATTGACCCTTGATCTACATACACAAGTGAATCCAAATATGAGAAAGTGTTAAGGTGGCCAAATGGAAGTTTTTCTCCTCTTTGCATCTTCTCTGAAGAGTGGCAACATGGGAGCCTCAAAACAACTCTCAAATGGCCTGAAAACAAAGGTTGTTCAACATCATGGTTCAGGGAAGGGAAAAGCTCTCTCAGAGATTTCAGCTGTCAGTTTTCCACTGTGAGGAACATAGTGAGGCAATGGAAGACCACAGGCACAGTTCTAGTTAAGGAACTCCCGAAGTGGCAGACCAAGAAAAATCTCAGATAGGCAGAGGCGAAATTATGGTGAGAACAGTCATAGTCAAGCCACAGACCAGCTCCAAAGACCTACAACCTCATCTTGCTGCCGAAGATGGTGTCACTGTTCATCGTTCAACTATACAGCGCACTTTTGCAGAAGGAGAGGCTGTATGGGAGAGTAATGCAGAAGAAGCCTCTTCTGCAGACACGCCACAAAACAGAGTCACTTGAGGTGTGCTGCAGCACATTTGGACAATTCCAGCTTCATTTTGGAATAAAGTGCTGTGTTACTGATGAAACTAAAATTGAGTTTTTTGGACATAACAAGGAGCGGAAAAAGAACACAGGATCCCAAGACAAACACTTGCTACCCACAGTTAAATTTGGTGGCGGTTCCATCATGCTGTGGGACTGTGTAGCCAGTGCAGGTACTAGGAATCTTGTTAAAGTTGAGGGTCGCATGGATTCCAGTTAATATCTCCAGATTCTTGAAGAATCAGTGACAAAGTTGCACCGAGGCCAACGACCCCAAACCCTGCACAAAATCTACTAAGGCATTCATGCAGAGGAACCAGTACAACGTTCTGGAATGGCCATCTCAGTCCCCAGACATGAATATTACTTAAAATGTGGGCTGTCCATGCTCGGAAACCATCAAACCTGACTGAACTGGAGATGTTTCTAAGAAGAATGGTCCAAAAAGCACCTTCAACCAGAATCCAGACTGGAAGCTGTAGGAGAACGTTTAGCGGCTGTTATTTCTACAAAAAGGAGGATCTACTAAATATTGATGTAATTTTTCTGTTGTGGTGCCCAAATTTATGCACCTTCCTAATTTTGTTTGAATAATTACTGCACACTTTCTGTAAATCCTATAAACTTCATTTCACTTCTCAAATATCACTGTGTTCATCTGCTATATGATATATGTAACTCAAGTTGCTGATCTGAGCAACCAATGATTTATAAACTAAAATCATGAATATTATCAGGGGTGCCCAAATTGTTTCATACCACTGTAGATTTAATGACATTTGTGTGGAAGAGCGCCCCCTACTGCTTATCTGAAACTTTTGAGACATGCTCGGAATATTGTTCTTAACGTGTTATGATGATTCTTTCTCTCTTTATTTTAAATTAATCTCTCTTAATTTTATCTCTGTTTTTCCAGGTGAAAAGCCGTTCGAATGCCGGCTGTGTGGGCAGCGGTCACGTGACTACTCAGCCATGATTAAGCACCTTCGTACCCATGGTGGTGCCACACCGTACCAGTGCACCATGTGTTTAGAGTTCTGCAGCAGTCTGGCCACCATGCAGAAGCACCTGAAGGGTCATCCGAGTCAGGATTTCCCCCCAAACTGGAACCTGAGCAGCACCTACCTCTACACCTGCCATACGTGAGAGCCAGAGTGGCCATGGGCCAAGGATCAAAAGATTACAATTACTATTATTTTAAAAGCTGGTGTATGTAGCATAATGCTTTATTTTTGTTACACAAACCCCCAGGAAAAAAAATTATTGTGAAATTTGACAGTAGAACCATGAAGTGGCCAAATTACAACCAAAATTCATAGTATAACTGTAAAATAATTCATGGTCTGTTCATCGTCCACCAAGTTTACAGTTGCACTATGAAATTTCAGAGTAGAACCATGAAGTGGCCAAATTAACACCAAACATTCATAGTATAACTGTGAACTTCATGGTCAAACTGAAGTTTACATTAAAACTGTCAAGCAATTCACAGTTTTACTATGAAAATTCACAGTACTTTTTTCCTGGGCCGACAGATATATCCTGCTTCAGAGCCCAAAGTGTTTCAAATCTGTGCAAGAAATAATGGACTTTCATAAGTACTGCATTCCATTATTAGATCACAATTAAAAGACGGAAAAGTTTTCATGATTAAGTAGAAATATTTATTAAATAACATTTTTAATAGAAATCACTTTTAAGCTGAATGTTTTTATTATTTGTTGCTTAGCACAGGATCAGAGTGGCTTTTATTCTAGATTTGTCTTATTAAACAAATGATTTGTGTTTGCCTTTTCAATTCATGAATTAAAGCATTATAAGAACAACGATCCCTAATCCTTCTGGCTGCTTGTTTGAAATACTCGGTTACATCAGTATGGAGTAAGATCACTGTCAAAAACAACGTATGCGTACTTGTCTACATTCGTACAGAAATATATAAGTTGTACACAAAAGTCTGTTTACGAATCTATGTATGAATAAAATCATACATAAAAGACATTAAGCTGTAATGTTGCTTGTTCTTTGTGAGAATACAGCTTCAAAATACACAATTATAAAGATTTATGCATACGATTTGAAATATTATGGGTACAAATTCTCAGTTATGCATACGAATTGAAAAGTGAGAAAACACTGTCAAAAATATGTCGCTGGGCTTGAAGACAAAAGGCATAGAGCACATGAAAAATCTGTTCAACATAGTGCGCATGCATGGTACTGTTTTGAATTCGTGGCGGCGGCCGGAGCAGCAGGGTGGCTGAAGGACTGAATTGGAGCTGAGCTACATCTGAGCTACAGCTGTTATTCTGCTCTCTGTTAAATACAGTTATTTAACTATGATTTGTTTCTAAGAGATGAAGTTTCAGTTAAGCCTTCGTAATGTAATAAAGTACATCACAATCGTTCCCTTTGAGTGTTAGGCTAAATGGTGCTGGCTAAAGCCATGCTGTGGTTGTTTTTATTTTTAGTAATGGCGGGCTGTCTGTTAATGTTTTACTTAATGACTTATCGTTAACCTGCATTATTCAACTGTGTTTATATTCACAAACCATCTCAAATCAGAAATGCTGATCTGGGTTCCTGTATTAACTGGAATGAACGTACTGGCAGAAAAACATTTTAAATCAGCACCCCTACTTTGAGAAGATTTATGAGTATGGCCTCTGATTAGTTAAATTAGGTGTGTAGTGCAGGGGAACCAGTACAATGTGCATGACAGGGTTACTCCAGGACCAGGACTAGAAACCCTGTCATGCTTAATTTGAGAACTGTTATAAACACTAGCTGGCCAAAAAAAAAGGTCACCAACTGGATTTAACTAAACAAATAGTTAAATGGTTAAAAAAAAAGAGCCTCCGATCAGATAATTACTGCATTGGTTATTATGTTTCAGCTGGCAACAAGTTCTTTAACCCTAACTGATACAGCTATGTCAAAAGATACATCCTGTGGTTGATGTTCATCTGTTTCAGAAGAGTCAAATTGTGAAACAAAAATTAATGCAAATCTGGACAGAAATAAATGTTGTGACATTGCAGAAGCAGTTCTGTCCAGAAATCTTGTATTGATGATGGTTGATTTGGACCACTGCACAAAGTCTTCTCCAGCACATCCCAAAGATTCTTTGTGCCAGTCCATGTGGAAAATATTTCTCATGCTCCCTGAACTGCTCTTTGACCCTTCTGAAACAGATAAACATATTTTCCACAACAAGTTCCTGTTCCGTCTTCCATTCAACGCCCATATATGACGAACTAAACAGATAAGGCATTTCAAGTAATTAAGAGTATTTTATATTTAATATAAGTATTCAAGTACATATGTTTTTAAAATATTTTGACTTAAGTCTTGTAAAATGTATCACTTGTTCAGTGCAATAATTCTACTCTCCACCAGAGGTCAGACCCACCTCAATTCCAGCCTCCAGGAAATCAGGTTCAGGTGGAACTCGTTTAATGTAACTTATTTAAGCTCAGACCAGGCCGCGCTGAGTTTTTTGGTTAAGTAATTAGTTCCATGTCATGTCCAGAGACGTAATGTATGTTATAGTTGGAGTTATTTGAATTAAATCATTTGTTTAGTCGTCTATAGGGATGGGGAAAGGAAGCTTTCTGAAGCCAGTTGTCTCAAAAAGAGCTCATTACTAGAAGCTTTGATTAACACTGCTTCTGTGAGTTGTGACTAAATGTGCAGGTCCAAAACCGCTATAAAATGGCTGAGAGTGAGTTGCTGTGAGTATATAAAGACATGTATGAACAGTTTCTTTTTTGAGGACAAATAATGTAATTAAAAATCCAACAAAAAGCAGCACATACTGCTGTATTTTTGCAGCTCCGGGTGTGTTTGCCCAGCTGCAGAACCCAATTCTGTTTCTTATTTTAGATCCAGCATGTTGGAAATAAGTTCAACAAGTTTAATAAGAGTGCTGAGTTTCAGACCACTCATACAGGTACAGATGATGGAAAACAAAAGGGTCAGTGACTGCACTATCTATTTTAGCTTGGTTTGGGCATTATGTTCGGATCTCAAACGCTTGTATCCTTAAAGGGAGATTCTTGAATCATCCACAAAGGGCCTCTAACTACAATACTGCTTGGTCCCTTATGGGTAAGCCTCAAACCTCTGTCCTAATAGGATGTTTATCACAAAATGTCCTGCCACAACTCTGGGACTGCTATCCAAAATATTTTCAAGTAGCAACCAGTTTAGAAACAGTAACAAAACACATTATGTCCAAGAGAGCCTATTAACCTTCTCCCTGTACATGTGTCTATTAAGCTCGAGGGACTGAAGACCCTGTGGATTCTTACTTTAGTTTCTGGAATGTTTTCTTACACTAAAGACTAAAGCAGATGTTTAGATGAATGCTCCATTTTCTTGGGAGTCCATCTTGCCTCATTAAGTGGAATTAAATATGAACCATTGTTTAAATAATTTAATGCTTTCTGTTATGCTGAAGCACATACAGAGATTTCACGTTGTTGAGCGAGAACTTCCATAGCTAAATAACAGAAGGTATAAAACAAGTATAGGGCACCTGATTTTTCAGTTTGTATTATTTAAGTGTGTGGCTATGGTGAAAATAAAAAAAAAAGTCGAAACACTTTTGATTATACATTTATTTCTAAATCCTATGAGTAGAAATTGATGATTGCCCTGTAAAACACAGCAAACAGCAAGTGTTTACACCAAATAACATTAACGTTAAAACAATGTGGATGGGAACAAATACCTCCAGTCCACCGGTGTAGCTGTGTCTAATTTGTTCCAACCCTCCAGTGGTAACTTTGGCCATTTTCAAAGGGACAATTAAAGCTGTTGAATTCCTTCTATACACAGGTGGCTGAACCATAATAATGCTCAGAGCTCTGCACTGATATCAGTGCCCAGTGTAATTAAATTAGCTCTAGTTTCTCTCCACGGTGCCCTGACCAGCTCAATAACAGGCCCATGGCCCTCAGTTCCAGCAGATCAGGGCATCCACAGCTTCTCAGAACAATTTAAATAAAACTGAATCCACAATGTATCAACAGGACGTTAAAAAGTATTGGGACAGCTCCACATTACACCTACAGGAACTTTTAGGATGTCCCATTCTAAATCCATAGGTATTAATATGGAGTTGATCCCTTTTGTAGCTCTAACAACTTCCACTCTTTTGGGATCTACAAGATTTTGGACTGTGACTGTGGGGATTCATCCATTTTGAGGTCAGGCACTGATATTGGACAAGAGAGCCTGGTTCACAATCTCTGTTTAGTTCACCCCAAATGTGTTTGATGGGGTTGAGGTCAGGGCTCCACATTCACCCAACCATGCTTTTATGGACCTTACTTTGTGCACTGGAACATAAAAGTGACTTCCCAAACTGTTCCTAAAAATCTGGAAATGTATGATTGTTCCAAAATGTCCTGGTATGCTGAAGAATTTAGATTTACCTTCACTGAAACTAGGGGTCTTATAGAGGGACCAAGCACCAGGAAAAAATAACCCCATACATTAGCATTATCCCACTTCCAACTCCAAACTTTAGACTGCCAGGTAGAGAATCATGATTCATCACTCTACAGAACACATTTCCACTGCTCCAGAGTCCAGTGTCGCTATGCTTTACACCACTCCATTGTGCTTGGTGATTGGTTAAACTCATGCGATGAAGCTTTCGTTGTCCAGGCTTTGTGCTGATGTTAATTTTTCAGAGGTTTGGAACTGTTGTTGGGTCAGCAGAGTGTTGGTTGGTTGGTATCTTTTATGCACTATGGCCCTCAGCACTGGGTGCCCCCACTCTGTAACTTTACGTGGTCTGACACTTTGTGGCTGTCGCTGTGGTCGCTGTGGCTAAACACTTTCCCTTTTAAATAACAGTTGATGGTGGAATGTCTTGGAAGGAAGAAATTTCACTAACTGACTCATTGTAATGGTGTCATCCTTTTACAGAACCACTCTGAAATTCAGTCAGCTCTTTAGAATGACCTGTTCTTTCACTAATGTTTACTAGTGTACATCTGTGTCCCAATACTTTTGTTTTATATAGTGTATGTTGTATTAGATATAAACATGGGTCGTCTATTAACGTAGGCATCTGGTGCAGTACATTCAGCTAAAGAAAAAGTATAAAACTAAAATGCTAACATGACTGTGCTCCATTCTTGAGATGCTTCATCGGTTCTTGAACATTGTTTCATACCCACATGTTGATTTGACTTTAAAACCCTAGGCATGCTGCTCTAATAGAAGTAACTTTGCTTCCACTCAGGCCCTCCAGAAGAAGACATGGTTCAGTGATGTTATGTACTATTTTTTTTCTATGATTAATAAGTTAGTTGTATAATGAAAACATTACATACTTCAGATTATGAGATTAATAAGGCCAAGAAAATACCATGTTACAAACTATATGAACAAAGATTAACTAAAGTTCTACCTCTCATCATCAAACCAGAACATCAGTCCACCTTTGTCTCAGGGCTGCAGGTCCCTATGGCATTATTAGCAACACTAATCAGTTACATCAACCATGAACAAAATCTAAACTGTCTGACTGGGAGTGGTCCCTGGGGGTTAATTAGAAGATAAGTACTAACAGAACATAGTTAAGAGAATTCCCTGTTTGAGTTGTTAATGAACGGCTTCGATTAAGCTGATGTAAGATAAAAGATAAGAGCAAAAGAGAAGTCCCTGAAGGCTGCAAATACAGCAGGACCTAAAATAAGTTGTTTTGCAGAGTGTGTTATTGTTAAGGCATACCATGGGGTCTCTTCAGCTCTTCCTCAGCGCTTACAAGAGAATAAGGACGAGACTAATAATTAGCACAGTGATTGTTAGGGGAATGCTTTTTCCCCTGACCGAGAAGGAGAAAAGGGGGTTATGGCATAAGAGGGAGGAAGCAGGGTGAGCCTCGCAGCAGCGGGCTAGCCCAAAAAGGTAGCCAAGGAGGAAGTGGCATTAGAGCACTAGAAGTGCTTGCCCTACACTGAAATTTACACCCTAACCTTACCGAGCAGTCTCCTGACTGCCCATAGCTGGCGATCTACAAATCGCCAGCTTACCTCCATCCCTGACAAAACAAATAGTGCTCTCGAAAAAAACGATAGCCGGGTGAGGGCTGGTGCAGACTGCACGAGGGTCTGTGTAGCGGTGCAATGATGCATCAACCTGTGTGGGCTAAAGGGTGTACTTATATAGCCCCAACAACAGGTGTCGGAACTTTAAGCTCATTACGGCAAATAGGGGTGGGTACATGTGTGATTGCACCAAGCAAGCTTATGCCATAATAGTGAGTCATTGCTGGCCTCTAGCGGGCCAAGCATGACTCCTAATAGTACCCCCCATCCCTAAGTGCAACTAAAAACTCCCCTAGCCTGTCTGACATGCTTCGGATTGAGAGAGGTGCCGGTAGGCAGGACTAACTTTAAATAGGGGCCAAACAGGAGGGTGGGCCAACACAAGCCAGGTGCAAGGCTCAGTTTGGACTTGCGGCTAGCCATGTGCGGGCGGAGCTTGGCACTGGCAGCTCAAGGGCGAAGCTCGGCACTGGCAACTCGCAAGCGAGGCTAGATCCAACAAAGCCCAACAAAGGCCGGTGCGAGTCGCCTAGCTGGGTGAACAGAAACTGATGACCTTGACACCAGGTTCAATGACGGTGACCCTGGCACAGAAGTGGGCACAAGCAACTGTGGTGCGAGGGTTAGGCGGTAGTGACCGCAGCACAGGGAACGATGCAAAAGACAGAGGCACAGGGACAGGTGCAAAAGACCATGACACAGGGATCGGCTGCAGCGACAGCGGTGTGGGGATCAATACCAAAGACTGTGGCACAGGGGTCAGTGCCAACAACTGGTGTACAGTGATCGGTACCAAAGACCATAGCGCAGTTGTCAGTGCTAATGACCAGTGCACAAAAGGCTGAGACATAGTGCTAAAGGTGCGGCAAGCTCAGGTACGAGCTGGGCGGCGCTAACGGCTCAGGTACGGGGATAACGTGCTCGGGCAAGTAGCCAATGTGCTCAGGTACAGAGCTAAAGGGCGTGGCGAGCTCAGTTATGGAGCTAGGTGGTGCTAACTGCTCGGTTACAGAGTTAAAGGGCACAGTGAGCTCAGGTATGGAGCTAGACGGCACTAACGGCTCAGGTATAGAGCTAAAGGACGCGGCGAGCTCAGGTATGGAGCTAGCTTGCTCAGGTATGGAGCTTATGGGCATGGTGAGCTCGGGTATGGAGCTAAGAGGTGCAGTGTACACAAGTACAACACTATCCGGGACATCCCACTCAGGCTCGTTGTTGTACATGTCGAGCAGTTCATCAGGCCTGGCCTGAGGGTAGAGCTTAATCTCACCCAAGGGTCCTATGTGGAGCTGGTGGTAGGCTGGTGCCCGTGATGGTGAGACCCCCCCTCACATCCTGGAGTGGTTGGGGCATATGGAAGGGTTAAACATTGGTCCCACAGCATTGGGGGAACCAACAACCCCAGCTTGTACTTGGGCAGCGACTGACTCATTCTATGACGGGGACTGGGCAGCTTAGCTGGGTCGGGATGCCATTCCGGGTCCCTAACCCTGGCCAGGATTACGGGACAGACCCCCAAAAGCTAGCCGGGCCCTGACCAGTGATTGCTGATGTCGCTTAAAGTGAGTGGGGACTTCCATAAAGGAAGTTCCAGGAGCCAATGCTGGGTCCAATTTTGGTGGCACCATTCTGTTACGGTTCACCATATTAAAAAGCAGGGGAACTGAGAAAATAAAAATATAAAGGTTTTTAGGACCCAAATGCAGTTAGCTCCAGGTTGAAATGGTGAATCAAAATCTAATTAAAATAAAATAAATTGTTCACCAAAAAATGGTAAAATAAAACAAAGAAAAACGCACTCCCAAAGAAAAACTTGCGCTTGCGCAAACCTCTACACCACTGGCGTAACAGAGACATGCCATAAGCGCACTTCAGAATAAGGGAGCTGTACGCTTATGGCGTGACTCTGCTATGCCAACACCGTACGGGTCCATGCATGTGCAAGTGTAGGAAGCCCAGGCAGAGTGTCCGTGAAGTCGTGCCACGGGAACTCCTCAGCGCTAACAGGAGAATGACACAGACGCGGTGAGGAAAAGGACGAGACTAAAAATTAGCGCAGTGTTCTTTTATGAGACCGATCGCGAGGGGAATGCTTTTTCCCCCCAATTGCAAAGGGGTGACGGTGCGAATGGGAGGAGGCGGGGTAAGCCTTGCAGCAGTGAGCGAGCCCAAAAGGCAGCCGAAGAGGGAGCGGCATTAGGGTGCCAGAAGTGCTTGCCCTACAGATGAAATCTATGCCAAAACCTTACTGAGCAGCCTTCTGACTGCCCATAACTGGCAATCTACAAATCGCCAGCTTACCTCCAAATAGCGCTCTCTAAAATAACAATAGCCGGGTGAGGGCTGGTGCAGATCGCACGAGGGTCTGTGTTGTGTGTGCAATGATGTAACAACCTGTGTGTGCTCAAATGTGTACTTATATAGCTCCAATAACAGGTGTCGGCACTTTAAGTACATTCTGCCAAATAGTGGCTGGTGCATACATGGTTGTGCCAAGCAAGCTTACGCCACAATAGTGAATCAACCTTGGCCTCTAGCGGCCCAAGCGTGACACCTAATAGAAATGTGTGGAAAATTTCATATTTGATATAAAACTACTTTCCTCCATGTTTTTTTTTTTTTTTTTAAAGAAATGGCCTAACCACATGATCCTGAACAAAGATACTAAGATAAAATAGCAGCAGGAATGAAATTGAAGTACGTTAACATATCTCAACTATATTTGCAGGGGTGTTAGTGGGTTCGGCAGTGGATGTATGTACTGTAGGTGGAAATGTGTCTGGAAGGTGACAACTTGGGTTTACAAATTTTTAAGCTTTTAATGCATCTACCACATGATGCTGTGTTGAGAATGGGAGTCTTTGATGATGTTTTGGACCTCCCGATTAACCCGTGTGAGCTAGATTTCCTCTGTTTGAGGCAGAGCCACCTCAGAAATTGCTATGTGGGAAAACAAACCAAGGTTTGACCAGACAATATTTGGAGAAATGAACTAGAAATGCTCTCTCATATGAAATATGTGATTTAATTAGAAAATGTGGCACAAAGGACAGAGTGACATGCTTTTAACTGTGTCAAAACTGGTCATCAAGAACCACTGTCCTTTCTTGTGGTGCAACCGTGATAATATCATCACATCTGCCAAATAAAGCAGGATCTCCTGTAATAGTATCAAGAACTGAAGAGGAATTTGGGACAGAATGCTGATAAACCACATCAGTGTTACATGGCCATATACACTAATTGACAAAAAAATCCCACACACAAAAAAGCAGATGTTGGGATCATTTATTGGGGAAAACTGGTCATCAAGAACCACTGTCCTTTCCTGTGGTACAACCATGGACCCAAACAGTCACAACCATGATCATATCATCACATCTCCCAAATAAAGCAGGATCTCCTGTAACAGTATCAAGAACTGCAGAGGAGTTTTGGAGTTCTGATAAACCACATCAATGTTACATGGCCATATACAATAATTGGCAAAAAAAAAACAGACACGAAAAAGGAGATGTGGGGATCATTAACTGGGGAAAACTATACAATAGAAATGAGAGGAGATTCTAGTTACCCTGTGTTACGAGGGCTCACCTGCTTTTCCAACGCTAGGGGGTAGCGTTGGCTTTCCTTCCTCAGGTTGAGTCCCTGACGGTCAGCACGATCGCACATGCATGACGAAGGTTGTGCGATCGCGTTATTATTATCACGTGCAGATCTCATTAAGCTGCTCGTTTGCTTTATGGGCAACACCCACTGACTCAGATACTTAAGGTCCGTCCTGTGTTCAGTCGGTGTCGCACCATCCACTGTGATGGGGGTACCATCGCCCATCGGAGCCGTCATACGGCTCTCACGTGCTGCAGCGGATGCTCGCCGGTCATCGGTTACGTTAGGGATAATGGTAACTGATCCTTTGAAGAGGACCAGCAATTGTACGGCTGGGAAGCCGAATGGTAATCGCTAGGGAAGTAGTCGCTAGAGCAGGGTCAGTATCGTTGTTCGCGACCCCCATGCTGCATCACGGCTCCGCCGGTGCCCTCCGGGGCTTTCGACTCGCTGCTGTGGCGACTGAGTACCTCCCTCTTATCCTATGGCCGTTCCCGGTTCTTTATTTTGTTTTCCTCGCGCATTGAGTGGCAGGCTGTTGCCCCGCTCGCGCTCTGTTTATTTGGAACGCAGTGTCGCTTTTAAGCCCCGTTCCGTGTTTTTGCATCCAGGTCATGCTGCGCATGCTCAGTATGGTGGCCGGCGTCGTGCACACCGTTGCCTCTGCCGCGCGCTCGCATGTGTAGTACCGTGACACGCCGCGCCCCTGCCCGCGAGCGTCACGTCACACCGCGTCATCGCTTTCTCTTCTCTCTCGAGCTGCCGGTCAAGTCACACGCAGTCTATGTGAAATAGAGGGAGAGAAAGCGATCGCTCCTTTTTCCCCTCGGAGCGATTTCTCTCACGTTCGCCTCACTCTTACTGTTTTGTAAAAGCACAGTTACTGGCGATCGTGTTACAACTATCCATTCACAAATTCCTTATATCAAGCTTGCGCTAGGCGGAGGTTTTCCCGCTTTTCATTCATGTCACGTGTGTCTCTCTGTAGACCCGTGGTTAAAGTCACGGACTCTGACGCCAGCATTCAGAGTTCGATTCCACGCTGTGCCATCGCTGGCACAGTGTTCATTATTTTTGCACTTTCTCTTTTGTGTTTATTTATTATTATTTCAGTTCATTAATACCATCTGGAGCTAACTGCATTTGGGTCTTAAAACCCTTTTCTTATAGGGTGTTCCTTTTTACCATCCTGGCGAACCTGTAACACCCTGTTAGGCCACCTCTAACCTGGATGCAAGATGCGTTACGGTTGAGCATGGAGTCATACAGGTTCAGTATGGTATCCTGTGGCACATTTTCCCACAAATGTTACAGCTGGACCTGTAGATCCTCCACACTGGCATCCCAGCTGATCCCATAAATGCTTGATTGGCGAAATATCTGGCAACCCGACAGGTCAAGTGTTACAGTCTGGCAGAGACATTCCTGCTAAACCCTTCTTGTTTGAGGGTGAGCATTATTTTGCTGAAAATGCCAGTTGGAAACCCTACCATGAGAGGCAACACACATGGCTGCAGGATGTCCTGCACATATCATTGAGTTGTTAGTGTGTAACTACTAGGGTGTATCACTATTAGGGTGACCGTCTGTTGTATGTGATGGTTCCCCAGATCACCATACCAGCAGTTGTGGCAGTCCGGGACGCTTTCAGAAAAGAAGAGCTGCTTTAAGTGGAAGGTTATTGCATTCTTTATGAATAACAGGATGAGGCAATACAAGTTAAAGTCCTCAATTCATTATCAATTTAAAAAAACATGAGAAAACATGAAATGTCCAAAACAAAGGCAAAACAATGGAAAAGGCATAGGAAAAAGTACATTTAGATTTTATTCACTTTTATCCAGAGAAACATGCAAGCAGTAAAAGGTCAAACGATACAGCTACTCCGAGACTAACAAGCAAATTCCAAAAAAATTAAAAGTAAAAGTTCAAACAATCTAAGAATAAACTGACTGAGAGATTCTTCCCACTGATTGTGCAAACTGAGGGGTACCATTTATCCTAGTAAAGAGCATGATGTCAGATTAATCAAAGGCCTAGAGAACAGTCATTATTTTAGGCAGTGTTGCTTCTGCTGGGCAAGTGGTTTTAGGTATTATCCTTTCTGCTCAGCGGTAACATGCACGCCCAGTAGCAGAGAGATCCGGGTTCAATCCCCACCACGGATTGTTCTTATGAGGAACTGTGGTAGCCACAATTGCTTGGATTGTAAGATTGTATCAATTGCAAGTTGGTCTGGATAAGAGCTTCTGCTAAATGCTGTAAATGTAAATGGTTTTTTAATGAAGCCCTGCCAAAGCCCACACAGGTGTCACCTAATGCCAAGCAACAGTCATCCTGGTTTATCAGACAGTCTGGATGCTAAAGGATTCTGATGAACAGTTGAGACAGAAAACAGAATACCTAGTTGTAGAACATATGTACACAAAGTACATTAGTGCAGCATGAGATGATAACTACAACAGCCTGAATAAAACTGACAACCAGTAGATAACATAGCCACGAAGCCTCTCATGAGAACTCTCACCCACCAGCAACAATCTGAGTGATTAAGTGAGTGAGAGGCATAAGTCAGCATCTCTGTTAAAGATGATGAGCTCTTTTGGATTGGGATCTGGTGACTGTGGAGGTCGTTTTATTACAGTGAACTCATTATCATGTTCAAAAAACTGTTTCACACGGTTTGTAGTTTGGAGCTGTAGCCTGGGACAGGGGGGCTTCCAGCAGGATGACCAAGCGGTGTCATCTATGCTATTTGCAGATGATGTCCTTCTGGCTTCTTTGTATGGATGCCTTGAGCAGCTTGCAGCCGAGTGTGAAGTGGTTGGTATGCAGGTACTCGAACACCTCCAAGTCTGAGGCCATGGTTTTCTAATGGGAAAGGATGACAGGAGTTCAAATATCTCAGGGTCGTGTTCATGAGTGATGGGAAGAGGGATCATTAGATCGACTGTATGTTGGGTGCAGCGTTGGCAGTAATGTGGAGAGGGAGCTGAGCCATAGAGCATAAAGCTCTCACTTTAATGGTCGATCTATGTCCACTCCATTACCTATGATCGTAAGTTCTGGGTAATGACCGGAAGAACGAGATCCCAGATACAAGCAGCCAAAATGTACTTTCTCCAGGAGGTTGCTGGGCATACACACCATGATTGTGTGAGGAGCTCAGAGCAGGACCAGTTCTCCTTCATGTTAAGTCAAGTCAAGTTAGATTTTTTTAAATAGCACTTTTTACAAAGAAGCATTGTCTCAAAGCAACTTTACAATTTTAGATTATCTCCTAACATATATGTTCAATCCCAAATTGAGCAAGCCTAGGGTTGACAGTGGCAAGGAAAAACTCCCTAAGTGTTATGAGGAAGAAACCTTGGGAGGACCAAGACTCAAAAAGGGACCCAACCTCCTTGGGTGGTGTAGATGATAAACCTAAGAATGAAACTAAAGTCATGGAGCCATAGTTCAAATAAAATGTGAAATATGCTCATCAGCATTAAGTAGTCCGATACATAGAATCACTCTAGGGCCCTGAGTCTAAGCAGGAAAGTCACTGGCAGCACTTTGACCCCAGCCAACCGGAGGAGGGAGAGGGTTACTGTCCTCTGGTGTGGCCTGGGTATGGTGGGACTGGAGCTGGTGACGGAAGCAGCTTGAGTGAAGCTGAAGCGGAAGAACATCATGTGTGAGGCAGAAACTGGTACCGGAACACAGCTCGGAGAGAAAACAGAAAATGTAATTAGTTATTGATTAAGAGCACAGTGTCTAACAATCACTGATGCCACATGTAGCATGAGACCCCGGCAGCAATAGCTATAGCAGCATAGCTAGAAAGAGGAGAACTGGTAGGTAACACAGACAAGAGGGATCACATGAGACATCGGCAACCCCACAGGAGGCAGAAGACAGCAACCCAATGTCTCTGATCACCATAAGACTCTTTGACTATGAACCCCAAGCTCTGCCCTTAGTCTACGGCAAGGATGCACAAGTCAAGATCAAGAGGACTGAAGCCCAGTTCAGCCAGACCCAACACTCTCGGCTAATGGACAATTCAGGCAGGTCAGACATGACTAAAGAATCTGGCCCCAGTGACCCAAGCCATGCCTATCAGTCTAAAACTAGTCAAAAGCCTGCGTAAAGAAGTATATCTTTAGCCTAGACTTAAAAATCTGGAGAGTGTCTGAGTCTCGAACGAAAGTGGGAAGTTTATTCCGTAGCTGGGGGGCCATGTATGAGAAAGCCTTTCCCCCTGCTGTGACTTTTTTAATTCTAGGAACTAAAAGAAGTCCTGCACCCTGCGAACGAAGTACATGAGCTGGATTGTAAGACTCTAAGAGTTCACTGAGATAATGTTGGGCCAGGCCATGAGTTTTATAAGTTATAAGAGCTTTATAGTTATAAGAAGTATTTTGTAATCAATGCAGAATTTAACTGGTAACCAGTGTAGTGATGATAGAACAGGAGTGATATGATCAAATTTTTTAGTTTGAGTTAGCACTCGGGCGGCTGCAGGAGCCAGTTGAGGTGGTTCAGGAATATGATAAGGAAGCCTCCTGGATAACTCCCACTAGAGGTCCAGGCTAGACCCAGGATCCACTACCTGGGACCAGCTGGGGATCCCCCAGGAGGAGTTAGTAGAACTTGTGGGGGACAAAGGATGCCTGGACTTCTTTGCTTGCCCTGCTGCCACTGCGACCCTGAAATTGATATCTGAAATGATACTATGAGCTGCAATGTGTATACTCATAAAGACTCGACACACATTCTCAGCTGTGGCATTGGTGGTCAGTATGAGCAAATATGATAACTTCAGATGTGTTGCTGTTTAGCAGAAGATTTTAGGCATCCAGCATTAATATACTTCAGACAGTCCAGAATAAAGCTAACAGACTCATGGTTTTACATGAAAGTAGGACTGTGTATCATCTGCATAACACTGATTTAAGATCTTATTGGGTATATATTAGGGGGCACATGCATAATGTTAATAAAATAAGGCCTAGAACTCAGCCCCAAAGTGACATCTGCAAAGAGGAGGAGTCAGCTGGGAATAACAGAGCAGGGAGGCCACAGGCAATTCTAGGCCTCTAACCCCAGAACCACAGCAAGATATCCCCGTCTAAGGAGATTAACCAAAATTCTGTGTAAATAAGTATGATAGTAATAAGTATGTGTTGTTATATGGGATCTAAAATCCCACTGGCTAAGTGGTAGAGGGTGTGATTCCAGGAGGTTGGCAGCAGAGAGGCGAAGAGCAAACAAAAACCCAGGGCACGTGCGGTGCCAACAGGGTCTAACTTCCAGGACAACCAGGGAAGCTGAGCGTGGCATGAGAGCCAAAAGAAGAAACACAAAAGGCTAGCTAAAGCTAGAGAATGGCGTGAAATCCGAACAGAGCCCAATGAAGAGATGGGCCTGACCTGGGAAATATGGAAAAAGGGGGAACTTTCATGTGCTTAGGTAGTTTAAGGTGAACGGAAGAAGGATTGATTACCTTTTTGATGGGAAACAGTCCTATGAAGCGTGGTTCCAACTTCCTGGACTCGACATGGAGGGGTGCTAGCCGAGAGCCAGACGAGTTGTCCGGGTGTGAAGGAAGGACCCGGTCTCCGGTGGCAGTTGGCCGTTCACTGGGCAGCGCCACAGGCCTTGGCGAGAGCTGCTCTGTTGGTTCTCCATGTCTTTTGGCAGCGCCGGAGATGATGAGCGACAGAGGGCACCACCACCCCCAT
The DNA here is from genome assembly GCA_025084515.1 of Ancistrus triradiatus. Classification (NCBI taxonomy): domain Eukaryota; kingdom Metazoa; phylum Chordata; class Actinopteri; order Siluriformes; family Loricariidae; genus Ancistrus; species Ancistrus triradiatus. Next base: position 48,583 of record JAJAGP010000698.1, on the reverse strand, counting down.
CTCCAGGTCTGGGAATAATGGAGTGAGGTAACCTAGGGAGGCCTCGAAAGGAGATAGACCTGTGGTGGCATTGTGGAGAGTGTTGTGGGCATGTTCAGCCCAGGCCAACTGGAAATTCCACTTCGTGAGATCCTTTGCTGTCATGCATCTTAGAGTGGTATCGATGTATTGGTTTGCCCACTCGTCCTGGCCATTAAACTGGGGATAAAACCCCGAGGTCAAGCTCACCGTGGGTCCCAAGGCCTTGCAATAGGCTCTCCAGACCTGTGAGATGAACTGGGTCCCCCGGTCCGACATGATGTCTGGGGGATCCCGTGGACCTTGAATATCTGCTGGAAGAGAATCTGTGCCATCTCCAAGGCCATGGGGAGCTTGGGCAGGGCGATGAGCCGGACTGCCTTGGAGAACCGATCCACCACCATTAGGATGATGGTGTTCCTGTCGGACTCGAGGAGCCCTGTGACAAAGTCCATGGCAATGTGTGACCAGGGTCATCCGGGAGAGGTTGCAGGAGCCCTGCCGGGGGCCGATGAGAGGCCTTACTTTAAGCACAGGTGGGACAGGCAGCCACAAAGTCCCTGGTGTCAGCATCCATGGAAGGCCACCAGAGGTGGCAGCGAAGGAGAGCCAAGGTGCTTTGGTAGCCTGGGTGGCCGGCAAACTTAGACTCGTGGGCCCATTGCAGGGTGGTGGTTCGAGCCGAGGCGGGCACGTAGAGCCAGTTAGGAGGACTACCCCTGGGGTCCAGGTCCGTCCCCTGCGCCTTGCAGATGATCTGTTGAACCTTCCACGTGAAGCGGGCGATCAGCCAGTCGGAGGGAAGGATGGTGGCGGGAGACTCGTTGCTGGTCTCCGTGAAGAATTGGCGAGAGAGAGCATCCGATTTTGCATTCCGTGACCCTGGCCGGTAGGTGAAAAAGAAGTTGAACCAGCCAAAGAACAGATGTTGCGATAGACTACCTGGCCTGACGCGAGTTGAACCTTTTGGCAGCCTGGATGTAGGCCAGGTTGAGGTGGTCGGTCCAAACCATGAATGGAAACTCAGATCCCTGCAGCAAGTGCCTCCATTCCTCCAGCGCGAGCTTGCAGTTGCCCATGTCGTAATTCCTCTCCATGGGTGTGAGGCGGTGTGAGAAGAAGGTGCAGGGCTGTAACTTGTTATAAGGGACAGGATGGCCCCCACGCCAGTGTTAGAGGCGTTGACCTCCACGATGAACTGCCTACAAGAATCCACCTGGGCGAGTACGAATGGAGTGACAAAGAGTCGCTTGAGGTGGCAGAAGGCCCAGTCAGCCTCGGCAGACCACTGGAAGGTCCATTTGGTGGAGGTCAGCTGGATGAGGGGGGACGCCATCTTACTATAGTCCCGGATGAAGCGGTGGTAGAAGTTGGCGAACCCCGGGAAGCGTTGCAGCTCCTTGCGCCCAGTGGGGGCAGAAAACTCTGAGACAGCACGGATCTTGGCTGGGTCCGCCTTGATCCTCCCCCTCTGAATAATGAACCCCAGGAAGAATACAGTCTCCACATGGAACTCGTACTCCTCAGCCTTGATGAAGAGACGGTTCTTGAGGAGTCGGGCGAGCACCAGCCTGGCATGCTTTGTGTACTCCTGGGGAGAAGAGAAAATTAGTATGTTGAGATAGACGAACACAAATCGGTCGATGAAATCCCTGAGCATGTCATTGACTAGTGCTTGGAAGACTGCTGGAAGACTCATCCCCTTCCTTGATGCGGACCAGGTGGTATGTGTTCCGAAGCTCCAGCTTTGTGAACACAGAGGCCGCTTGGAGGAGATCAAAGGCCAAGGAGAGCAATGGTAGAGGGTAGTGGTTACAGAGAGGTCCGCAGGGTCTTCGAGCTGAGGAGTGCGAAGGAGGCCATTGGTCACTGGAACGATGGAGGTGAGGCAGTGGAGGTGGCAGAATTCACTCCAGCCTGTGATCAATCCTTCCCTCCAGTTGATGGATGGGTTGTGGGTGGCCGAGGACCAGAGATGGGGGAGCAAATCATCACAAAGCACACAGTCTCCCGTCAGCAGCCGGCCATCTAGGGCGTACGCCTGCGTAGGGCTGCCCATGACCTCCACACTTCAGCCAAGCTGGGCCGCAAGTCCTTCATCGATGAGACGCGTACCAGACGCGTGGAGCTGGGGAGGCAGAGGGTGGCTGGCAAGGTGAGATGGGGCCATTCAGGCCATGGGGTCTTGTGGAAGGGGTCGCCAGGGGGGGCGAGCCTTCCCTTTTGGGCAACGGGTGCAGGTGGTGACAGTGTGCCCTGATTGGCGGCAGTACATACATAAGCTCTTGTCCTTCCATCGAGCGCGTTCCACGGGAGTGACCCAGGCCTGGCCCACCTGCATTGACTCAGGGTCGTCAACCAAACTGGAACCCCGGAAGGACAGAAATGGGGGCTCCAACACAGTGGGTCTGGTTTGCGGGGACAAGGTTGCCGCCAATTCCACCAATGCCTGAAGGTCAATGGTATCGTCACAGACCACTAGCTCAGCCATGAGCCACTCGGAGAGAAGGCCTCGCGAAGCGCAGGGTCATTCCAGCCTGCGTCTGCAGCCAAATACCAGAACTCTACTGCATAGTCAGCAACTGTGCGGGAGCCCTGTCGAAGGCCATAGAGGCGACTCGACGCCTCGCCATGGCTCAGGTAGTTATGTGGGATCTAAGATCCCACTGGCTAAGTGGTAGAGGAGCCCTAGATGCGGACTAACAGACAAGACAGGACCACGACGTAAAGATAAATAGTGAGGCTCATTAAACAGAAGCGTGAGATACTGGTAGGTGAGCAAGGGTGTGAGTTCAGGAGGTTGACGGCAGAGAGGCGGAGAGCAAACGAAAAACCAGGGAAGCTGAGTGCAGGCAAGTGTCCAGTGGTGAGAGCTGACGGAGAGGAGAGAACTGTGGGTGAGTACTGGCAAAATAAAGGTGGCGTGACAGCCAAAAGAAGCAACACAAAAGGCTAGCTAAAGCTAGAAAACAGCGTGAAAGCCGAACAGAGCGAGACAAGAATGGACTGGAACTAGTACTAGGAATCACTGAGAACAGCGAAAGCAAAATCAGCATGTGAGCCAAACAAAGAGAGAGAGAGCTAGGGCTAAACAGCTAAATGCTAAGCTAACTAGTACCAAAAATAGCATAGCTAGTACCGGATGAAATGGAGAATAATCTGGCACCATCCTGGAGATCGATCAGCGTAGAAATAGTGTGCAGTGATGAGAGGGAACAAGGTCCAGGTGTGAAATGAAGGGAGGAGTGAAGGAATGGGATCGATCTCTGGGGAAGGAAACACACATGCACATGCTCCGCAATCGGAAAATTAAAACAAATGGGAGTAAGGGACTGACAGAAAATTACAAGAACGGGAAGAAACGGAACGGAACCCAGGCCAAACCCTAACGTGTAAATAATATTTAAAGAGAGGGAGTGTGTGAATCCCAATCAAAGTTGAAGATACATTCACAAGTTTTAACTGTTTTTATTGGGTTGCTGTCTTCTGCCTCCCGTGGGGTTGCCAATGTCTCATGTGATCCCTCTTGGCTGTGTTTCCTACCAGTTCTCCTCTTTCTAGCTATGCTGCTATAGCTAATGCTGCCGGGGTCTCATGCTACACATGGCATCAGTGATTGACATGGCATCAGTGATTGTTAATAGACACTGTGCTCTTAATCAATAACTAATTCTTATCTGTTTTCTCTCCGCGCTGTGTTTCCGGCAGTTCCAGCCCCACACGAATGTTTTCTCCGCTGTAGCTCCACTCAAGCTGCTTCCGTCATCAGCCCAGCCCCACCATACCCGGGCCACTTAATTGCGATGTGCGTAGTCAATCAATCAGATTTATTTATTATAAGCGCTTTTTTACAATGGAGCATTGTCTCAAATCAACTTTACAAGTTTAGCATTACTCCGATAACTACTCCAATCCCAACTTGAGCAAGCCGAGGGCGACCGTGGCAAGGAAAATCCCTAGTTCTAGGAAGAAAACCTTGGGAGGACCAAGACTCAAAAAGGTGCCCAACCCTCCGTTGGGCGGCAATAGATTATAAATCTAGAGCGAACTAAGAGTCAATGGAGTCAAAGTTCGAATAAATTTGAAGTAATGTCACATCGACTTAAGGGCCCGGGTTAATGATATAAATCTAAGAGCGACTACAGTCATGGAGTCATAGTTCAAATAAAATGTGAAATATGCACATCAACATTAAGTGGCCTGGGTATGATGGGGCTGGAGCTGATGATGGAAGCAGCTTGAATGAAGCTGCAGCAGATGAACATCATGTGTGGGGCTGGAACTGGTACCGGAACACAGCTCCGAGAGAAAACAGAAAATGAAATTAGTTATTAATTAAGAGCACAGTGTCTATTAACAATCACAGATTCCATGTGTAGCATGAGACCCCGGCAGCATTAGCTATAGCAGCATAGCTAGAAAGAGGAGAACTGGTAGGTAACACAGCCAAGAAGGATCACATGAGACATCGGCAACCCCACGGGAGGCAGAAAACAGCAACCCAACGTCTCTGATCACCATCACACACTCTTTGACTGTGAACCCCCAGCTCTGCCCTTAGTCCAAGGCAAGGATGCACAAGTCAAGATCAAGAAGACTGAAGCCCAGTTCAGCCAGACCGCCCACTCGACACTCCCGGCTAATGGACAAGGCAGGCAGGCCAGACATGACTCCAGACTCCGGCCTCAGTGACCCAAGCCATGCATCCCAGTATAAATCTAGTCAAATGCCTGCGTAAATAAGTATGTCTTTAGCCTAGACTTAAAATTTTGGAGAGTTTCTGAGTCTTGAACTAAAGTGGGTAGTTTATTCCATAGTTGGGGGGCCATGTATGAGAAAGCCTTTCCCCCTGCTGTGACTTTTTTAATTCTAGAAACTAAAAAAAGTCCTGTACCCTGCGAACGAAGTAGACGAGCTGGATTGTAAAACTCTAAGAGTTCACTCAGATAATGTGGGGCCAGGCCATGTAGAGCTTTATAAGTTATAAGAATATTTTGTAATCGATGCGGAATTTAACTGGTAACCAGTGCAGTGATGATAGAACAGGAGTGATATGATCAAATTTTCTAGTTCGAGTTAGCACTCGGGCAGCTGCATTCTGAACTAACTGAAATTTATTTATAGATTTACTAGAGCATCCAATAAGTAAGGCATTACAGTAATCCAACCTTGAGGTTATAAACGCATGAACAAGTTTCTCTGCATCGTTAAAAGTGAGGCTATTTCTAAGTTTAGCAATATTACGTTTTTGAAAGAAAGCAATTCGAGTGATCCTGCTAATGTGAGCATCAAAGGAGAGATCTGAATAAATGTGACTCCTAAGTTTTTTACAGACGGACTGGGCAATAGTGGACAGCCATCTAGATTTAGGATAGATGTAACCAACCTGTCTCTCACAGCCTTGGGTCCCACTAATAGAACCTCAGAGTTTCCTTTACACAGTCCTCAATTTTGTTGATTGTAATGCTATCATTAGGTTTGGCTGATATGTACAGTTGTGTATCATCTGCATAGCAGTGGAAACTAATGCCATGTTTACGAATAACTGAGCCTAGTGGCAGCATGTACAGAGAGAATAAAAGCGGGCCAAGCCCTGACCTCTGAGGCACACCATACTTCACTTTTGAGAGCTTAGATCTTAGATTATTTATATGAACAACTTGTACCGATCAGTTATTAGGATTAAAACCAAGAAGTGCTGATCCCTTTAATACAGAAATTGGTCTATAATTAGATATCACACAAGGGGCAAATTGGCTTTTTTTAATCATTGGTTTGAATAACGGCAGACTTAAAGGATTTGGGCACATAACCTAAGGTAAGGGATGAATTTAAAATAACTAACACTGGCTCTATAACACTAGGTAATACTTGTTTGAGTAGACGTGTAGGAATTGGATCTAACAAACATGTTGATGACTTAGACGAGCATACTTCACATTTTATTCGAACTTTGACTCCATGACTTTAGTTTCATTCTTAGATTTATCATCTACGCCGCCCAAGGAAGTTGAGTCCCTTTTTGAGTCTTGGTCCTCCCAAGGTTTCTTCCTATAACTCAGGGAGTTTTTCCTTGCCACTGTCGCCCTAGGCTTGCTCAATTTGGGATTGGACGTAGTTATTAGGAGATAATCTAAACTTGTAAAGTTGCTTTGAGACAATGCTCCATTGTAAAAAGCGCTATATAAATAGATCTGACTTGACTTGACTTGAATTATATGACCAATTTGATATTTAAATGTAGTTTTATTTTAATTTAGTATAAAAATGTAATTTAGTTTCACAGTAAGTCTGAGGTGTGTGTGTGTGTGTGTGTGTGTGTGTGTGTGTGTGTGTGTGTGTCTATGTTGGTGGGTTATTACTAACATAAGTTTAAACTTAAGAAAGGCTCAGCCCTCTCCTCCAACTTTCAACCAGTAGTTGAAGAAGAATCAGTAGTGACGCTTGAGCCACTTTCATGGTCTCTGGAGGAAATTGATGTCCATAAATGTGAGTGCAGAGACCCACTATTCGCACATCTGGAATATGTCCACTGCTTACTGTATATAATGCTAATTGTCAAAACTAAACCAAGATTTGAGATTAACAGATTCTCACTGATTTGTTATATGAATGCGATTTGAAATATTTATATGCTGCAAAATCAATCACTGCCTTGTTCCTTTCTTGTTCATTTCTTCCACAGGTTCTGAATGGCAACATCACCCTTAAATAACACTTTTAGTTTCGTTCTTCAGATTTCCAGGTTTGATGTTCCTCCAGAAGCTGTGTATCCTATTTTCATCACTGGAACTCTGATTTATTTGTTTTCAGTGGTGTGCAATCTGACAATTCTAGTACTGATTGTGACTCAGCGAAAACTTCATAAGCCGATGTTTTATATTATGTTCAGCCTCCCTCTGGTAGACTTAATAGGATTAACTTGTGCTCTTCCCAGAGTGCTCATAGACATTGTAACACAGACAAACACTGTTTATTACCCAACATGTGTCCTGCAGGGATTTTTGCTTCATTTGTATGCTGGGGCTGTGATGTACATCCTGGCTGCCATGGCGGTTGATCGCTATGTAGCAATATGTCAACCTCTCAGATATAACTCTATAATGACTCCTTACACAGTTTGTGGTCTCATAGCTCTGGCCTGGGGTCTTGATATTGCAATGATTGTTGGGTTATTTGCACTGCAAGCCAGAGTCGCAAAGTGCAAAACATTTATTTTTAGTGTCTATTGTAACAACACATCTTTGCTTCGACTGTCATGTGGAGATGATTTAACTGTTCAAAATATCTATGGATTATTTATAACTGGATTTATGCAGGGTCTGAGTTTGACTATTCAGTTGTTGTCCTATGCACTAATTCTCAGAGCCTGCATTTTCCGCACACAGACAGATGCTAGAAGTAAGGCCATAAACACCTGTATGGCACAGCTGATTTCATTTACTTTGTTTGAAATTATTATGGGCTTTACTGTCATCTCATACCGTTTGGACAATATACCACCCAATGCACAAAAAATTAGTGGCCTGCTTATTTATACAATCCTTCCTGTTGTGAATCCAGTTTTATATGGAATAAAAACACGAGATATTCGCAATGCTTTCTTGATGATTTTGAAAAAACAAAAGGTAGTCTCCAAAATGTAATAACCAAGAATGGTTTCATAACAATTATCCAATGTACTTAACCGCAATGCCTATCAACATGTGTATTCCTGGATATAACCCATTTACTGACAATGATATAGTCATAAGATGGATACAACAGCGATGGAAATATTCAGAGTGCTTAGAAGTGCTTATTTCTGAGCCCATAAACATGGTTGACATGTTTATGCTCATTGATCCTTCCTTTCTTACAGAGAGGACAGAACACAATGGAATCACCCTCTGTATGCCCTCAGGCCTTTACGCAAAGTAGTAATGATGCTATTTAAGCTAGATCGGTTTAATCAGTATCATTAATATATGTATGTTGCATGGTTACCTGTCAATTATATTTTGAAATTTATTTAAATCTGTGTACTTATATTACAGTTATATGCACTGGGTGGACATAATGATTGAACTATCTAAATATAAGCTTATATATTCCTTTGATGGAACTAATAATGACTCCATTTAGGCCTGAATGGAAGTATTTCCAGTGTTTTTGTGTTGTTTGAAGGAGTGTCTTGTCTGGCCCAGGATGACTTGCCATCCCAATGAAATAATAAATTCTGAATCATACCCGCAAATTCTAATGGAAAATATCAGGACATCTATCCATGAACTGAATCTTAAGAGAATGCATCTCATGCAGCAAGACAATGACTCTAGCCACACAAGTCGTTCTACCAAAGAAAGGTTAAAGAAGATAAAAACTTATGTTTTTTAAATAGCCAAGCCAAATTCCAGTTGAAATGCTGTGGATGGACCTGTACATGTGAGGACATATCCCAGAGTTGTGCGAGGCTGTTCTATACAGAGGAATGGGCTAAAATTCCTCCAAGCTGATGGGAGTCATCATCAGTTATTTATGTTTTGTTTCAGTTACTGCTGCACAAGGGCGTCAGACTAGATACTGCAAATAACATTTAATATACTTTTACCACTCATGAATATGTAATATTGGACAATTTTCCTGAGTACATAAATGGCACAGTAATAATGTTATTAAAATATTTCTGTCTCTGTTTAATTGGGTTCTCTTAATCCATTTTTGAGGATCAAAAGCTAATGATGTTTCAGCTCATTTATGCAGAAATATATAAAATTCTAAAGGGTTCACACACTTTCAAACATGAATACAGCTTCTTTAGTGTTTGTTCCATCAGCTAAACCATATGACATCATTTCAGTCAAAAACTGAGGATTATATAAAATCCGTCATTTAAATTTATTTTACTTAACTCAGATAAAACTGAAGCTATATTAGTTGGACACAAGACTGCAAGAGACAGGTTGTCTAAATCTATCTTAAACCTCAATGACTCAAAAACTTAGGTGTTTGATTCAGACCTCTCCTTTTACGGGCACGTTGGCAACATTACTAGAATTGCATTCTTCTAGGTAACTTTTTATTTCCAAACATGAAAATATACTATATTTTGTAGATAAAGATGAGTTGCCATGTATGAAAAAGTCTTTTCTAATACTGTCACATTTTAATTCTAAGAACCCTGCTTGTTTTGAAAGAAGTGTTTGCTCACAGAGGTTGCTCATATTACTGTAGTGAATTATGGCTTTAGATTTAATGTAGTTAATTTGAATGAAGAATGGGACACCATCAGATTCCTTTGTCATTAGAGATTCAGGGAAACCAGTTAATTTGAAACAATATGGACACTTTAAAACCAGGCTCTTTTTTCTGACAAGAGCTCTGGCAACCACCAGTAAAGTCACACAAAGAAATGATATTTCCAATAAGCATGAGAAGTTTATTCAATGCAAGGTAGAGCAAATTCACAGCAATAACCCAATGAAATGGCAATATGTAAAAAGCATATTAAATCCATAGTGGTCTTTGTGTGTATAAGTATGTAGGCTTATCATAGACAATGCTAATGAAGCAATTACTACACAGGATTTAGATATTAGGGTAGTTTATAGTGAATTGACAAATAATTATTTTCACTAAGATAAGTTATGAATATCTGACATATACTACAGTGGAATGTGGTTTAGGAAACAATATTTCCAAGAACCAGAAAATGACTTTCAAAAGAGGGTGTTAGAAAGTAATTCATTGGCCTTTTTGTGCTAATAAGATCATAACAATGAAAATAGAGGGCACATCAGCATTATCCCAGCCATATTTCCTATCAACTATAAACAAACCCAAACATAAGTAATCACCAAGCATGTGAGGTTTTAGAAGGACATTTGTGGACTTGAACAACTCATATCAGATGATTAATATTTAAAATACACATTGACTAAAGAATTAATACATAAGCTAAACAGAGTGTCAAGATGGGGAGTTAGGAGACAAGTGCAGGCATAAATTACACAACAAAAGTGTTTAATGAACAAAGCGAGGAAAACAAACAAATGGACCGATGCAAAAGTAAAGCGGGCTTGCCGCAACAAGAAAGGTTCTAAACAAAGAAGGCAAAGTCTAGTAATTTGAGCGAAGCAAACTAAGAAAATGGACCCACACACAACTAAATTGGGCTTACTGCAACAAGAAAGGTCCGAAGTAAATGAGGCAAAGTCGAGTAATCCACCGCGCGTATGCAGGCAAAAACAAGTAGTTTTGGTTTGCCAGAAGCTGCCACAAAACAAAAACATGCCGCCATTCAAACATAGGACACAAAGTCAGTGAAAATTCTCCGCGTCGAACATGAGCTATGGCACTGCTTAAATAGCATCCCTAACAGCTGTAGGCTATTAGTCCTAGGGCACTAGCTTCTTCTTTGTCCAGCAGAGTGCCACAAACGAAGTGGTCCGAATTGCCCCTAGCGGCAAGGAGGGGCTTAACAGGCACAGCTCTGGGGCGATCCGTGACATACCCTCACGTCTTGTTCAGGTATGTCACTAGGTGGTGCATCATGCTCAGATACAAAGCTAAATGGCATTAACAGCTCAGGTACAGAGCTATTTGGTGATGCTAACAGCTTAGATACAGAGCTAAGCGATGCGGCAGACACAGATACAGAGCTTGTTCAGGTATGGAACGAAGAGACGTGATGTGCTTTGGCTCAGTTACGGAGCTATATGATGCTAACAGTGCACCTACATAGCTAAGGGGCGCGACGTGTGCAGAAACGGAGTTAACGAATTCGGATACGGACCCAACATGATCAGGTACGAAACTAAGGGGTGCGGCGAGCTGGGATATGCAACCAGGCGGCGTTAACAGTTCAAACATGGAACTAACGAATTCAGGTACGGAGCTAACATGCTCAGGTACGAAACTAAAGGGTGCAATGGGCTCAGATTTGGAGCCAGGCAGAGCCAATGGTTCAAATACATAACCAATGAACTCCGATATAGAGCCAACATGCTCAAATACTGGGCTATTGGGAGCTAACGACTCAGGCACTGAGCTACGGGGCGCTAGAGGCACAAGTACTGAGCTACGAGGTGCTAACGGCTCATTTATGGAGCTAAGTGGTGCAGCATGCTCAGATATGGAGCTATCGTGCTCAGGTACTGAGCCACACGGTGCTAGCTTGTGCTTGACCAGTTCTTTCCAGCAGCTGGTGGGCTGGGGATCCCGCAAATTCCAAGAGAATGCAGGCAAAGTTGGGCGGCTGGAGGACCTCTGCTTCCCTTTAGCAGAGAGACCAAACTCCTCCCACAGCTTCTCCATAAGTTGGTCATTGGTCCCCAACGCTAGCTGGGATCAGTTCATGACCGCCCAGTTGAGCGCTTCATCTGTAAGATGCCACTTCAGAAATTCCAGGCATTCAAATTCAGAATAGTTAGGGAAGTGGCGCAAGTATGCCCAACACTGCTGCAAATATTCTCCACATTGATGGGGATTGCCGTCGTATTTTTCTGGCAGCTCGAACCGGAGTAGCGTGATGACCTGCCGTCTCCATGGTAGACGGGGAATTCTGTCACAATGGGGGGGTTAGGAGACGAGTGCAAGCATAAATTACACAACAAAAGGGTTTATCTTCTTACTGCAGAGGGCTCTTCATAAATGGTAATGGATATAAATTGTTAGGAACACTGTCAGAGTCTTGTTTTTATGACCTAAAAAGCCATAGTAAACCTGCAATATAAAACCTGTTGTTATGTGTGTGTGTGTGTGTGTGTGTGTGTGTGTGTGTGTGTGTGTGTGTGTGTGTGTGTGTGTGTGTGTGTGTGTGTGTGTTTGGGGCTGTTATTAGCTAAAGTTTAAACTTTGAGAGGCTCAGCCTTCTCCACCAACTTTCAACCAGTAGTTGAAGAAGAATCAACAGTGACGCTTGAGCCACTTTCAAGGTCTCTGGGGGAGATTATGGTCCATAAATGTGAGTGCAGGGATCCACTATTCACACATTTGCAATATGTCCACTGTTTACTGTATGCGATGATAATTGTCAAAGCTAAACCAGGATTTGAGATTAACAGATTCTAACTGATTTGTTATAAATGCGATTTGAACTATTTATATGCTGCAAAACTAACTTCCTTGTTCCTTTCTTGTTCATTTCTTCCACAGGTATAGAATGGCGACATCACCCTTAAATAACACTTTTAGTTTTAACCTTCAAATTTCCAGATTTGATATAGCTCCAGAAGCTGTGTATCCTATTTTCATCACTGGAACTCTGATTTATTTGTTTTCAGTGGTGTGTAATGTGACAATTCTGTTACTGATCGTGACACAGCCAAGACTTCACAAGCCGATGTTTTATATTATGTTCAGCCTCCCTCTGGCAGACTTAATAGGAATAACTTGTGCTCTTCCCAGAGTGCTCATAGACATTGTAACACAGACAAACACTGTTTATTACCCAACATGTGTCCTGCAGGGATTTTTGCTTCACATGTATGCAGGGGGTATGCTGTTTATCCTAACTGCTATGTCAGTTGATCGCTATATAGCAATATGTAAACCCCTCAGATATAACTCTATAATGACTCCTTACACAGTTTGTGGTATCCTAGCTTTGGCCTGGGGTCTAGACCTTGCTTTGATTGTTGGGCTATTTGCACTTCAGGACAGAGTCACAAAGTGCAAAACATTTATTTTTAGTGTCTATTGTAACAACACAAGTTTGCTTCGACTGTCATGTGGAGACGATTTAACTGTTAACAATATCTATGGATTATTTATAACTGGATTTATGCAGGGTTTGAGTTTGACTATTCAGTTGTTGTCCTATGCACTAATTCTCAGAGCCTGCATTTTCCAAACACAGGCAGATGCTAGAAGTAAGGCCATAAACACCTGTATGGCACAGCTGATTTCATTTACTTTGTATGAAGTAATTACTGCCTTTACTGTCATCTCATACCGTTTTGAGAATATATCACCCAATGCACAAAAAATTAGTGGCCTGCTTATATACACAGTCCTCCCAGTTGTGAATCCAGTTTTATATGGAATGAAAACACGAGATATTCGCAATGCTTTTCTGATGGTTTTGAAAAAACAAAAGACTGCATTCAAATAGGTGCGACACATCATCAGTGAGGAAGTGGAAATGATATGAATATGTTGTAAATCTCCAAAATGTAATAACCAATAATGTTTTCATAACAATTATCCAATGTATGTAAACGCATTGACTTTCAAAATGTGTTTTCATGAGTATCCTGAGTTACAAGATTTCTCTGCCCATGCTTATGTGTCTGACATATAAGTCTATATTCATTGATCCATTCTTTTGTACAGAGAAGACTGAACACAATTAAATCAAACTCGTCCTCTGTATGTCCTCAGACTTTTGCTATTGCTCTTGATTTACTCATTCATTAATATATGTAGTCGTTTTATGGTTACCTGTAATATTTTGAAATTGATTTAAATCTGTGTACATTTATGTACTCTGGATGGACATAATGTTTGAACTATCTAAATTTACTCTATATTTCCTTGGAGGAACTTATAATGATTCATAGACGTCCTGAATGTAAGAACTTCCAGTGTTTTTTTGTGATTTTAAGGTTTGTCTTATCTGGGCAAGAGCATGACAATGAATTCTGAATCATACCAGATCAAATTCTAAAGGAAAATGTCAGGACGTTTGTGCCTTAGCTGAATCTCAAGAGAACATGAGTCATGCAGCAAAACAACAACTCTAAGCACACAAGTCATTAATGGATTAATAAGAATAAACATAATGTTGGGAAACAGCCAAGCCAAAGTCCTGACCTTAATCCAATGGAAATGTTGTGGAAGGACTTGTAGAAGTTACTGAGGGGAAACCGAACAACATCCTAAAAACATTTAATAACAGTTACATGAAACATTTAATAACAATTATTGTGGCACAACAGGGTCACACCAGATAATGTTTGGGAATGGTAACATTAACTTTCTTTTACAACTCACAGTTAGGTAATATTGTACACATTTCCTCAATACATAAATGACCAAGTAATAATGTTATTAAAAATATTTTTTGTGTCATTTGTTTAACCAGGTTTTCTTGATCATTTTTCGGACATCTGATGATGTTTTAGCTCATATTATGCAGAAATATAGATATAAACATTTTGATCACTATAACTACTAGTCTATCCTATCTTTCATTCTTTGTTTGTATTATGGCTTCTGTGGTGTATGTTTCATGTGCAGAATATGGCATGTTTAGATACATGTCCTCCATTATTATTGATAATTCATTATTAAGTGTAATGAATATTACAAGGAGGGAGATGGAGGCAGACGTAGGTGTAAGTGAGTGGTTTTATTAACAGTTCACAGGGTGGGAAAAAAATAAACAGATAAAGTGTATATACAGGGACTACGTGATAGCCTATAAACAGGACCAGTGGTAAACACAACAGAAGAAGGGTGCTAACACAGACACAAAACTACTACAAGCGAACAATGACCTAACAGCTACAAACATAAAGTGCTAATATAAATTAACAATGAAGGCAGAAACAGCATACGGAAGCCTAATAGAGAGACCAATGAGACAGGCAGACAGGAGCAGGAACTGGAGTCAAGAAAACCACATGGGAGTGATGAGACCAGACAAGGAAGTGCACAGGACGTGGGGTATTTATAGAGAAGCTGCAGCAGGTGGGATCCAGAGAGAGACAGAGGAAGTAAATCATAGTAATGCAAGCTTGCCTTATCATGACATAACCCCCTCTCTAAGGACACATCTCCGGAGCACAAAGAAAAGAAACAAAGCAAGGAAGCAAGAGAGACCCAGATTACCAACAGGAAACGGGACCAGACTCGGACATAAACAGAACAGGGGGACAAAATAGTGGGGTCAAGGAAAGAGGAAGGATGAGGGGGACAGAAAAGGGGGAGGAGACCGGATTCACAGAATATCCAGAGATCGGACCAACACTGGAATGTGGCTATCGGGCCATGCTACCAAATCCATGGGGAGTCCTTGGGGACCTGGTCTACACAAAGTTCATGGGCCAATTAACCCCAGGCCCAAAAGTCCTGGTGGCTTCCGACTGAGCTGCAGGAGCCATCTGAGGTACCAGAGGCCACCTCAAAGTTGCAGGCAGCTTCGATTACAATGTGGGGGGCACAGTCCATGACCTGGGGTCCCTAGGGGTGACCAGGGCAGTGCAGACCTGTGCTGGGGTCACCATTGAACTGCTGACGATCCGCCATCGAGCTGCTGATGTACGGGTTCGCCGTCAGAGTGCTGATGGTCAGGGTCGCTGTTGGGCTGATGGCGAAAGGGAGCAGCATCGAGTGGGACCAGCGTCGAGCTGCTGGCAAGCGATGCCGGCATTGAGCTGCTGGCAGGCAATGCTGCATGCCGGCAGGCAGGCAAAGCTGGCATCGGGGGGTGCCTTGCGGGTGGGGTCGCTGAGGCTGTCTCTGGAACGGATGTCGCCATGATGGTCTCTGGAACATACGCCGCCATGATGGTCTCTGGAACAGGCACTGCTGTGACAGTTTCTGGAGGGTGCCACCGCGTCAGTCTCTGAAACTGGTGCAGCCATGAAGGTTTCTGGAGCGGGCACAGCTGTAACTGTCTCAGGATTTAGTGTTGTTGTGACTGACTCTGGAACAGACGTTGTCGAGACTGACTCTGGAACGAGCATCACCATCGTAACTGATTCTGGAATAGACGTCGTCAACATTAACGACTCTGGAACGGGCGTCATCATGACTGGCTCTGGAACTGATGTAAGATAGGATGACGTTATATCACATATTTAAAAACAACGGAACAAATTTTCATGTAGGCATATAAAACTTCATAAACTTACCACATTCATGCCTAAAATTGTAATGAGCCACGCTGCTGACACAAGAGGGATCGGTCCAGCACCCTGAGCACGCATGAGCCAAACTTCATCGGCACTAATTCCTTCATTGGCAACACCTGCATGCTCAGGTATTTAAGAACGCTCCAGAGCACTACTGGGTCTTGCAGCTTCACTTTGATAGAGATCTAAAAATTTCATGTGTGTTGTCGCATCCTTGTGGTTTTTGTGTCAGGGAAACTGGTAGACCTGGTTTGCCAAGGAACCAGGTCAGGTATGGTCAGGAGGCCAGAGGTGACATCAGGGCTTATCTGGCTAGTGTAGGGTCAGATCCCACCACTCGCTCCCCTTGGGCCCTTCGTGGTCTCACCGTCTTCCTCCCAGTGGCTTCGGCTTGTTCGCTCTAGTGACGCGAGCTCCCTGCATTTCCCCCTCTGGACCCCCGGCTTACGCTCCTTATCGTTTTGGAGGACGTGATACAGGTGGCTGTAGAACCGTGTCATGCTTCGGATGCTTTGGGGAATCCCCAAAGCTTATGTCACAGCGCGCGCCCCCCTCTCTATGAGCTGCGCTAATATCTCTCTGTGCACGCGCAGCTTGGGAGTGAGCATTAGCTCCCCACTCTGCTTCCCAGTTGGAGCGCTTTTCATTTTTGTTATTACCCTTTCATTTTTCTCCCCGTGCTCACCACAGCGTTGTTAGTGGCATTTCCTTTATATCACCTTTCATTTTGTATATTTTTGTACATTGCTTTTGTGTTAGTCTGCTTCCGTGCGGCATGTGTTTGCCCTTTTAATTCCTTATTCTCCCACTTTACCCTGTGCCTCGGAGTGGCGCACTGTTAAAGTCTCACAGGCACAGCTCTTTGTCTTTTTCCTGTGTGTGTAGGAACCTCTAGGATTAGCATGTGCCTTTCTCCCCACACACATCCCCATTTTTCTTTATTTTCATTTTGGATTGTCCCTTTTATCAGGAGCTACAGTGGTGCTTGAAAGTTTGTGAACCCTTTAGAATTTTCTATATTTCTGCAAAAATATGACTTGAACATCATCATGTTTTCACACAAGTCCTAAAAGTAGATAAAGAGAACCCAGTTAAACTAATGAGACAAAAATATTATACTTGGTCATTTATTTAAAACAGTGGGCACCCTATTTTATTTAAAGAACAGGGATCTATCAAAGTCTGCTCTTCACAACACATGTTTGTGGAAGGGTATCATGGCACGAACAAAGGAGAATTCTGAGGACCTCAGAAAAAGAGGTGTTGATGCTCATCAGCCTGGAAAAGGTTACAAGACCATCTCTAAAGAGTTTGGACTCCACCAATCCACACTATTCACACATTTGCAATATGTCCACTGTTTACTGTATATGATGCTAATTGTGAAAGGTAACCCAAGATTTGAGATTAACAGCTTCAGATTGATTTGTTGTATAAATGTGATGTGAACTATTTATATGCTGCAAAATCAATCACTGCCTTGTTCCTTTCTTGTTCATTTCTTCCACAGGTTCTGAATGGCGACATCACCTTTAAATAACACTTTTAGTTTTAACCTTCAAATTTCCAGATTTGATATAGCTCCAGAAGCTGTGTATCCTATTTTCATCACTGGAACTCTGATTTATTTGTTTTCAGTGGTGTGTAATGTGACAATTCTGTCACTGATTGTGACACAGCCAAGACTTCACAAGCCGATGTTTTATATTATGTTCAGCCTCCCTCTTGCAGACTTAATAGGAATAACTTGTGCTCTTCCCAGAGTGCTCATAGACATTGTAACACAGACAAACACTGTTTATTACCCAACATGTGTCCTGCAGGGATTTTTGCTTCATTTGTATGCTGGTGCTGTGCTGTTTATCCTAACTGCTATGTCAGTTGATTGATATGTAGCAATATGTAAACCCCTCAGATATAACTCTATAATGACTCCTTACACAGTTTGTGGTATCCTAGCTTTGGCCTGGGGTCTTGACTTTGCTTTGATTGTTGTGTTATTTGCACTTCAGGCCAGAGTCACAAAGTGCAAAACATTTATTTTTAGTGTCTACTGTAACAACACAAGTTTGCTTCGACTGTCATGTGGAGACGATTTAACTGTTAACAATATTTATGGATTATTTATAACTGGATTTATGCAGGGTTTGAGTTTGGCTATTCAGTTGTTGTCCTATGCACTAATTCTCAGAGCCTGCATTTTCCGCACACAGGCAGATGCTAGAAGTAAGGCCATAAACACCTGTATGGCACAGCTGATTTCATTTACTTTGTATGAAGTAATTGTCGGCTTTACTGTCATCTCATTCCGTTTTGAGAATATATCACCCAATGCACAAAACATTAGTGGTCTGCTTATATTTATAGTCCTTCCAGTTGTGAATCCAGTTTTATATGGAATAAAAACACGAGATATTCGCAATGCTTTCCTGATGGTTTTGAAAAAACAAAAGACTGCATTCAAATAGGTGCGACACGAATTATCATCAGTGAGGAAGTGGAAATGATGTGAATATTTTGTATGTCTCCAAAATGTAATAACCAATAATGGTTTCATAACAATTATCCAATGTATGTAACTGCATTGACTTTCAAAATGTGTTTTCCTGAGTATCCTGAGTTACAAGATTTCTCTGCCCATGCTTATGTGTCTGACATATAAGTCTATATTCATTGATCCATTCTTTTGTACAGAGAAGACTGAACACAATTAAATCAAACTCGTCCTCTGTATGTCCTCAGACTTTTGCTATTGCTCTTGATTTACTCATTCATTAATATATGTAGTCGTTTTATGGTTACCTGTGTAATGTTTTGAAATTGATTTAAATCTGTGAACTATCTAAATTTACTTCCAATTTCCTTGGAGGAACTTTTAATGATTCAAACGACCATTTAACCCCAAAACAGTGAAATTCAGCTAAATAATTATCATGGAAGAATGATGTCATACAAGTCCTGAATGGAAGAACTCCCAGTGTTTTTTGTGATTTTAAGGTGTGTCTTATCTGGGCAAGGACATAACAACGAATTCTGAATCATACCAGATCAAATTTTAAAGGAAAATGTCAGAATGTTTGTGCCTTAGCTGAATCTCAAGAGAACGTAAGTCATCCAGCAAAACAACAACTCTAAGCACACAAGTCATTTTGTCAAAGAATGGATTAATAAGAATAAACGTAATGTTGAGTAACAGCCAAGTCAAAGTCCTGACCTTAATCCAATAGAAATGTTGTGGAAGGACTGGGTTTAACTGGGTTCTCTTGATATATTTTTGGGACATCTGGTGACGTTAAGGTCACATTTGTCACAGGTCCCTCTGACCGTCGCTGGGGGGCAGCGTCGGCTTCGTTTCCATCTGGTGACTTTGACAGTTCATGCAATCGCTCACCTGCATCTGAGCAATTGCATTTAATATGCAGCAGCTGCCAGCCCAGGTATTCAAGTCCTGCTCTTGAGCTTGGCAGTGCTGCTGCATTCACCCTCACTGCGCTACGTATTGCCACTCATTCGCTTAGTGCGGTTCTTTTTGTAGGCTTTGGCCCGTTAGGCTCGGCGGACGACCGGCCTCGTCAAGGAGGTCGGCCTTGTAGTGCTCCTGAAGGACACGAGGTAAGACAGGGCAATAGTTGTAGTGTAGGGTTGAGAAATCCCCTCGCTTTATTCACTGCTGTTTCCCCTCCGTGTTGCCGCTGACACCAGCAGCACTTCCGTTTTCTTTCGCTTTCAGCAATCGGTTTTTTCAATCGCCCTTTTTCCTTTTGGGCTCGAAAGCGATCGCGTTTTTGCATTCGCTTTGTTCCCTAAATTGTGTGTTAAGCGGGTCGCCCGTTTCTTTTACACGCGCGCCCCGTAGTATTCATTCAAAAAAAACGGAGCCCTTGCTCCGCCTCCTCTCCACTCTCCGGATCGCTCGCGCTGGGTGACGTCAGTGCCCCCCGCCTTCGCTCTCCTTCCAAAGCAAGCCATGTGTGTGTGTGTGTGTGTGTGTCTGTGTGTGTGTGTGTGTGTGTGTGTGTGTGTGTGTGTGTGTGTGTGCTTTCCCTCACACACACAGGAGATCGGCTTGTGTTGGTTAATTCTTTGATTTAACCTCAGTGGTCTGGTGGTTCGATCGGTTAAACTTCTAATTACCGACGCAGTCGACCTGGGTTCGTTCCGCAGCCACTGAGGTGACTTTCTTTATTTAGTTTCTTATTTATTGTATTTTATTTTTTATTGTTTTATTTTTTGTTTTATTTCAGTTCACTACTACCATCTGGAGCTAACTGCACTTGGGTCCCAAACCCTTTATATTTTGTTTAATACGGCTCATCATTTCTGATTTTTTCTTCTAAAATTATGGCGAACCGTAACAACATTATGCAGAAATATAGAAAATTCTAAAATCTACTTGTCTAAAAGTCTATCCTATTATCCATTCTTTGTTTGTATTATGGCAGTGTATGTTTCCTGTGCAGAATGTGTAATGTTTGGTTATATGTCCTCCATTATTATTGATAATTCATTATTAGGCCTAATGCTCAACGTGTGATCATACAAATTCAGGGTGCCACAGGCATTGTTAGTGATGCCCTACTGTAGTAGTATATAATTTCTTTACATAAGCAAGCTGGGAAAAAAAATGAAATACAGTGTGCCACAGAGGTCAGTATTTTTCCCACTATTATTTTCACAAACCGTGCATTGTTGATGTGACGAGATTTTGACGAGTATTGACTGCTCAAACCCATATCCCTGTGGATTTTCCTTTAACATGAAAAGCGTTTTACTTCAACCTCAGTAAAGAGGAATAAAAAATATTTCAGCGTTTATGAACACTACTAGTGGATACATGGAATGTAGTAGTAATATAAATGAGTTGTGAATGAAACTCTTTTATGAGCCATAATATCAAACTTCTACCCTCTAGTGTTTTTCATACCATTGCCAACAGGACCCTGGGAGTTCATGAAGTTGTGTTGTGACAATGTTGTCCCCACACCACACGTTCTGCCTAACTGCAGACTGGCTACCTGGAAAAAGGGCACAACAGAGTAGGCAGGCCACAGAAAATTCCAGACCTCAGATCCCAGGACCAAATCCAGACAAGACAGTCTAAAGATATTAACCAAAATCCTGTGTAAAAACACATTTTAAAAGTTTGAATCTAGACTTAAATATCGGGACTAATATACAATATTGAGGTGTATGAGTATGTCCTTTGTAATAGTCTCACATTTTCATTCTAGGAACCCTGCACCTTTTGAAAGAAGGTTTGTTTGTTTCTTTGTTTGTTTACAAGGATTGTTCATGTATTGGATTATGGCTTTAGCTTTAATGTAGTTAATTTGAATGAAAGAATGATGTACCACCTGATTAGTTTGTGACTAGAAAATCAGGAAAAAAGTTAATTTGAAACAAATATGAACACTTAAGGGTGACACAGTGGCTCAGTGGGTAGCACTGTCACCTCACAGCAAGGTCCTGTGTGGAGTCTGCATGTCCTCATCCGTTTCCTCCCACAGCCCAAAGACATGTGTGTTAGGTTAATTGGTATCTATAAAGTGTGTGTGATGAATTGTCACCTTGTCTAGGCATGTTCCTGCCTTGCGCCCTGTGTTGCTGGTTAGGCACTGGCTCTCCCATGACCAGTAAAGGATTAACCACATAAGAAAGTGAATGAATGAATGAATGAATGAATGAATACTTAAAAACCAACCTCTTTATCTGAGATAAGTTCTGCCAGACATATCATATATACATATATCTCAAATATATGCACCTTGATTAATAAGCATATAAAGGTTCTATCATTTATTTATTTATATATATATATATATATATATATATATATATATATATATATATATATATATATATTAATTACTGCTCAAAAAAATAAAGGGAACACTTAAGCAACACAATATAATTCCAGGTAAATCAAACTTCCGTGAAATAAAACTGTCCACTTAGGAAGCAACATTGATTGACAATTAATTTCACATGCTGTTATGCAGATGGAATAGACAACAGGTGGAAATTATTGGCAATTAGCAAGACACACTCAATAAAGGAGTGGTTCTGCAGGTGGGGACCACAGACCACTTCTCAGTACCTGTGCTTTCTGGCTGATGTTTTGGTCACTTTTGAATGTTGGTGGTGCTTTCACACTCGTGGTAGCATGAGACGGACTCTACAACCCACACAAGTGGCTCAGGTAGTGCAGCTCATCCATGATGGCACATCAATGCGTGCTGTGGCAAGAAGGTTTGCTGCGTCTGTCAGCGTAGTGTCCAGAGGCTGGAGGCGCTACCAGGAGACAGGCCAGTACACCAGGAGACATGGAGGAGGCCGTAGGAGGGCAACAACCCAGCAGTAGGACCGCTACCTCCGCCTTTGTGCAAGGAGGAACAGGAGGAGCACTGCCAGAGCCCTGCAAAATGTCCAGCTGGCCACAAATGTGTCTGTGTCTGCACAAACGGTTAGAAACCGACTCCATGAGTATGGTATGAGGGCCCGCCGTCTACAGATGGGGGTTGTGCTCACAGCCCAACACCGTGCAGAACGCTTGCCATTTGCCAGAGAACACCAGGATTGGCGAATTTGACCATGGCGCCCTGTGCTCTTCACAGATGAAAGCAGGTTCACACTGAGTACATGTGACGTGACAGAGTCTGGAGATGCCGTGGAGAGCGATCTGCTGCCTGCAACATCCTTCAGCATGACCGGTTTGGCAGTGGGTCAGTAATGGTGTGGGGTGGCCCTCCATGTGCTCGCCAGAGGTAGCCTGACTGCCATTAGGTACCAAGATGAGATCCTCAGATCCCTTGTGAGACCATATGCTGGTGCAGTTGGCCCTGGGTTCCTCCTAATGCAGGAAAATGCTAGACCTCATGTGGCTGGAGTGTGTCAGCAGTTCCTGCAAGATGAAGGCATTGAAGCTATGGACTGGCCCGCCCGTTCCCCAGACTTGAATCCGATTGAGCACATCTGGGACATCATGTCTCGCTCCATCCACCAACGTCACGTTGCACCACAGACTGTCCAGGAGTTGGCAGATGCTTTAGTCCAGGTCTGGGAGGAGATCCCTCAGGAGACCATCCGCCACCTCCTCAGGAGCATGCCCAGGCGTTGTAGGGAGGTCATAAGGCAAGTGTGGAGGCCACACACAATACTGAGCCTCATTTTTGACTTGTTTTAAGGAACAAGGACATTACATCAAGTTGGATCAGCTTGTAGTTGTTTGTTTTCCACTTTAATTTGTGTGTGACTCCAAATCCAGGCATCCATTGGTTAATAAATTTGATTTCCATTGATGATTTTTGTGTGATTTTGTTGTCAGCACATTCGACTTTGTACAGAACAAAGTATTCAATGAGAATATTTCATTCATTCAGATCTTGTCACAGGCCACGCTGACTTCCGTCCTTTGGACACTAGATGTCAGTGTTGCCCCTGTTTTCAGTTCGGGACAGTGTTTGCAATCACGCGCATTCCCTCCTAATTATTTGTTAATTAGAGTGGCAGCACTTGCTCACTCAGATATATAAGACACTCCTGAGTTCTAGCAGGTTGCTGCTGCATTGCTTGCCTAACAGTCTTGCCTATGTTCTTCGCGGTGTTGTCAGGGAAAGTGGGTAGCTGGCGATTCGAAGATCATCAGTGATTGTACGGACGGGAGGTTCGGAGGTAAGGTGGGGCTTAATTTGGTTAGTGTAGGGTCAGAACCTTATACTCGTCCCGGTGTCCGGTCATCCTCCGCTCCATCACCCCCACGTGGCTTTCCGGCTCACTCGTTCGGGCAGTGAGTCCCCCGCGCTCTCCCTTGCCGCTCCAGCCCCGTTCCATTCCCCAAAGCCCCTCTCTACGCGATCGGGGAATTGGCGCCTCCCCTTTGTGATCACGTTTGTATTAGAGAAGCGCTGCGCGACATCATTACCATCTCGCTTCTCTTGATCGTGTTTGGATCTCGCTTTTAGATTCAGCAAGCCGGGGTCCGCCTTTCTCTCTGTCAGGAAGAGCGTTCCTCTGTCACCCCTCCTAACGCTCCCTTCTGACGCTTACGTCATCGCTCTCTCTCTCTCTCTCCCTCCTTCAGTGAGCTGCATACTCGGCGTAGCCTGTGTGAGAGAGCGATTGCTTGCTCCTTTGATCTGGAGCCTGTATATTTCTCGGTTTCAGCAGTTTAACTCACTGCGGCGCGTTGAAGTGCTTTAGGGAACTGTTTCCCTGTCCCTTATTTATCATTATTATATTTATCGTTTCCATAGCGCCCTGTTTTTGAGTCCGTTAGTGAACAGTGCCTTCATGTGTCCTTCTATTACTTCCTAGTCTGGTGTGGCTGTGTCAGTGAGTCACTAACACTACAACCCGGGGTTCGATCCTCAGCCACACAGACTGAGGTTGGTTAGTTTCTTTTCCTTTTCTTTTTCCGTTCATTTTTGGTTATAACTACCATCTGGAGCTAACTGCACTTGGGTCCCTGACCATTTATATTTTATTTTTTCGGTGTGTATATATATATATACACACACACACACACACACACATATATATATATATATATATGTATGTATGTGTGTGTGTATATATATATATATATATATATATATATATATATATATATATATTATATATATATATATATATATATATATATATATATATATATATATATATATATATATATATATATACACGTATATATGTCACGGCAGCTGCAGCTGAGACTCCCCACAACCAGAGGTCACGCTCTCACGAATTCTAGCCACACCCCTTCCGTCAGGCGGCCATGTTCACAGCCTATTTAATCTCCGGCTATGCTACCCATCTTTGCGAAGTATTGTTTGTCTTTTGCCAACTTTACCGAGCGTTATACCTTTGCGATTACTGTTTTCTCGTGTATGATCTTCTGCTCTGTTCGTTTCTGATTGCCCCTTTTGGATTTGTTGCTCTTTGCCTTGTCTACCGGTTGTTGACCCTTTGGTTGCCCTACGACTACAATATGTCTCTGGTGAATATTATAAACCTGCTACTGATTCCTACACCTTGGTTTCCAAGTGTTCTTCGTTACAGAATACTTCGCCCAAACATGGAATCAGTGGGTTTCGAGGCCCGTTTGGTGCGGCAAGAACAGAAGCTGGATGAACTCGCGCAGCTCATGAAGGAAGTGCTGGCACGATCCACACCGCTTCTGGAACATTCGGCTACAGCGGCACCCGACCCGCCAGCCCCTGATCCAGCTCCAACCGGTTCCCGGGATCCTCCACGCGTGCTGTCCCCCATTATGGTTGCCCTTCCCGAAAGGTATGATGGCTCTATGGATCTATGTAGAGGCTTCCTCATGCAGTGTAGCCTGTATATTGAGCATCACCTGGAGCAATTTCAGTCTGATACTGATAAGATTCATTTTGTAATTTCACTTTTAACCGGGAGGGCTAAAGAATGGGCCATGGCGCAATGGACTCAGGACAGCAAGGTTTTGTTATCAGAAACCTTATTCTACTCCCTGTTTAAGGAAGTTTTCGACCACCCTCACGCGGGGCGGGATGTGGGATCTAGATTGTGTGAACTCTAGAAGGGCAGACGGAGAGGCGGATTACGCCTCGACGTTCAGTACGGTGGCCGCCGGAAGCGGCTGGAATGACGCCGCTCTCCTTACCATGTTCAAACAGGGCCTCAGACCCGAACTACAAGCTGAGATGGCCATACAGGGTGCTTCCTTGAACTTGGATGCATTCATTCGGCATACTATCATCGTGGACAACCTGTTATGGGACAGTCAAAGCCTCTTCAGGAGCACCGACCCAGGGGTTCTATCTACACCAACGGATACCAAACCTGAGCCCATGGAGCTGGAGCGAGCTCACATCACGGAAGAGGAGCGGCGACGCAGGCACAGGGAGAAATTGTATCTCTACTGTGCTGGGACTGGTCACTTACGCGCATCTTGTCCAAAACGACCGGATTCCACCCGAGCCCTGGAGGTAAGCCTCATGAACCAACCTATGGTCAATAGTGTATGCGCATCACCGTTCAGTTGTCTTGGGGTTCAGAGTCTACCTATGTTTCAGCGCTCATCGACTCGGGGGCAGCAGGGATCCCGCACCTCGGTCCCCATGACTTTGAAAGCTGTGGACGGGAGAATTCTGGGGGAGGATTCCAGGACTTAATGCACGACAGAGCTCAGCCTGAAGGTCGGGTTGCTTCACCATGAGTGTATTTCGTTCTTCGTTATCCCGGCACCCAATCATGATCTCATCCTGGGGTTTCCATGGCTGGTCAAACATCAGCCTCACATTGCCTGGGGAGACCAATGCCAGTCCTCTTGTACGGCCCTGCCCCTGATGTCCACAGCACTGGAGGATACTAGGATCACTGGGATTACCCGGGTGCCGGACTGCTACAGGCATTTGGGGCGGGTTTTTTCCAAGGAGCTTGCTCAGGACCTGCCTCCTCATAGGTCATGGGACTGCACCATTGACCTGTTACCGGGCAGCACCCAGCCGCAAAACAGGATCTACCCCCTATCTCGTCACGAGACGCAGGCATTAGAGGACTACTTGGAGGAGGCTTTAAGGTTGGGGTTTATTCGTCCCTTCATTTCCCCGGCTGCAGCGAGTTTCTTCTTTGGGGAAAAGGATGGGGGCCTACGTCCTTACATCGATTACTGGGGCCTCAACGAAATAACCATCAAGTATAAGTATCCGTTACCCTTAGTCCCTGCCGCATTAGAACTTCTATGTGGAGCTACCGTTTTCACCAAGCTGGATCTGAGAAATGCCTACAAATTTATTAGAATACTCCGCCCGCAATGAATGGAAGACGGCGTTCATCACATCACGGGGACATTGAGTACACAGTCATGCCGTTTGGCCTGGCGGTGGCCCCATCGGTATTCCAGGCCTTCATCAATGAGGTACTGAGGGACATGATTGACCGGTGGGTGATCGTGTATCTTGATGACATTTTGATATACTCTTCTGATCTACAAGAGCACATTAGTCATGTTCGACAGGTCTTAACACGCTTACTGGACAATAAATTATTTGTTAAGCTTGAAAAGTGTGAATTTCATGTCACCTCTGTATCTGTCCTAGAGTATGTCATAGGTCAAGAGGGTGTGCATATGGATGGGGGTAAGGTCAGTGTGGTGGTAAAGTGGCCCTGGCCTCGCACCATCAAGGAACTTCAGAAGTTTTTGGGGTTCGCTAATTTTTACCAGCGATTCATTTGGGGCTTTAGTAGCATAGCTGCCCCCCTCACATCCTTATTAAGAGGTGACACGAGTAGGCTGGTGTGAACGGAGGCAGCTGAAGACGCGTTTAGTCTGCTTAAAGGTCGGTTTACTTCGGCCCCCATTCTAGCGCATCCTAGCTCCGATTTTCCCTTTGTTGTAGAAGTGGACGCTTCCTCATTGGGTGTGGGAGCCGTGCTTTCCCAGCACTCGGGCTCACCATCTAAGAACCATCCTTGTGCTTGGGTGCTGTTTTTTATGCGATTTAACTTTACTGTTTCTTATCGCCCTGGTTCTAGGAATGGTAAGGCTGATGCCTTGTCTAGACAGTGGGAGGATGAGCAAGAAGTGAGTCAGGCTACTATGGTTCTTAGACCCGAGATCATCGTCGGACCCATTAGGTGGGAGATTCTGGAGGAGATACACCGGGCACAGGTGAACGACCCTGCTCCTGCAGAATGTCCACCCGACCGGGAGTTTGTCCCCACCTCTTTGCGCTCCGAGCTAATCAGGGAGGTTCATAGTACCCCCATTTCAGGGAATCCGGGCATACATAGAACTACAGATTTGGTTAAGAATCGGTGGGTGGGCCTGGAAGGGGATGTCACGGATTGGGTGAAGGCCTGCCCGGTGTATGCACAGGCCAAGGTTTCTCGTCAAGCCCCGGCCAGTTTGATAGAGCCACTTCCTATCCCCAAGTGCCCATGGTCACACTTACGGGTAGACTTCGTAACCAGCTTACCTCCCTCCAAAGGTAAGACGGTGGTGTTGGTAGCGATAGATCGCTTCTCCAAGGCCTGCCGGTTGATTCCCATGGCCAAGTTACCTACCGCTCTCGAGACAGCCGAAGCCTTATTTCATAACATGTTTAGGTTTTACGGGCTCCCCTAGGATATCGTTTCTGATAGATGGACACAATTTACATCATGTGTCTGGAAGGAGTTCTGTAAGCTCCTGGACATCAGTGTGAGTTTAACGTCCGCCTACCACCCTCAATCTAATGGCCAAACAGAGCGCTTTAAATCAGGAAATCTGCAGGTTCCTAATTTCATACTGTTCTCGCTCCCAGTCGGACTAGGTCAGATATTTGCCATGGGTAGAGTATGCGCAGAATTCCTTAAGAAGTTCCTCCACTCAGCTGACACCTTTCCAATGCGTCCTAGGTTACCAGCCGCCACGCCTTCCCATGGTCAGGCTCACCCTCCGAGGTGGCCGCCGTAGATGAATGGATGCGGAGGAGTGAGCAGACATGGGAGCAAGCCCACGTTAGATTGCAGCAGGCCCTATACCGGCAGACCTCCGTAGACTTGAAGTACCAACCTTCAGGCCCTGTCAGATGGTATGGCTCTCCACCAGGGATCTAAAGCTAAAGGTACCCAGTAAGAAGTTGAATCCCAAGTTCATGGGGCCCTTTAAGGTTCTGTGGCAGGTAACCCTCATCTCGTATAGGCTACTGTTACCCTCCTCGTATCGCATAGCACCTACCTTTCACGTTTCCCTGCTGAAACCGGTCTTCTCTTCCCCTCAGGTGCAGTCGGACGTGACAGACCCCCCACCTCCTCTGGACGTGGACGGTTCCCCCGTGTACACGGTTAGGCAACTCTTGGATTCTAGGCGACGAGCAGGTAGAATATACTACCTAGTGGACTGCGACGGTTACGGCCCAGAAGAATGAGCCTGGGTTCCGGCTGGAGACATCCTGGACCCGTCACTCATCTCAGATTTCCACAGGGCTTTTCCTCATCATCCAGCCCCCTGGCCTCGAGGGCGTCCCAGAAGGTTAAGGTTTTCGGCGTCGGGCACCACCCGTCAGAGGGGGGGTTATGTCACTCCGGCTGCAGCTGAGACTCCCCACAACCAGAGGTCGCACTCTCCAAAATTCTAGTCACACCCATTCCGTCAGGCGGCCATGTTCACAGACTATTTAATCTTCGGCTAAGCTGCCCGTCTTTGCGAAGTATTGTTTGTCTTTTGCCAACTTTACCAAGCGTTATACCTTTGCGATTACTGTTTTATCGTGTATGATCTTCTGCTCTGTTCTACCGTTGATGTTTCTGATTGGCACTTTTGAATTTGTTGCTCTGTTTCTTGTCTACCGGTTGTTGACCCTTCGCTCGCCCTACGACTACGCTCTATCTCTGGTGAATATTATAAACCTGCTACTGATTCCTACACCTTGGTTTCCGAGTGTTCTTCGTTAAAATATATTTATATATCTTTTCCATTATATTATTCTACTATACTAATATGTATCCAAGATTAGAAAGAAAGGAAAATGAAAAATACGAAAAGAAAGAAGATCTAAAATAATACAAGGGTAACATAATACAACTTTGTGTTCTGGCTTCTCTGGTGAAACTTTGTCTGTGAATACTTTTAAAAGGGGTGTGTGGAATTCCTCAGTCATTTTCAGGTGTGAAGGGAGGTCATATGGTGAGGATGTGAATCATAGAGAAGGGAAGTGAAGTTGGGTCTTATCTTCTTACTGCAGAGGGCAGAGAGAAAAATAAGTAAACATTGTACATTGTGCACAGAAAACAAAAGCTTCAGTAGCTGCATAATTAACTTGTATTACCAATTTACAAAAGGAACAAAGTTATAAAAATGTGGTACCGTTAACCTGAGATTGAGACTAGTGTGTGTGTGTGTGTGTGTGTGTGTGTGTGTGTGTGTGTGTGTGTGTGTGTTGCTAGCTTGGGTTTAAACTTTGAGAAAAGCTCAGCCCTCTTCTCCAATTTTCAACCAGTAGCTGAAGAAGATTCAGTAGTGATGCTTCAGCCACTTTTATGGTCTCTCGAGGAGATTATTGTCCATAAATGTGAGTGCAGGGATCCTCTGTTCACACATCTGGAATAAGTCCACTATCTATCATATTTTACTGGCTCAGACTACTGTCAAGGCTAAACCAAAATTTGACATAAACAGCTTCATATTGATTTGTTGTCTAAATGTGATGTGAAATATTTATATGCTCTAAAATTCATAACTGTCTTCTTCCATTTGTTTCTTCCACAGGTTCTGAATGGCAACATCACCCTTAAATAACACTTTTAGTTTCAATCTTCAAATTTCCAGATTTGATATTGCGCCAGAAGCTGTGTATCCTATTTTCATCACTGGAACTCTGATTTATTTGTTTTCAGTGGTGTGTAACGTAACAATTCTGTTACTGATTGTGACTCAGCCAAGACTTCACAAGCCGATGTTTTATATTATGTTCAGCCTCCCTCTGGTAGACTTAATAGGAATAACTTCTGCTTTTCCCAGACTACTTGTGGATATTGTAGTACAATCAAACACTGTTTATTACCCAACCTGTGTCCTCCAGGCATTTTTGCTGCATTTGTATGCAGGGGCTGTGCTGTTCGTCCTGGCTGCCATGTCAGTTGATCGCTACATAGCAATATGTAAACCCCTCAGATATAACTCTATAATGACTCCTTATGCAGTTTGTGGTATGGTAGCTCTGGCCTGGGGTCTTGATATTGCTTTGATGATTGGGCTATTTGCACTTCAGGCCAGAGTCACAAAGTGCAAAACATTTATTTTTAGTGTCTATTGTAACAACACAAGTTTGCTTCGACTGTCATGTGGAGACGATTTAACTGTTAACAATATCTATGGATTATTTATAACTGGATTTATCCAGGGTCTGAGTTTGGCTATTCAGTTGTTGTCCTATGCACTAATTCTCAGAGCCTGCATTTTCCGCACACAGGCAGATGCTAGAAGTAAGGCCATAAACACATGCATGGCACAGCTGATTTCATTTACTTTGTTTGAAATAATTACTGCCTTTACTGTTATTTCATACCGCTTTGAGAATATACCCCCCAATGCACAAAAAATTAGTGGCCTGCTTATATACACAATCCTCCCAGTTGTGAATCCAGTCTTATATGGAATAAAAACAGGAGATATTCGAAACACTTTCCTAATAGTTTTGAAAAAACAAAAGGTTGCATTCAAATAGATGCGGCACAAACTATTTTCAGTGTGTAAGTGAAAATGATGTGAATGGGTTGTATGTCTCAAACGCAATAACCAATAATGATTTCATAACAAATAATCCAATGTATTTAACCACAGTACTATTAAAAGTGTGTATTTCTGACTGTAACCCACTTACTCACAATTTTACAAATATTGATATATATTGACTCATTAACATATGCATGTTTTGTGGTTACCTGTCAGTGATATTTTAGAATGTATTTCATTCTGTGTACTTTTACTACCATTATAGTCTGGAACTATTGGAATATGGAACTATTTAAATATATAATTCATTTGAAGGAATGTATAACAATTTATCTACAGAACAGTGAAATCCTGCTAAATCCTTTCTGGACTGCTGTCAGGAATGTTCCTGAATGGAAGTACTTCCAGTTATGAAGGTTCAATGGTTCGAAGGAGCATCTTCTAGTCTGCACTCTGAAATTTCCTATAAACTTTCAATGATGCTACAATCTGGTTATTGTGAATACTATGGAAGGATATTTTTCTTGTCTTAATGAAAAGATCCTTAAAGATATGAACAGTTTGCATGAAAGCACTTCAATCTGTAACACTAGAACATCAGAAAAGAATGTGTGCACTACAGAGTGCAGATCCTGAAAATTGACCTGTTCAAGGGTTTTATGGATCTTTTGGATTCCAGTGTTTTTTAACATGTGCTGTTTGTTATTTTTGCTATCCTGTATTTCATATATAAAATAGTGCAGTAAAACCAAAAGCTTTCTTTCTGCTCACCTCAATGTTGTATAAATAGAAACATTTATTAATATAATTCATCTCAATTATGTTTGACTGTTTCAGCATTGGAGCACAGCACGCTGATGGTTTGCATGTCTTGTGCATCACTGAGTGGAAATGCCAGTGACACGCAAGTAAACTTACAACTAGACAGCAACAGTGCAATTATGGAGCAATAAACAGTTACAATTAGAAATGTAAATATTTGTAATAAATATAAAGGTGTACTCTGGAAGATTTATTCAATGTCTTTTTTGTAATTTGTAGGACTGAGGCCACATTAGTGAATATTTTCTTTAGTCATTTATTTTTCTATGCAGTTTGACATCAGACTTTTTTCATCACATATTCTCTCTCCTATGTGCATTTACCCCTCTGAGCTCCAAGAGATTTTATATTTTATATTTAATCTGTCAGATTACCCCAATGTAAAACACATTTGCATAAAAAACATCATAAAAATATACCTTCTCAAAAACATTACCCTTTTAGAAAAGGATATTAGATAATTCGATATTTCTTTGACTGTGTTTATAGATATTTATACCAAAGTGGTTGTACACACAGACATTAGTTTTGAATGAACCAAAAAGCACCAACCACCCAAAAATCATGATATCATCATATATCTGCCCGGTTAGCATATTAACAATGTTATTCATGGAAGTGCTGCAAGGAGAAGGCCACTGCTCTCTAAAACACTGTAGCCTATCTGCAGCTAGAGATCATATGGAAATATAATCATCGGATTATTTGTGTTGGTTTACCTGGGATCAAGTGTGCCACATGTCACGACTATAGGTCAAAAACTGACTAAATTACTGCCAATGCCCTGCCAGGGAACTCCATGCCCTGCTTGGTAGTTTGGGCTTTCATGGCATTGGTTTATGTTAGGACATGTCCTTGGAATGCTGTAACTACTCTGGGTGGGCTAGGACCAGGTTTGGGGTCACGCAAGGGCTGATCATGGACAAAATCACTAAAACTCTACTGCATTATGAGTCGGATCACATCAAAGTGCAAAATTTTGTTCCTCATTTTTTTCCCCATTCATTAACACTGGGGGCCATTTCACCCATTCATTTCCTATGAGACGGAGGCAGACTTGGAGTATTTGACTGATGGTCCTGTTATAATGTGGGAGATCATTTCAGTGCTGGTTATGCAGTAGTGAAAGCTCAAGGAACTAGATTTGTTGTTGTGAAGGCTGAAGTACTACCACAGCCTGCATCTGCACAGCTTGCTGAACTTGTGGGGCTGACTGAAGCATGTTTGATGGTGGAAGGTAAGTGAGTGACCATATATACTGATGTTGCATATGCACATAATGTATGTCACTTGTTTGGATTGGTGCGGAAGAAAAAAAAACGAGGGTTTAAGAAAATGGATGGTTCTCCAATACAGCATCATGCTCAAATAATGAAACTGTTACATTCTTTGATGAAGCCTAATGAAATAGCAATAGCTAAATGCACAACACATAACATGTATGTGTCAAAGGTCACACAAGGGAATAGAGCAACTGAGGAAGCTGCAAAAGCAGTCACAGGAGCAAACAAATTGGTTAAAGTTTTTCTGCTTTCCCTTGAAGTGGACTTGGAAGACAAAGTTATATTAGGAGAAAGATTCCAAAGGAGTATGGGTTTTGGGCACCATGCTTGCTTGAAGAGATTGATTATGTCATACGCAGGTGCACTATCTGCCTGAAAAATAATGTTCGGAGGACTCTGATGGTTCCTCCTGGTATTCCAACTCCATGAGGCCCTATGCATGAGTTAGTTGTGGAAGGTAAGAGATATATGTTAGTCATTGTGGACAGATTTTCGCAATGGCCTGAGGCTTTTCCAATCAAGCAGAAGGGTGTGCAGTGTGTTGCCAAGTTTATGTGTAGAGAGGTCATAAGCAGGTGGGGACTACCAGAACAGATATCCTCAGATAATGTGAAAGAGTTTTTGGATAAGATGATGAAATTGATTTAGCAAAAACTGGTAATTAAGCTGCATCTTTGTGCAGTATATCACCCACAAAGTCAAGGGATTTGTGACAAAATGATTTATGAAAAACTGCATTGTTAAGATCCGTCAGAACACAGGTCTAAATTGGATAGCGGCACTTCCACTGGTGCTAATGGCGTGATCTTCAGTGGAGTGCAAAGCGCCTAAGGATAAATTTACAATTATAGCATTTAGCAGACGCCCTTATCCAGAGTGACTTACAGTTGGTACAGTCTTACAATCCAAGCAATTGTGGGTTAAGGGTCTTGCGCAAGGAGCCAACAGTGGCAGCTTGGCAGAAGTGGGATTTGAACCCCACCTTAACCGCTAGGCTACCACAGCTACCACAGGATACAAAGGGCTGTGACTCCACTGCAGGAGAATTCAAAGGGTAAAGGGGACCCTCAGTACTGAAGGTCACTGAAGATATAAATGTGTCACATTTAACTACAGTGGTGCCTCAGATGATTTCAACAACACCAACTCTTTTGAAGATGGTAGTTAGAGCTAAGCTATGAAGAGCGGTTCATCTTCCCTGTCGATGTGGAAGATTTTATGTTCGAGGTAATAAATGCCTTGTTAACAGGGCCCGAATTTGACACTGTGCATCTTTAACAGAGGAAGTATCTTTTATATAATGACTTAAAGTGGACAAAATTCAGGGGTGATTGTTCACTTGTATTGCATAATGTTACATGGGAAGATCAAGGGGAATACACATGTACTTATTTAGAGCCAGAGTTTCAAATTGTTCAATTTCAGAATACATGGATGGAGGGTTACGTAACATGTAAGGTGGTAGCTATGATAAAAGATTTGAGTCCTATTGGAGGTTTCATGGTTGCTAAAAGGGTTCAGGAACAATTTGTTACAGCAACCACTCCAAGGATGTATATTGTACAGATGAAACCTACTACTTTATCTACAAAAACAACTAAGCGTGTTAATACATCAATCCAGGCTACTACTCAGCTATGACTTTGAAGGGGATGAATGCTGTTTCAGTGATGGTTACAACTTCTACTTTTGTCATTTCTGGAAATATTGAATAAGGTTGGGACAAGGACAGCTTTTACCAATAAAATAGAGATGACATCCTTGACGCCTACAAAATTTGTAAATATAACACTTGACATGACAACATTGAAATTGAAGGAGGTAGTAACTATAAACCAGAAGCCTATGTTAAAGATAGAGCTTAGTGTGAATAGTAGTAATGAGATTTTTGAAACTAGAGAACAGATGGTGGACGAGAATTATGAGATTTTTTTAATTTGACTAGAGACTAGAACATATGACTGATCATTACCATACACTACAGAAGAGAGAAACTGGCTAGTGGAAGGCATATGCATTTGATTCCTCGGTGTTACAAAACACAGACAAATGGGCAAGTTGGAAGTTATGGTTCCAGCATTTAACTCAATCTGTAAGATTGGTAAGGAAAATAAATTGTCCATGTGTGGTGAAAATTCCAACACCAGTCACATGGCCTTCAATTTTAGAGATGGAACCAGAACCATTAATGACTTGCTGTCAGTCTTATGCATTATCATGGCTGTTATATCAACAGAAATCAGCCAAATTAGGCCTAGATATAGTTGTTCTTGGTTGAGGGAGTCACCATATGTGAATGAACTTGATCAGTATGAACATATGTTAACAGCAATCCCTAACATGATGGAAGTGAAATCTGTGATTACTGAAGATTTTTTTGTTCAAATGATACTTATAATGGGCCTGGGTTGTTGTATGATGGTCTTGACTAAGTGTAAACATGAGGCTATGGATGGCTTGTATGAAGTGACTTTTTATGTACCATATCACAAACTGAGTAGAACTTTGATGGCACAGAATCAAATTTTGCCTGGAAATATGACTATGGCAAATTTCAAGGATATTTGTTGAATTTATGGAGATAAGGCATACATATTCCTAACATATGGGTGGATAGGATAGGATGGGTGGATAGGATGCACACGACCTCTGGCAAGGCCTCCCTCAAACACACGACCTCTGGCAAGACCTTCCTCAAACACACAATCTCTGGCAAGGCCTCTCTCAAACTCACAGCCTCTGGAAAGGCCTCTCTCAAACTCACAGCCTCTGGAAAGGCCTCTCTCGAACTCACGGCCTCTGGAAAGGCCTCTCTCGAACTCACGGCCTCTGGAAAGGCCTCTCTCGAACTCACGGCCTCTGGAAAGGCCTCTCTCGAACTCACGGCCTCCGGCAAGGCCTCTCTCGAACTCACGGCCTCCGACAAGGACGCCGTCGGTGCATGCTTCTGGACCAGGACAGCCACCCTTGGCATGGGTAGAGGAACTAGAGCATACCTCGAAGCTGGCACTGGAACCTTCCTCCTCGGCACAGCTACAGGATCAGTTGCCCTCGGCATGGCTACTGGATCTGTTGCCCTCTGTGCTGGCACAGGAACCCTTGCCTTCGGCATGACTACAGAATCAGTCGCCCTCGGCATGGCTACTGGATCTGTCGCCCTTGGTGCTGGCATAGGTCCTGGAACAGGCAATCGCGACACCAAAACAGACCTCCTCGCCATTGGATCTGGAGCAACCTTCCTCGGTGCAAGAACTGGAACAGTCGCTCTTGGTGCAGGCACTGGCACAAATGTTCGAGGCACGGGCGTCAGCACGAATGTCTGTGGCGCGGGAGTAGGCGCGAATGTCCGTTTTGCGGAAACCGATGCAAAAGTTTGTGGGGCGAATGTCTGCGGCGCGGGAGTCGGCTCGAATGTCCATTGCACAGAAGTCACGTGAGCCAACACCGAACTACAGGACATATGAAGCTCACACATAGAACTGGGATGACCAGACACTAATGACTTGAATTACTGGGCTAGCAAGTTCCGAAATATCATGATGAGACGCTATTGGCTCAATAACTGAGCTAGTGAAGTCAGAAACACAAAACATCTACCGCTATCGGCTCTCCTAATGAGCTAGCGAAGTCAGAAACACGAATATCTATCGTTACTGGCTGTACTATTGAGCTAGATAAGTTAGAAACACAAATATCCACCGCTATCGGCTTTACAACTGAGCTAGCGTGGTCCGAAACACCACTATCCACCGCTACTGGCTCTACAACTGAACTAGTGTGGTCAGAAACATGAACATCCACAGTTATCGGCTCAAATACTGAGCTAGTGTGGTCAGACACTCCATGATGAGATGCTATCGACTCAATAATTGAGTCAGTGAGGTCATAAACCCCAACATCCATCACTATCTGCTCTAGTATCGAGCTAGTGTGTTCAGAAGTAGCACGACGAGATGCTATCGGCTCATTATTGAGCTAGTGTGTTCAACAATAGGACTACAAGACGTTATCTGCTCAGTTACTGAGCTAGTGAGGTCGGAAGCCCAAACATCTATCGCTATCGGCTCCATTGCTGAGCTAGCGAAGTCAGAGACACCAACATCAACCGCTACCAACTTTACTACTGAGCTAGCGTGATCTGAAACGAGGATAACAGGATTTACTGGCTCATGTATTGAGCCACGGGGTGCTACTTGCTCATTTTTAGAGCTTACATGCGTGGCGTGCTCAAATACGGAACCAGCTGGCCTTGTAACCAAACCACTGTGCGCTGACCGGCACTTGACCAGAACCGTCCGGCAGCAGGCAAGCTGGGGATCCTGCAAATGACGAGCCAACCTGGGCAATAGTTCACGATTGGGAAGCTCTTGCTCATTTATAGCTGGGGTACGATACCTTTCCCACAGCTTCTCTATGAGCTGATCACTGGTTCCCAACGAAAGCTCAGCCCAGTTGACGTCTGCCCAGTGGCATGGTTCGCCTGTGAGGCGCCAATTGTAAAACATTAGGCATTCCAATTCGGTATAATGGGGGAATGGGCGTAAGTAGGCTGCGCACTGCCGGAAAAATTTGACGGTAACCCCCATCAATGTGGCGAGTTTTTCCGGCTTAGCCCACGCAGTCCCAAACTGATTAATAAGTAAACCTGCCATCTCCTTTGTTGGACAGAGCATTCTGTAACGACGGGAGCCTACTGGCAAGTAGGAGACGTGCGCACGTTCTACACTTATAACCATGTCAGTTTTATTTGCCGTGCTTGCTTGAAAACAATGACATGCATGGGCGACACCACTAAATGAAAACTGGTTTAACAGCAAAACCTGAACATAACCAGGCTTAACAGTCACCTTTAAACACAACCGGAGCTCGTAGTAGCACGTTGACAAACCCGGGCTTAATAGCAACACATTAACTGATCCGGCTTTACCACAAACGTTAACATCACTGGGCTTAATAGCAACACGTAATCAGATCCGGCTTAACAACAAACGTTAACATCACTGGGCTTAATAGCAACACGTAATCAGATTCGGCTTAACAACAAATGTTAACATCACTGGGCTTAATAGCAACACGTAATCAGATCCGGCTTAACAACAAACGTTAACATCACCGGGCTTAATAGCAACACGTAATCAGATCCAGCTTAGCAACAAATGTTAACATCACTGGGCTTAAATTGGGTTTACCCACAAAACAGAAACAAAAGCAGGCTTACCGCAAGGCAGGCACATAGAATAACATGACGTGGTGTGGTTTAAAAATAACAACGACCGAGAGATCGCAAAACCGCCTCTTACATTCGAAAGGGAGCTTCTCCCAAGCATCCCAATAAATGCTCCGCCATCCGGGAGAGCTAGGGCCCTGCCTAAATAGAGCGTAATACACCTGAAAGTCATCCTAATCAGTGCCCTAGCTTCTCCTTCAAGTACTCCACAGACCAGCGGAGCACCGCTAATGTCCTTGTCCGGATCGCCCTCAAGCGGCAAGGAAGAGCGGGTAAAGTCAAAATCCCCGGCGATCCGTGACAATGATATTGAGATGGGTTGTGATGCCTGGAGATCAAGTTCAGATGTTATTACTACATAGGATTGACATTGATGATGACGAGGAAGTGGTGATAGAAGACGAATTGGTGAAAAATATCCATTTTACTCTTATTATAATCTTTACATTTATTTCTGTTCCTATCTTGCTATTTAGTAGGTCTTTTTTTACTTTAGAGTGGTATGATTAAAGGGGGAAATGGAAAATGTGATTTATAACTTTCAACAATGTGAACATATGATATTGTGATTTTCACATTTACTAATAAGGTGTTAATTTGAATTTTATGTTTTAATTGGCATCTGTTGTTTTTGCAAAAGATAATGGTTGGTGGTTTCTTTTCCAATTCAGAATGATATTGGGGGAAAACCACTGTAAGGGTGGTCGGTTGAACAGGGGGAATAAGGAATGGACTGGAGTACTCTAAACAAGAACACTGTAATAGACACATCAACATTACACTGAGAGTCGATGCTGCTGAGGTGCAGTGAATTTGTTTTATTATATTGTAATCTGTGATATTGATAGAGGTTGTCTATAGGGTAGTGATAATCTTAGTAAGACATAATCGTTTGACTTAGTTTTTGAATTTTTAATGCATATGTAGTACTTAAGTTTATAACACTTTGTTGTAATTACTGTGAGAATTTTGTTTTCTGTTATTGGGTAAGTACATTGGGACCACAGATGTGTTATTTTTTTTCCTTTTTGTCGATGCTTAGGGACATTGATGCTAGGCAGGGACAGTTCCAATGGAAGGTCCGATTGGTCGACTAGTCTGAAGTTGGACATTGTCTTGATTTTATGTTCTGAGGTTTTCATATGTATTTGCTTAAATAATATCCCTACAAAATTTGTCAAAATTCCTCCTTTTTAAATTGGTCTGGAGTACTATATGTGGTCACTGTAAGAATAATTATCCTTCGTATAGTCTTATAGTCTGTCCGCTTGTAAGCCTTTGCTGATTAGTGGAAAAATCATGGACAATGTTGAACTTGTTATTTGTACAGAATGTTCTTTGCCTAATCGCATGCCCTCTTTATCCTATGTACTAAAAGTGAAACAAAAAATAAACTGCCAGGCGCACATTGATGGCTCCCCCCGCACTTTTGAACTAGGTTGATTAGCTACTCCTGGCTTTTTAGGCTCTGGTATTGAAAAAAAAAAGTTAATTCTTTGCAGGGGGGGCCCTCCCCCTTCTTTTTCCATCCTTTGGGATGTTTAAAAGAAAAAAAAACCATGCATTTTTTATGTGTAGCGAGGCTCTTTGAATTTAAACCCGGATGCTGCTAATAGCCTTGGTCGTGGTTTTCGTATCCTGACCTTCACCCAGCGCTGACCAAGGACGGGGGACACGCACAGGCGAAAGTCAGGGGATAGGACGAGGGCTGAATAAAAACATCTACACAGTTTCTGGTGACACCCGACGTGATTACTTCTGGGGTTTCAGGTAGGTAAGACATGAATTGTTGGGACAATTACATGGATGGCGGGGTATCCACTCGATTGATTTGTTAAGAGATCCTCGGGGATTATGATTACCGGGATACTCATTTGCTAGTTTAGACCACTAGAGACAAGACGTATCAAATAACTGTTGCCCGGTCCTTTACCGTATTGATTGATTGTGTGTTGATTGATTGTGTATAATTAAAACTGAGGTTTGAAGTGAGGGGGGGATGAAAAGAAAGAAGAAGTCAGGGAAAAAGGAACCGACGACCGGAGAGATGTTGGATTTGTTTCGTTTGGGATTGGGTGGTTTGATGTCAGCCCCCATGGGATGGAGAAATTGGCTGGATGGACTTGAGGGCAGGTCACAATTTCGCCCTTAACCCTAGGGGAGGGGCCAACTTTGATTCCCATGGTTACTTACCAGTCAGCGCATTTAGATGGATCTTTTGAGGGGAGGGGGGGACCCTGAAAATTTGTATTATGACTATTAGGTGGCGAGGGATATATCGTTCAATGGTATGGAATGGAAAAATTACCTGGGAAGTTATCCACAAAAACGCTTTATACGGCCCAAAGGAAAGGGTTTTGGAAGGGGAAATTCCAACAACCAGGGTTTTCACGTGCCTCAGTTAGTTAAGGCCCGATGAGGCACAGGGGGCT
This sequence comes from Ancistrus triradiatus, assembly GCA_025084515.1. NCBI lineage: Eukaryota > Metazoa > Chordata > Actinopteri > Siluriformes > Loricariidae > Ancistrus > Ancistrus triradiatus. Next base: position 7,763 of record JAJAGP010000698.1, on the reverse strand, counting down.
ATGCCTAAAAATTTGCCTCAAACTCCGCCGCCGCACGACCCCCCCCGTCGGCCAAACGGCCCCCACCACAGGCAACCTTTTACTAGCTGCTATGCCAGACTTACCAAAAACAACTAAAAATTCATGAGAATAAATTTCAGAGGGCCGAACCAAGTGGCCCAAGAGTCGGCCACCCCAAAACCAAAAACCCCTCGGGCAGAGGAAACCCAAAAAAGCCCTTAAGGGGTCCAAGCTCAGATTCGAGGAAGGGGAACTTGGACATTGATGTCTGAGGAAAACTAATAATTTTCGTTGGGGCCGCTGTTGGAAGGGAAAACGTTCCTGTCCCACGAGGATACAAAACTATCCACCACCGGAAATTCCTTAAACGCTGAGGTAGATCTTAACTGTTCTAACCCATCCCCTAGGGTTAATGCGCTCCACTTTTAGTGGAAGCCATTGAACATCCCTGATTTTATTAAAACTTTCTCTCAGGCGGGCAAGATGTTGAACATCTCGTTCAATTCCCCCGGCTAACAGAGGGACTACCTATTTATATGTTGGTTCTGGGGAGAAGAAAATGGAATACGTTTCCTTTGGGACACTGGTTGGATACCAGGTCCTCTTTTGGGGACAATCTTACGGGGGGGGTGGGCTCTTTTCTCTTCACGGTTCGTTTAAGGCTCGTTGGGAATTGGACGGGGTTCCTTTGACCTTATTTTACGCCCCCCCCCCACTGCCTGGTAAAATACTTTGCCCCGATGGGGACCCTTATTTGTACCTGATGATGTTTGTGTTACCATTTGCCCGAATTGGCCCTTCCTTTTCTTTTTAACCTGGGAAGGGGACTAGAGTAGCCTAAAATTTATTCTCTGACTTTTCAGTGGTTCAGATTGGACTGTGTGTGTGCCTGATGTATGTCCACCCCCTCCTTACTGCTCCTCTCCTCTAGTCATTCTCTCTCAAGGGAGATTATTTGAGGGAAGTGGAAGTGTACTTGTACGTTTGTCTAAACAAACTCTTTTCCCTGTTTTTTCTACAACAGTTACCGCCCTTTTTTACTTATGTGGCTGATGCATAGGGATGATGTGGGGTTTGTTTTCCTGCGGCCCCCTATTGAGGCACTATTAAAACAGTTAATGATTCCCTGTATACTTAAGACAATAAAAACCCCCTTTACCACCAGCTTTAAAAGCTTTGCCGGATTGAACGTGTTTCTTTTCTCTTCCCTTCTACAAAGGGGGCCCAAGGCGGGTGGGGGGTTCGTGCAACAAGTCCATTAACCAAACCCACACCAGTTTCAATCCTGTCCCCAAGCCCGATGGCTCCATGGGCTTCAAACAAGACCTCGAAAAAAATTTAATTTCAATTTTTATGCCGGTTTGCTCAAATAGTGAAGATGTGCCTTCTATAATCGCCTTCGAGTCCTCACCATCATTTGTGGTTTCTCTGTGATGGAATTATGTTTCTGGCCTTTTTCAGCATTTTTCCTGTTGGAAAGCAGGGGACCACCCAAAGCCTAGGTTCGCCTTTCAAGACCAACAGGGGGGCCGGACAGTACAACAATGGGGGGACAAGGGGAAACTCCCCCCGGGGGTTTACCATTGATTCCCACCTTGCCAAGTTGGTTGGGCCGCTTGGCTGTCCGGAGGAGGATGCGTTTACAGGGACCTAACCCATCCCCCTCTTGCTCTTGGTTGTTGTGCAGTTACGCTGACGGAAACCTTTCTCGTCTGCTTTTGCTAATTGATTGGAGGGCACCAACCTGCAGAGGAAAAAGCCAACTATTATTCTGTTTGCAAAGGGACTGGCTGAAAAGGGTTTTTTCCAAAAGTCTTCTCGGTTTCCCAAAGGGGCCTCCCAATTGCTTTTGCCTTCCTTTCTCGTTGCAGTATCATGGGACACGGAAAACTCTCCCCAAGTCGGTTAGCCGGTCTGACAAAAAAGGGGGAAAGAATTTTAAAAGTTTATTGTTTTCAAAAACACATTGGAAAACGGCCCTGGCGAACAACGCATGCGGTTGATGGGGGGCCTTTGCACCTGGGGGGACCTGATAAAAAAACTTATTTGTTAGGGCAATGGATACATTTGACTTGGCTCAATTTTTTTTTTTAAAATACAAAATGGGGGGCCTTGCGCTCCGCCAGTCGCCCCAATGATCCTTTACAGGAACCTCTGGTTTCTGGAAATCAATACATGAAAAACAATTTGGCCTTTTCTGCCACTAAAGCGGGGGCTCTGTGGTGTTGATCCTGCAAATAGGCCTTCCCCATGCCAACTATGACCTGCCTTTTCCAGTTTGTGGGTAAACACAGCAAACTAGGCTCTTGCGGATTCCGTTCTGTCCTGGACGCAGCAGCAAGGGATGGTCTACGCCCATTGTGCGTATCTCTCTAAAACACTTAGGATTAACGTGGCAACAAGGTGGTGCCCTCATGTCTGCGGCGAGGGATCGAAGCTGAAGGGAGATTGATGTGTGATGTGATGGCATGCTCAGATTAATTGTCCTGTCGCACCCTTTGTAATTCACACTCCACACCAGGTAACGCACCATTTTTACGTTCATTTAAGTACACAAACACTGTAAGTAAAGAGACGGCTCTCATGTTATGAGGCCATCCTTACTTGCCACCAAACTTGAACTATAAAATCGACGTCCTTCACCATATACGCATGCGGAATGCCCTGCAGCGCATGATAAAAGAGCTCCAGGTGAGGAACTTATCCCTTTTCGCTGGGAAAAAAGGAACCGAGAGTGTAAAACGCAGAAAGGAGTTGGGCTCGAGGGGAGGGAATAGGGTGAACTGGAAAACGAGCAAGAAGAGGGAGGAGGAGAGGAGAGGAAAGAGATAATAACAGGATGAGGTGAGAGGTGGAATTGAGGGAGCGGCGGAAAGTGAGGGCAAAAGAGAGGAAGGCATTGGGAGGCGGAAGGTGGGGGGCGGGAGGCGGTGGGGAGCGTTACTGAGGATGCGCGAGAGAGGAGGTCGGTAAGCGAACAGGAGAGTGCAGAAAAGTGATGAGGGAAAGGTATGAATTAAACAGGGCTCGTGTGGTTGCTCTCACACAGGACCGTGACCCGTGGAACTATTTACACTGACTCTCGTTCAGCCCTGTGGTGTTTTAGTTCGCCATGACATGGTGCATTACGGAGTCTCGAGGCTTCATAGGTGCTGATGGTAAGCCCATTTCGCATCAAACTCTTGTATAGGACCTGATTGCTTCCTTTTCTCTGCCTAGATCTTTAGCCATTGTCAAAACTAAGGCTCATTCTCATGACAACACGGACGAGGCCTGTGGTAATTCCCTTGCTGACCGCATGGCTAAGCAGGCTGCTTCCTCTGGTAGCCCGTCTCCTTTCCTGAATACCTGTTTGGTCTCTCGTAGTCACATGGTAAGTGCTGTCTTACCAGATGTCGATTTGCCTAGTTTACAGGCTTCCGCCTCGCCCTCTGATTGTGAGTTCTGGCAATCACACGGCTGCAGCATCGTGAATGGCATCAAGGTTGACGCCAAAGGCCGAATCTGTCTCCCTCGTCCGTGTACTCCTTTTCTCGTCCGTGAGTTTCATGGCCCCACTCATCGCGGACGAAAAGGGGTAGCGGAGGACCTCATGGATGTCTTCTGCATTCAGAATCTGCACAAAGATACACACGCTATCCTCGATAGGTGTCTCACCTGTGCCCAAAACAATGTTTCAAAGCCCGGTGCCATACACCAACACATCCCAACTCCAGACACTCCTTTTCAGGAGTGGCAAGTCGATTTTACGCATGTGCCAAAATGGGGCCCCTACAAATATCTCCTGGTACTGGTAGACAAATTTTCGAAGTGGGTAGAAGCGTTTCCTTGTGCTAAGGAAGACGCCAAGACAGTGGTGGCAAAACTGACCCAAGAAATTATCCCACAATACGGGATACCTGTGGGACTGGATTCTGATAAAGGTACTCCTTTCACTTCAAAAGTCACACAATTATTATGCGCTGAGCTAAAAGTCAATTGGAAATTCCACATTCCTTACCACCCCCAATCATCCGGCATGGTGGAAAGGACCAATCGTACCTTGGAAAGCAAATTACGGAAAACCATGCAAGACATGGGAAACAAAAATTGGCTTCACAGCTTACCCTTGGTTTTAGCTGACATGAGAATGTCCTCCTTGATGGCTTTGGACCATCTGTCCCCTTATGAGGTAGTAATGGGACGCCCCTTTCCGGTACCTTGGCGAAAGGGAATGCAGGCTGTGGGTGCAACCGACCTAGAAGTACAACTCAGTGAGTACTCTGCAGGACTCATCCAAAATTTGAACGATTATTGGATAAGGGTAAATCAAAAGAAACCAATCATCCCTATTGGGCATACCCACGACATTGAGGTGGGAGACAAAGTATTGATTAAGAGATTGGACCGAGAAAGTCTGACTTTATCTGATCCTTTATACAGTGGTCCTGCAGAAGTAATTGCTGTAACTAGGACCGCCGTACTGACTGATCTTTTTCCACAGTGGATCCATGCGACAAGGATCAAGAAGGCCCCCTCTCCGGTCACTGTGTCAAATCCAGTGCCCATGAATTAATGATTTCTTTATCTTTCAGTAACCACTGACAACAGCTGACAAGTCCTTGCAGGAGCCTACCTCTGGCGTTTGGGAACACCCAAGTCCGGCCAGTAATCGAGGGAGGCCTGTCGGTGAGTCACAAAGGAGCTGAAAGGATAAAAAGTGACCGGCAATTGCCGCCGGTACGAAGAGGGGTCCCTATTATTTGAACCACAAGATCGTCTGACAACTGATACACAGCCAGTGACCAGTATGGCTGTCGGCTGGATCCTAGTCTTAGGCTGCCATATGTGTATTGATTTTGATTTGTTTAATTTGTCCTTGTGTGTTCCGGTGTTTGATGGACCGTATGTACGCTATGGTAAGCTTATCGTCCCAATATACTCCTTATTCCCAGCAGGCTACTGCCATTTAGTCAGAGAGGGGATTGTAAGAATAATTATCCTTCGTATAGTCTTATAGTCTGTCCGCTTGTAAGCCTTTGCTGATTAGTAGAAAAATCATGGACAATGTTGAACTTGTTATTTGTACAGAATGTTCTTTGCCTAATGAATTGCCCATCTTATCCTATAGTGTACGTGAGAAAGTGATGATGATCTTGAAATAAAACATAACCGCAGCACATGATGCCTCCCCGCTGACCTCCGCTGATAGATACTCTCGGATTTTTTTGTTAGGGCTTATAGCGTATGAACAAAGTAATCTTTTGCAGGGGGGCCCTCCCCTTCTTTTTCCCTCCTTTGGAATGTTTTTAAAATAAAAAAAAGAAACCATGCATTTTATGTGTATCGAGCTCTTTGAATAAACCCGCTGCTGCTATAGCTTGGTCGTGGTTTCTTCTCTGACCTCCCAGCGCTGCATGGACGGGACCCGCACAGGCGAAGTCAGATAGGACGAGGCTCGAATAACTATCTAACAGTCACCTAATGCAGAGGGGCCGTGAGAGAGTGTTTCCAGTCTAGATTGTTTGATGGACAGGTTTTCACTCTCACACTCCATAGTTCTAATATTATTATGTCACAACTGAAAAAATGTGTGTCTCATATTTTTGAAGACCTTTTTGGTCTAGAGGCGGGGGGGAAATGTGATATATATTGCATTTCTTTTTTTATTGATGATGTCATTTAAGGTTTAGTTTTACAAATAGGATTAAAGCAGTTATGCAGTCTGAGTATTCATTTACCTATTTTTATGGTTTTGGAATGTTTAAATTTATGTTTGCATATGGGTCCCTGATCCAAATGGTGTCTTTTTCAGAATCACACAGATGAGATTGTGTTACGTAGGACAAAGGCCTCTTTCTCAGAATCTTTACCATAGTTCTATGAAAACAACTAGCCTATTTAAGCAGTTAGTTATGGTAGGTTATTCAAAGACTTACAGATTGGTTTGATCCTCTCTCAAGCAATCCGGATGCTTGATTTGCTGGTGTTCTTTCAGTAATAAATCTTTTAATGTACAACAATTATGTATACATTCATTCAGTTTGTAGTTGAGTAAAAGATCCTAAGGTCAATTCCTTATTTGGCCTACACGTTTACAATATGAAATGGCATACTGCATTAACTCAGTGCCTGGGTAAAAAATATTATTTAATAAGTTGTCTTTAAGTGTCTTCGTGTTACCCATGTAACAAATGTAGTGCCTCACATTGCCCTCACATACTGTTGGGGAACTAAGGGAATTAAGATGCTGCACAGTGGACCATAAGCTGCCACTATTTCAGGCCTTAAGCAAGGTCACATTTGATTGGATTTTATCTGGCTAAATGCCTAAATGTAAATAACACTTGCAAAATGTGTTATTTATCAGTGCACTAAAACTTGTAGAAGATGGTAAATAGACATGAGAGTTACAGAAAAGCTCTACTTCTGGTTAAGTTCAATCAGGGGTTAAATATGTTAATCTGGTGATGTGTCATGTACATGGACTCTTGAGATAAAAAACTGTAGATAAATTAGATGTGTAGAGCTAAACTGTTCAGTATTCTGGAACATATAGTACAGACAAGGCTAATTTCAAAAGGTATGTGAAAATAGGTGCAGTTGTTTAAGAATTATTGTACATTATTATTTTATTGTTTAATTATTGAATTGAATATTCTACAGATCCTGAACTGGTCTGTTCCATTTATTTATTCCACAGGTTCTGAATGGGGTCACAATCCTTAAATAACACTTTTAGCTTTAATCTTCAGATTGCCAGATTTGATGTTCCTCCAGAAGCTGTGTATCCTATTTTCATCACTGGAACTCTGATTTATTTGTTTTCAGTGGTGTGTAATGTGACAATTCTGTTACTGATTGTGACTCAGCCAAGACTTCACAAGCCGATGTTTTATATTATGTTCAGCCTCCCTCTGGCAGACTTAATAGGAATAACTTGTGCTCTTCCCAGAGTGCTCATAGACATTGTAACACAGACAAACACTGTTTATTACCCAACATGTGTCCTGCAGGGATTCTTGCTTCATTTGTATGCTGGGGCTGTGTTGTTAGTCCTGGCTGCCATGTCGGTTGATCGCTATGTAGCAATATGTAAACCCCTCAGATATAACTCTATAATGACTCCTTACACAGTTTGTGGTCTCATAGCTCTGGCCTGGGGTGTTGACTTTGCAGTAATTATTGGGTTATTTGCACTTCATGCAAGAATTACAAAATGCAAATCATCTATTCTTAATGTGTTTTGTAATAATGTAGCTTTGCTTCAACTGTCATGTGGAGATGATTTAACTGTTAATAATATTTACGGATTAGTTGTAACAGGATTTATGCAGGGTGTGAGTTTGGCTATTCAGTTAACATTGTATGTTCTAATTCTCAGAGCCTGCATTTCAAATTCACATGCAGATGCTAGAAGTAAAGCCTTAAACACATGTATGGCACAGCTGATTTCATTTACTTTGTTTGAAATACTTTGTGGCTTTACTGTTATATCATTCCGCATTGACAATATCTCACCCAATGCCCAACAAATTTGTGGTATGCTGATTTTCATAATACTTCCAGTTGTAAATCCGGTTTTATATGGAATGAAAACAAGAGATATTCGAAATACATTTCTTATGGTGTTTAAAAAACAAAACATTGTATCTGTAAAGGTGTGGCAAAAATGATTTAGCTTTGCTAAGCTGATGAAAAAGGATTTATGTTGGAGTTTGGTTTATAAACATATATGCGTATACATATATATATATATATATATATATATATATATATATATA